>JAFMSR010000006.1:49364279-49874924 GCA_022818135.1 Saxidomus purpurata | reverse complement strand
AAAATGGCAGGTGGCAATCATATGGAACATTTTGTTCTCTACTCGCTAGCAATGATAAGGCTGGTCAGAAAATCGATAAACAGGTAGTAGCGGCCGGACAGTTCGCTTGTGGTCGTAAATTTTCCGAAACAGACCGGAAAACCGCTGATTGTTTCGGCAGCTCAATCAATAAAAATCGATATTTGCTTGCGTAATATTAGCCCGAGGATATTAAGATGTACTGTGTATTACGCTAAAATAGAAATCTTTAATCTTATTGCATTCATCCCAGCTATCTTTTTGTACTATTACATTGTATGTTTAAAAAGCAACTGTTGTAAAATAGAGATTACAGAGAAATGAAGCAACACTGATTTGAATAATACAGCTATTATAGATTTATCAGTTTTAGGGGGGAAATGTTTTTTTTTCATGAATATACCCTCGAATTTCATTAACTTTTGTTAAACTTATGCAATGCACAGAGCTATTCGTGTAATAATTGTTGGCTGGATCATGGGGACAAACTACAGGAGTAATAAGCTATTAATCTTTATATTGTTGAATTAATTTTATTAAATTGAATCACATATTATATCAAAGCATCCGCATTTAATGTAATTAAGTGAAGCTTCACAACATAAATCATACACGGCATCACCAACTTGTACCGCAATGACAGTCACACTTTCACAGTTTTCTTTTTTCTTCGCACGTGCTTAAAAGCCATAAGTGGTTGTATATCTTGAAAGCAATTAGTTCTCTAAACTTAAAAGCTAACAAAAACTACCTTTAAAAAAGATGGTCCGCGCAATTTTTAGTATATGAAAGCGATTGGTAGCTTGATTCTAATATTGAATTGTGAAACAATGAAATAACGAAGTTTTCATTAGGCATATACAAAATCGATGTCATCGATTTCATATTCTGTTAGCTGTGAAAAAACAAACAACACGATAGACACAATGCATGAACGTGTGCGTCATCTTTGAAAATTTGTTATTTACATAACTTACAAGGTAGATGTTACTATCGTTTAATTAATTACGGTACTGTTTCCCGTGTGCTTGACGCCAACGTTACACGTGCGTAAATTCTACAAGATAGAAATAAATGTGCTACAGCAGAAGCTTGAACGACACACTTAAGTGTCGAGGATTATTTTGAAATTATTCACATGAAATCATGAACGTTTCTTCGAAAAAATTATTTTAAAGTGCGAGTTATTTAAAGGTTACTTTTGTTAATAAAAGGAATAATCAAGTAAGGTCTTTTTTTTCGTTGTCCCTTTCCACAGTAGTTAATTGTTCTCTAAAAGCAAACAGAAATACATTTATTAAACTAACTAAAATACATTTCATTGTTTCTGAGATGGGTGTACAATAAAAAAGATATATATAATACACACATTTAGGGTAATAAATTACCAAGACTAACAAAGACTTTTATTGCACCCTAATAATCCATATCCGTTCTAGTGTTTTATTGCCCCGGGGTATATTGTAAAACGCAAGTGGTAATTCTTATGACAGATTTTAAGTTTCTTTAAAATATGTAAGTTTACCGTAATAACATCTTATTTGCATTTTCTTTTTCGATTTCTGATATTTGATCAAAATACTAAAAGTACATAATTCACAAACATTATTTTTCGACATTACATGTACCTGATTTCGATTTCTGACCGGTCTTAACTTTTTCATTTGTCAACTACCTTTAAGTTACAAAATGTTTATAGGGGGACTAAAGTAGAAGTAAACAACTGTCAAAATACGCACAAATAGCAAAGCAAAAAAACAAACAAAAAACAACATCACCACATTTATGACGGGTGAGATCTATCCGGACGAACGGATTCTGAAAACAAATTCTTTCATATAAAATAAGCGTCACAATTTGAAAGTGACATACATACTCTCGAAAGTACCGGTATGGACACCCCGTCGAACACATCGTCGGGTCCCGATTTCCTTCAAATCAATGTGTTCTACTCCGGTTAATCGGAACCCGGATATCGGAACTTTCGAACTGATGTTATTGTCCGCCATTAATAAAATAGTGTGAATAACTCCGGAAAATTCGAACAGTGTCGTTCGTTAATTGATCAATCGCCGGCCGCATATTTCACACCGAAAGAGCAGGTGCCAGCTTGATTGAGTAAATATCGTCCTGGTAATAATATAGGATATGTGTATTTGCCGTTATCTTTTCCTGTCATGTAATGTGCTATTCGTAAGATAAATGAGCATAATGTTATATAATTAGCTTAATGGCTTTTATCTATGTTTGTGCTCTGATTTATCCTACTCGCTTTTGTAAATATTTCTATTAGCAAATTGAAAAATAAAAAAATGAAATAAACATGCTGTTTTTGTTTTCTTCATTTGATGTAATCGAGTACGTTCCTACACAGGTTTTATACGGCTTCCTTAGCTGAACGGTCTTTAGTACCATCTCCAATATGGCCGACATGGGGTCTTCCTCCGGAAAGTTCGAACTACCGATAATTCGAACAAATTTGCTTCCCCGAGGGTGGGGGGGTTTTTGGGGGTGGGCTGTACATACTTGTGTATATGTGTGTTTGTGTGACATTACAACAGCCAATGCACATGTGAAATTACAATTATACACAAAAGTTGTTTTCGCAGGTGTTACGTTTCCTTTTTCTTAAGTTGAAACAAGTGTGAAATTTAGTCACTTTGCTAAAATACAGATATAACTTTAACCAAATGCAGTCCTTTTAATTTACTCATTTAATTTACACATGAATAAAGCATACCCGGAGACTCGTTCAAAGATTGGTACAATCATTATTCACTTTTTTCCTCTTCATATAAGTTGTGCCATCCTTACGTTTTAAAGCAACAATACAATACAAAATCATCACGATTTTAATACGATAGTAATCGACAACTTCCGTGAAAATTACGGACGCGCCCGATCTATATTACGATTACATTTTTAACTGACTGTACTTATAAAAAATATTAAAAAGGTAAGCGAAATCCTTCAAATATTTTATTTATTTTTACACCAATTTATAGTTGATATAATTCCCTTGCCGATATCGCAGAAGCAAAAACAATCTTATAATTGATGTTCTATGTATGGGTCAAAGTATTGAGACAAATGACCCAAAAAGCTGACAAAAAGTCTTGCAATCCTTAACATTTCATATGGAAAATGCGGTGGTACTTTTTTAATTAAAAAAGGTAAGTGAAATACCAAATTAATCTTTTTGAAATTTACATCATTATAAAGAGGAAAAATAATATTAATTCGTCTGACCGAAGCAAAAACGATTAATTACACGGTTTTTCATTTAATAGGATTAAACCGAAATCTCCTTTCTTTGTTTAATGTGTAAAAGCCGCGTCTAATCTATTATCCTGAAAACATGAAAGTTCCATATGTAGCAAGTGTCCCAGTTGGCAAATGGCAAGTGGCAATTAGCAAGTGGCATGTCCCAACTAGCAATAAGCAAGTGGTAATAACCAAGTGGCATATCCCAAGTAGCAATTAAGTATAAGCAAGTGGCAATTAGCAAGTGGCATGTATCAACTAGCAATTAGCAAGTAGCAAGTGACAATAAGCAAGTGGCAAGTGACTATTAGCAACTAGCAATAGGCAATACGTAAGTCGCAAATAACAAGTGGCATGTCCAAACCTGCAATCAGCAATAAGCAAGTGGCAATTAGCAAGTAGCAATTAGCAAGTGGCATGTCCCAACCCGCATTCCATAGATCATGCTAAAAATGTACTACATTTGTTTCAGGTATGTGATTACAGTGTTTGTGTTGTGGTTTTGAAAGTTGCGGAGTCGAGTGTTGTGTGAAAAGCCAAGAAAACTGTAGTCTGCCTCCTTAAGTAGGCTACACAAAGTATTTAGTGTTCTCTTACCATTTTTCATCGGTTTGCACCATTCAAATTTTATGAATGGAAGCGTTGTGGATGAAATACGATCAATTGATCACGTGAACGCCGATCTAAAGATAGACTGCATATTGATAACTCGTTTATGTATAACATGTTTACGCCGTTTATCTTTTTGAAAAAGATACTTCTTGTCTTCTGATATTTGAGTGAGGGAGAAACTTTATAAAGTTCGCATTTCTAGTTGTTGTATTGCAGAATGAGTTTACACAGTCGATTATAGGTAAACGCTAAGTGTATGCAGTGTCGAATCAGTGTGCATGGCTGCCTTATGGTGTAGTAATTAAAATATTTTGAATTTTGCCTACATTAGTGTTACAATGATTTAAAGCATTAACACGTATATTAGGCAACGGAAATGGCTTTTAATTAATTTTCAAGCCGAGATCACAAATACGATCCACACGCGTTTCAGCTAAAGTCGATCTACTTTGGCAAGTTTGCAGGCGAAAGGAGAAACCTACGGCTGTTCAAATTGTCAGGGTTTGGGGACTATACGTTTGACGCCGTTATATTCGTTTCTAAAAGCCAGGATGAATTCGGCGCGTTTTAAGCAATGAAGTTTGGATATACCGGCGTACCCCGGCTTACTCCGCATATGTTCCGGCCAGCGTCAAACGTATATGCCCTTCACTGAGTCGTTTTCAAAACTGGCATATATACTAAAACAATGAGTCACGTGGCTCCTTGTTAAAACTAAAGGCAGCGATACATGTATTCAGAAAGATGTATCACTAAAAACTGGCTGTATATTCTTAGACATACACGTCGTACCTGTTTTGAATAAAATCGTTATAAACATATACTTAAGGACAAAAGTTCTGTCCGGTTCAAAATTGTTTAACTAAACTTTAATTGTACGTTACTTTAAATTTTTACTAACTGCTACATCACAAAGTGTCAATAATTCTAAACAAAAACATTCAATCAACCGTGACGGCATACGTCCACGAACGTTCTATTCGACGTCACGAACATTGAAAATGTGTAAATTGATTCGAAAATGATGAATGCTTTTCTAATGAATTAAGTATCCAATTTCAGTTTTTGTGTTACTTTGATCTTTTTCCTTAAAAACAAAAATAATATCAAACAGGGAATGCCACGCACCAAAAACGCAGCCTCCCCAAAACGAACCCCACAGCACCCAGAAGCGCACACCACCAACACACACACACACACGCACACGCACACACACACGACACACACAATCATGCACACACACACACACACACCACCAACACACACTAGCACACAAAGCAAACACACGAGGACAAAACGAACAATTAAAGGAACACAGTGGGGCACCGCCTTGGAACGGTCAGTGGCAAAAACACCACTGGGGAGCTTAAACCGGTTTATGGTGCGCACCCAACCTCACTCTTACCCCCACCATGTTAAGTATATTATACAAGAGCACGTTTATTACATACATCAACACTATATCAACTATCAAAAATTTACATGACAGATTCAAGAAACGACCATTGCTCTATCTGTGAATCACTTGACATTAACCTGCTCCCGAACATCGCCCCAAAAATGTTCATCCTGCGCCAAACATCGCCTTTTCGTATATACGTTGTATTTCAAACTTAAAAATCTCCATTAAAACAACGATTTTGACATTATATGATGGAAGGATGCTATGGAAAAGGTTAAAAAATATAGTCGGGAAATTGTCTTTCTTTTGCAATATTTTAAAGAAATGTGGCAATAAACTTTAAAATTGTCAAAATTAACCTAAACTGTAACATTTAACCTCGCCGCTTTACTTAAAAATAACATCTTTTCAGGATGTAATGTCGACTTTTGAAACCTCATTTCTTATGTGATAAGGCACGTGAGGTGATTTTACCAAATATTTATTTTTATAGACCAAAATGAGGAGAATACTTACCCCGCTAATTTTTAAATCAATCTATCGATCCTACACCGAACATATCCGGTTACCTAGTGTGTCGAACATATCCGGTTACCTAGTGTGCAACGGGTATCGGTATCTACCCAAAACAAAATTGAGGTGCAAGGAAGCGTTTTAAAATATTTTTGGGAAAATTCTACGGAATCCATTAGTGACAAAACTTTTTGCAGGACCCATGTATGAAATTGCTAATGTCCTTGCATTCAAAATTGAGTTCAGGGGCTACTTGCTTAGATGATAATGCCCTACATTCGAGCTAATGACATATATGACGTGTGCAATAGCGTACGTGTACTTACAACAGTTGTTGTGAGTTGTTGTCATTAGTGACAAGCACAGTGTAAGAGTTTGAACTAAGTTGATATACTGTGCGTGTCCTGACTTACCTTGTATGCTGCGCATGTCTTCTGTCTTGTTCCCACATCTCTATTAGATGCTACCGCCTGAAAAAAATGCAGTAAAATATTCTATGACGTCATTATAATTCGTCGCCTTATTCTTATTCTTAAAATGTCCTATCTACAATTTTGCTATTTTGAGAAAAATGACGTTGAACTTTTCAACTTTCATAACTTTTATGTGTTACGTCCCACTAAAATGATACTTTTGAGTTCAGTGTTTATATGAAACAGTGACACATATCAATATTTCATTATTCCAAATGAGTTTGGAGAAAAATGAAAAAAATATTTTGAGACAGAGCAAAAAAGGCAAAACTAAATGTAAAAAAATTACTCTTAAAGTGCATTTCTTGAGATAGATCAATGTAATGTTTACATTTCGATTATTATGTTGAGTTAGCGTATTCTAATAGTGATTATTCACTATTTGATTTGAATGAAAACGTTCCGTCAAACATAATTACTGATAGCTCAAACTCACTTGAAACCCATATGGGCACATTCAGCTTATACAGCTGTTTGTTTGTTTATGTGCTTTTTGGGTCCACCATCCTCGTTCGAGCCTTAAAGCGGTACGACCCGTCCTACACAGCTACGCTCGCTCAACATTTTTCTTTCAGTTGACGAAGAAATTATCAAAAGAGGCCAACATATTGTCCGGCAATTGACCTTACGCCAGGTTCTTGATTGACAGATAGTAATCTCTTATCAGACCAATCAAACAGCTAGCTGCTACAACACGTGGCGAGTATGGTTACTAGCCGCCATTTTGTCCGACAAACATTACAATTAATCCGTTGACGGACATGCAATTTCAGGTATTTTCTATGTAAGGAATAGTACTTCTTAGAAATAGATCTTTTTTATCGTGAAAGTCATGTATCTTGTTACCGGGTTTAGTTTCTAAATTTTAAGAGTTTTGTCACGGACCAATTTTATTTTAGGTCCGTAGTGTTGTGACTCTTCATACATTTTAGAGTGATTTAATAAAATGTTTTGTAAAGTGTGTCTTATCAAAACGTGTCATCATGTTTGTGTGTGTGTGTGCGAATATATATTAAATTTTTTTTAGTGGACTTGCTCATTATAAACTATAAGTGCACAATAATAGTATAAGCCACGCTGGGTCATATGACTACGGCTGGTAACGAGTAAATGACTCCAATTAGTCAGTCAGTCCGATGAATCTGTTTCATTTGATTTAAAAAGTAATTTAGATAAATAAATGATTTTTCTAGCTGGACATACAATTGTTTAAAAACATCTGTCAGAAGTCGTATCAAAATGATAAAAATATATATGCTTAGAAATGCTCTGCATATTATCGGTTTTGTTTTACTTATAGAAGTGTCACATTGCCTAAAACATAAGACCCATAGCACGACCCAGCTCACAGAACCGCTTGCAAAAATTAAGTCTTCCACGAAATACAAAATTAGAAACCAAGGTCACACAGTTACTTTTATTGATGACACATGTTTATAAAAAATGCTTGTTGATGTCTTATCTTTAAGAGATTTTTAATTAACAGTATACTGTTGGCGCCTCTTTGAAGAGTATTTAATAATTAATGCGCAGCGGACATAATAATGCTACCGCAAATATTTGATATCGGATTCAATGATGCTTATTAAAACAGCATTTCATAAAAATACAAATGATTGCCACGCATATGCAAATAACTAGCTTTAATCCGCACGCGTTTCGAAAATTGTGTACCCCCTCCCTTTAAAACGAAATTCACACTTTTATAGATTTATTTTTGAAATCATCAAAAGGATCATAGTACAGTTAAATATTATCGAATAAAGAAATAAAACTAATGATTTCAGACTTAGTTCAATAGAGATCTGTTTGAGCGTTTCCCGTGTTTGTCGGACTTCGCAGGAGTAGTGCCCCTTGATTTCTGTGGGCGTGGCTACATCTCTCCTGGCGTAAGGTCAATTAAAAAGACCTTCAACATAAAATTGTTCGTTTAAAACACATGGTTTTATGTTTACAGTAAGCGTTTGTTAAAACAACTTTGGGAACTTTTCAAAACAGTAAGAATAACTATGACACAATCTTAGTTGAAAATATATAATCCAACCTCCCTTAAATACATTATGTCTTTAAATTTTAAACAGCAACTTGTTATATTCCTTTGCAAGAACGGAAGCACATCATAAAAAGTTAAACAGGAACAACGCGAAATCAAACAACATGTTTTACAAATGCAAAAGATTGACATACTAAGTCTTATGTCCATTTTGTGGACAAAACCAAAACAACAAGAGGCCCATAAGGGCCAGTATCGCTCTCCTGGACTGACTGGACTCCACTGAGTACATTTGTGAATATCTTTTGGAGTATTACCACGGAAACGCCAACAGAGGACACTGTGACCTTGACTTTGACCCACTGCCACCAAAAACAGTAGTGACCATCTACTCAGTAAGACCAATCTTCATATGAAGTTCGAAGACCGTTGTTGGTAATTACATCTCCAAAGATTAAACGGAAATCATTTTCAAAGTTTGGTCACTGTAACCTAGACCTTTAAGCAATCCCCTTAAGACATTAGGGACCACCTACAGGCAACCTTCTGAACAAATTTCACGAAAGTCAAATGAAAATTGTGATCTGTAGAGTGTTATCAAGGAAATGTTTACGGACAAGCGGAAGGACGGACGATGGACAAACCACCATTGCATAAGCTCTGCTGGATTTCGTCTTCGAATCTTTGCATGATTACTTCATGGAACAGTTTAAAGTCAAAGTCACTTTATATTGTTATATCATTTTACCAAAGCATAGTACTTAACTATCTCCGTAAATGTCATTATAGATGAAGCATACTGATCTGTGTTGACAAAACCTGCAACAGCTACATATTGTCTTTTAGTGTTCAAAGTATCAGCATCTTTAACAGCCTTTTCTTTTACAAATGTTCCAAGAAAGTACGATCGTCTTCTGGCATAAATCTTAACATGCTTTCAATTTACTTTCTCTTCTCATCAGACATGTTTCACTTTAATTGCAACTGTTTTGCCTCACGAAGCTTTTTGCTTTTTCTAATGACCTATTTTTGCTGATGATACTTACTGGTACTTCAACATAATCCTTATTAAAAAAAAGTCTTGAAAAACACATGAACGGGCAAACCATTGACATGTTTCAAAGCTTTCACCTTTAAGAACGGAACACAGCACTTTGGAAATCAAAACATCTCTTCTCCCTTAGCTGAATAGCCAAAATTTTGTTTTGACGAACTTTTGACGAAGATTTGTTATAAAGATTAATGTACTGTAATTATTTGAAACACTGGGCTTTTTCTCAATGTGAGAATGTAATATATCTATTTCTTGTATACTAGAATGGCCTGGAGTTCCAATTTTTTTGACAATTTCTCTTACTTCAGGGTGTCTGTGATGGAACAATTTATTGCATAGCAGATAATTTTGTTTCTATTTGAGGAATGCAGGATTCGCACCATAAAGTTCTCGTTAGGATATTTCTCTTCATTTTTCTCTAAATTAATAGAAACAGCACTTCAGATTCACTCGGACCTCCACCTGCAGTTTGCTTATTCCATATAATACTGTATGCCATTTTGTCAATCAAAGTTCCCAGTCATGTCGAAAATACGTAACTTACGTTTATAAAAGAAATCGGACACATTACTACGGGGGCACTGGGTGACACTTTCCATATGAAAGCAGGCAATTACTTTAGTATCCACATAGTTTTCCCTATCTCTTGTATGTTTAGACGTTTAGTATCCGAATTCGTTCTTCCGAATTGTATACATGTATATATATGAACAAAAAAAATGAAAAACAACTTAAAATCATAACGATACTTTATGAAAAAGAGAAATCTATGGGATGGAATAACGAATTCTTCCAAACAATACTAATATTGTCTTGAAATATCCATGTTTGTGATTTAAGAACAGTAGTTTCACTTCTTGTCAACATTGTTGTTGTTGTTAAAACTGGACTTAGAGCAAACTGATTCTAAGATCATATTTAGTCATGTGACTAACAATCTTCACATTGATTGGCTACAACACATTTTAGGCTAAATTGATGCAAGAGATGCAGATGTGACAAAATACAGGCCAAGTACTTCGTATTATAGTAGACATAGAGCAAATACATAGTCGGGATCTCAATTTCTTTAACGTCAATTTACAAAAGGAAAGTTTTGGTAGATAGAGCAAAGTTAGATTAAATCATTTATGTAATTTATCTCATTTTTTACAAAATGGTAGATAGGAAATTTTTAGACGAAGGCGACGAAATATAGTAAAAACTATAAGAAGTGTTGTTAAAATGAATCTAGTTGATTCTAATACATTTCTTGTCGTTAGGTCTAAGTTTCTCCTTGTCACTTTAAATTGATGAATTTGTATTACATCAATTGAATTATATTTCTGTGACGTGTCTTACATCACTTAATAAACTATGTATTATTCTATTTGCTTTTCTGTTCATAAACGGTAAAACAACGCTACAAAACAGCATATGGAACTTTCAATTTTTCCAATAATCGATGTATCGATACATTTTTCACATTAAACAAAGAAGGATAAAATCGGTTTAACCGTCATAACTCTTAAACGGATTTATATTACGCTGATGCATTTATCACAAAAGTTGGTTAATTCTTTTACCTAAATGGTGATATAAATTTCAAAATTATTTATTAAGTATTTCACCTACCCATTTTGGTTTAAAATCTTCCACCCCGTTTTCCCTATGTAATGCTTATGAGGGACTTAAATTGCTTCATTTTTTCAGTTATTTGTTGAAACATTTCGTCTTATATAGAGAAAATCATTTAAAGGATCGCTTATGCATTTGTTGCATCGGCAAGTGAAATATATATGGAATAAAATGGTTGTAGTATACATCGCCGACGTACTTGTTGTATCATATTACATTCTTGATGTTGCATGCTTATCCCGCTATATATTGTGTTAGTGGGGGTTTACACCTTCCAACTTTCTTGTACAAGACATTAAGATAAGTACTATTTATGTCTTGTACAAGAATTTTTCATATGTAAACACCCACAATGGAGCAACTTTTGTCAGAATTTATGTGACATAATATGCGATAATTTTCTTGCATGAGAATAGAGCCTGTTCTATTTTTTCACAATTTCTTGGCCGTCAAATTACTGATAAGAAGTGTTTAATGGGAAAAACAGGTGTGGGAGAGGTAATTCAGGTACATTTTTTTTTTATTTTGTACACAATGGCTTGGTCAAAGGACAAAGTTGACCAACTGATCAATTTATACCAAAAAAGGGAACATTTATATGATACAAGTGCAAAGTACTATCACACTGAACAAAAAAGAGAGTTTTGAAGATGAAATTTAAAAGCCATTTTAATATGTATTGGTCATTCAATTAAAGATTTTTCTCGATAAGAACATTTAATGCATTTTTTAAAAACATAATCCATTAATTTCATATTTTCTTTAAAAAAATCAGAAACTCGTCTTCATGCTAAAGACAATATTATGTGCTGAAGACATCTTCCCGCTATTTTGTGATTACTTGCCAAAGCAATTCTTGTTAGATCTTGTGTAGAAAAATTTCTTGTACAAGTCATAACTTTGCCTTATCTTTAATGTCTTGTACAAGAAACTTGTTGTATGTAAGCGAAGCCTTAAGTCGCCCTGCGAGAGCTGTATCAAATAAACGTATAAAATGTAGCAGTGTTGTTCATTAGATAAATAAAGAAACAATATTACAATGGCGACGAGGATGAATCAATAAAAAGGATTAATTAATGAAACATTAAAAAAAAAGGGGAAAAGGGATATTGGACGTTTAATTCAGTACAGAATAGACTGTTGGACACTTGTTTATTCGTCAAAATGATTGGACTAACGGCCTTCCCGAAGTTTAATGTTCACGAAGATACACAATCAGTAGGTGTACGCTTGGAAAAATACGTTAGTAAATTAGAAAACTTGTTTGTCGGGATGAACCTGGAATCAAAGAGACGGAAGCCTTACCATTGCACTATTCAGGAGATGAGGTGTACGATATATATCAAACATTGAATTTGGCAGGTGATGGAACGAACTACGATGAAACTGTTCAGGGCTTAAAATATTACTTTAAACCTCAAAAGAACACTGAATTCGAAAGGTATGAATTCCGTAACATGAAACAAATGTCCACAGAGACAGTTGACCAATTTTCAACGCGATTACGACAAAAAGCAGAATATTGTGAGTTTCATGATAAAGAGGCAGAAGTAAAATCTCAAATAATTCAGGGCTGTTTCTCAGAGAAAATAAGGGAAAATGCTTAGAACAGGACAAAACGTTGCCAGAAATGTTAACAATGGCGAGAACTTTAGAAATTGCGTCGGAACAAGTAAGCAAAATGCAAGACGACAGAGGCAAAGAAGACTTGGCAAGGATCAAACACAAAACCCCGAGACAACGTCCGCGCTTTCGACCTTCAATGCCCAGACAAGAAAATCAAAATAGGAGACCATTTAGAGAGAGTCGCACTTCAAATAAATGTAGGAGATGCGGTGGAATGTACCCTCACTCAAAAGGTCCGTGTCCGGCATTTGGTCAAATATGTCATTCATGCGGGAAAGGAAATCATTTCGCGAAAATGTGTTGGACACCCAAGCAAAAATCTCACAAGGTGGAAGCATTTGAGACCGAAAATGGAGACAGTTGTGATGAATACACATTTGGAATAAAAGAAAATGAATACTGCAGCAGGATTAAGAAATTGCCGCGCGTTAATGTTCAAATAAATGATACAAAAATGGAAATTACCGTCGATACAGGAAGTACCAATGGCAAAGATTAAAACATTCTCCAAAATTGCAGAAAACGAATGTCAAGGCATACGCTTATGGTCAAATAAAAAGCATTTCATTTGTTGGAAAATTTCAAGGAACAGTTGAAAATAAAAACAGAATTGTACCAGCAGAATTTCATGTCGTGAAGAACGGTGACTCATTGTTATCATATCAAACATCCGTGGATTTAAATATCGTGCCTGTAATTAATGCCGTCGACAATGGAAATGACTTATGTCAGAAATATACTGATAGATTTCAAGGTATAGGAAATTTAAAAAACCGGGAAATAAAAATACACATCGAAAATACAGTAATACCTGTTGCAGAAACACATAGGCGGATTCCATTTCACATGCGAAAAAAAGTAGAAAATGAAATTACACGGTTAGAAAAACTGGACATTATCGAAAAGGTATCAGGTCCAACGCCATGGGTTTCACCTATCGTTTGTGCTCCGAAAGAAAGCGGCGAAATTCGACTATGTGTAGACATGAGAGGGGCAAATAAGGCAATAATTCGAGAAAGACATGTCACTCCAACTATAGAAGAAGTTATTGCTAAACTCAACAATGCAAAGTTTTTCAGCAAACTTGATTTAAATCAAGCTTTTCATCAGTTAACTCTTTCCGAAGAGTCTAGGTATATCACAACATTTTCTACACATGTAGGATTGTGGAGATATAAAAAGTTGAACTATGGTGTATCAGCAGCACCAGAAATGTTCCAGAATGAAATACGACAAGCGCTAGATGGACTGTTGAATGTTATAAACATAGCAGATGATATCATAGTGTACGCAGAGGATGAAGCGAGTCATGACACATACCTTGAGGCATTGTTTATGAGGTTAAGAGAGAAAAATCGTACATTGAATAAAAGAAAGTGTGTGTTCAAGGTTAACAGAATAAAATTCTACGGATACATATTCTCCGATAAAGGAATATCACCAGATCCAGCCAAAATCGAAGCAATCAAGATGGCAACAGAACCAACAAATGTATCGGAACTGCGATCATTTCTTGGCATGACAAATTATGTATCGAGATTCATACATGATTATTCGACCATCACAGAACCATTGCGAAAACTTACACAGAAATATGTAAAATCTGAATGGACAGAATCACAAGATGATGCATTTCAGAAGCTGAAAGAAGTTCTGACAAATGACAAGGTGATGGCATATTACGACCCAAACAAAGAATTAGAACTTACAGTAGATGCCTCGGGAGTAGGAGTTGCAGCCATACTGAGCCAAGACAATAAGATAATTGCATATTCAAGCCGAGCTTTGACACCTGTGGAACAGCGATATAGCCAAACAGAACGGGAGGCATTGAGTATCGTGGTAGGAATTGAACACTTTAAACTATACTTGTACTGGTAAACCGTTCAAGCTTACTACGGACCACAAGTCTTTGGAAGCAATTTTCAACAATCCAAAAGAAAATCAACCTCTCCGACTAGAAAGATGGAGACTACGTCTGGTGGGATACGATTTTCGTGTGCAATACAAAAAAGGAAGCACAAATCCGGCAGACTATATGTCGCGCCATCCACTAGAGACCACGGAAGATGAATATATACAATCTAGTCTCGCAGAAAGCTATGTTAGCTTTGTGACCGAGATGTCGGTGCCAAAAGCAATGACATTGGAAGAAATAGTGTCAGTGACAAGTGAAGACAAATTGTTACACAAAGTAATGCAATCTGTAAAATCAAACAAATGGGATAAAGAATTACGTAGAAAAAATAAAAGTTATGACTGTTTTTTCCGAGTTCGAGATGAGTGAACAGTGGTTCAGATCGAGTCCCATACTATTTTGTTACGAGGCACACGACTTGTCATACCTGAAACATTGCACCAAAAAGTAATTGATATCGCGCATGAATCACACGCTGGAATTGTAAAGTGCAAGCAATTGTTAAGGGAAAAAGTTTGGTTTCCATACATCGATGAGAAAGTTGAACAGACAGTAAAGAACTGTATACCCTGTTTATCTATTGATCCGAAAAATCCCACAGAGCCAATGAAATTGTGTGAGTTACCAAAGAGAATCTGGGACGAACTAAGTGTAGACTTTTACGGCCCGTTACCATCACGTGATTATCTAATGGTCACAATTGACGACTACAGTAGATATCCGTTTGTGGAAGTGATACACACCATTTCAGCGAAGACAGTAGTTTCACGTTTGAGCTACATCTTCTCGATTTTTGGTGTACCATCAATTCTGAGAACGGACAATGGTCCACCTTTCCAAAGTGAAGAGTTTGCAAATTTTGCAGTCGAAATGGGTTTCAAACATAGAAGGATCACACCTTTGCATCCAGAATCGAATGGAATCGCGGAGCGATTTATGAGAATATTATCAAAAACTGTCAAAACAGCACATATTCAGGGACATAACCTGAAAAAGGAACTTAATACATTCCTACTAAACTATCGAGTCACACCCCACAGTTCGACCGGTGTTTCACCAGCCCAGCTTATTTTCGGAAGGAAATTTCAAACTAAAATACCAGAATTCAAACCCAAGTGCAAAGACACCTATGTTCGGAAACGGGATGCAGATTTGCGGAAAAAGAACAAAACATATATAGACAAAAAACGAAATTCGCGACAAGTCTATTTACGTTTTGGGGACTCAGTTCTCATAAAACAACGCAGACAAAACAAACTCTCGACACCATTTAGTTATAAACCCGGGATTATTCTACAAAAGAAGGGATCAATGATAACAGTTAAACATCAAGGAAAAATTGTGACAAGGGATGTTTCACATTTTAAGCCACTACCAAAAACACTAACGTACAAAGCCGAAAACAAATCGAAACAAGAAACGAGTTCAAATGAACGCCCAAGGAGGGAAATTAGGAAACCTGCGAGGTACCGTTAGTAAGGATGGGAAGTGTAATTTCAAGTATTTGTGTATGGAGCATAATAATCTCCATAAATACGTGCCTACAAAGCAAATAATAAAGGTTAATCTAGAATAAGTGATTGTGAAATTACAAAGTTACGATAAAAAGGGCTGTACACTAATTGGAAATGTCACATTGATGAAATGTGTACCGCGCGCAGATTAGTTAACTTGTTTTCAGACAGAAACCAGACTCTGGGTTAGGCGAAGAATTAGTGTAAATATCATGTTCATATAACTTGCTGATAAATGAATTAACATTGTTTCATGGCAGTTGAATGAATGACTAAACATCATGGGAAAAAATTGAAAACTGTAAACTAGTAACATTCTTCGTGCTTTTTATTTTTTTCATTATTTGTTTAATAACCATATATTCTAACATGCTGGTTTGCATCTTCTTTAAAGAAAAGATGGGATGTAGTATACATCGCCTACGTACTTGTTGTATCATATTACATTCTTGATGTTGCATGCTTATCCCGCTATGTATTGTGTTAGTCGCCCTGCGAGAGCTGTATCAAATAGTATAAAATGTAGCAGTGCTGTTCATTAGATAAATAAAGAAACAATATTACAATGGAATTGTATTTTATTTTATTACATAGATTCCGATTTCACCTACCCATTTAATGATTTATAAACTGTTAACATGTAAAGTCTGACGAATCGGGCGTTCCCGTGGTTTTCACGGAAATTATCGAATATCATAGGAAATCATATTAAAGCTAGGCTGTTAAATATTGATTAACTTAGGGACCGTCAATATAGATTTTTAAATTGTTTGTTTCAATATAATGAAATAAATATGGTATTTTCTGCTTATTGTGTATTTTGGTGGGTTTTGTTCAATTGTCACAGTTAAATGTATGTATTAAACTGGCTTCTTTAGAGGTGTATTTGTATTTTGACATCTTAAAGGTACAAAGGTGGGACGTGTCACCTGTACGTGTTTTTTAAGTTTGGCTGCTATCAAATGTACCCTACACTTGTAAAAAAGGTGTGAATATTTTTGTTAATTGCACAAAGTGTGACACAATAGTCCCATACCTTTTCTGGATAGAAAAGTCGTGATACTTTTCTATAAATTTTTTCTAACGCAAGACCTTAGTGGAATTTTTTTAACACATTTGTGAAGAGAGAGACAGAGAGAACGCGTGAGATATGTACCTGTCACTTCGAAAAGTATTTGCATGTTTTGCTTTAAATTTGAGATAAATTCAGTGCAAAATTGACTTTCAATGCAGCGCGTATCGATTTATATTTCTTCTTAAATTGTATGCTCCATTATATTTAATTTTACCCCGATTTCTAGTTTTCTTTTTTTCAATTTGACACAATTCCCTTTTGCTTTTTTATTCTAAAATATATATGGAATCTATTAATTATAATCATCAATGTACATGTAGCCAATTTTATTACGCCATAAATTGGTTCAATCCGGATGTTGATTGTTATATAGGGGGGTAAGAAACCTCGCAATGTTCGATAATGTATTACCACGTTTTGACAAACCTACCTGCTTCGTTTTTTAAATTATGAGCAATTACAAAACAACAGTCATGTTTAAATAAAAAAACATTTAATCTTGGACTTTCATTTTTCTTTATTCTAGACTAGAGTGCGATAACTTAGATGTCAAACTATATTATACTATTTACGTAACTTTTATAGAAAACGAAACGTACATTCATTTACAACAATTCGTGCTGGTAATAAACACAGAAAGAAATTCATAATACTTTATATATCTCATGATCATCATTAACAAAAACTACAAAAATACAAACGAGCGAGTGAAATGTATAAGATACAGGTATATATATGAGAAAATATACACAAAAAGTACAAAAAAGAGAGTGATAGAATGTGAATGAACAAGAGGGAATATAAGAGATTTATGAAAAAAAAATGAAAATGTGAATGACAGGGTATGGTCGAACAACAAGTATGGTCAGACAAGTAAAGAGGGGACAATCGGCTGTCAGTCAACATATAGCCACATTTTGACTTATCTTATAAGAAAATTTGGATCTGCTTTCCGTATTATCAAATTCAGTTTTCTTCTATGTGTATTACTTCATCATATTTTAATTTTTGTGTATGCTAAATTTACAGTGTGTTTTATCAGGAACGGTCTATGAGTATTCCACGTTTTATCAACAAAATTGCACAAGTCTGTGCAACCCTCCGCTCACAGCCTAATTTATTCGGCTCAACGATTTGACCCAATATTTTGGATCAGAATTTTTTCAGGTGTTAAACCTCAGAGACATAGAAGAAAGCGCCCATTTGAAAAACTATCTCGCTGGCTTCAAAATTGAAATAATCTATCTTGTTATACTGCCTCACACCTCTCACGAGTATTATGGGCTTATAATTAGACTACTCCGATCATAGTCAAGGCTTCCGCGAGGGCTGGGTCCTAATACACAGGCGAGGGTTAAAACAATGTTTTTAATTATTTATTGAAAACTACAACTGAAATTCAATTAAGCCTTTAGCCTAAACAAAATACATGTAACATGATAATAAGGTTCCTGAATTATAAACGGGTGATGCAATCCCGTACCCTAAACGTCATCAAACTGATATCTAGCTAGTAACGACAGAACGTGTTGGATAATATTAGAAAAACACACACACAACCAGGAATCCTCTGCCACCTTAGAGTTTGGAGGCCGTAGATGCGCGTGAACTATATGAATTATTTAACGAAAAGGCGAAAGAATTATACTGAGTATTTGTTCATTTTTCACTTTCCGCTTCAAAATTGTTACTTCCGGATACACATCATAACAAATTTCTACGTAAGTTTTTCTCGATATTCTAAAAAATGCAGAGTTGTCAAGTGGTATTTTGATGACATGCACTTTGCTTTGCTTATTTAACAGATAAATTATACAAAAAGTTTTATCTTATTAGCGGATTTATGTTGATTTGGTAGTTTTGCAATACTTACAGTATCCGAACAATTCATATTTCGGATACATTTTTAAGGTTCATGTAAAGTCCCCAACATGAATTCTGTACCTCAAATTTGTATTATTTACTAGCGAAATAGCAATATATTTCATGCACTAAAATGTTTGGAAAAATATGTAGAAGCTTGCTGTAGTGACTGTCGCAGGAGCTCAAGGTAGGGATTACACAAGTGTGTCCAACACAAACTGCTAAGAGTGACGTCCCTTTTTAAAAAAATGTTTTCCTTTTTTTGCAACACTCGTGGACAATATGCTCAATTCGTTTAAATGGTATGACAAGATAATAGTCCATGACTACTTCATCTGTTCATTAAAAAAAAAAAAAACTGTCCGACAGTTTTTGAAATTGCCACTAAACAGTGTTTACATGTTTAGGTTCCAATTCCATGTGGAGGCAGACTACAGTTTTCTTGGCTTTTCACACAACACTCGACTCCGCAACTTTCAAAACCACAACCCAAACACTGTAATCACATACCTGAAACAAATGTAGTACATTTTTAGCATGATCATGTGTGACTCAATAAAAAATGCCAGTAATTTCAGTCCGAAACCAAAACCGTCATCCACCAGCTCAGCATTCTGTGTTTTCAGATATCGCGAAATCTGACGACAAAATAACACATTTTGCTAATGTTTACACTACCACTGAAAATTCTTCTACACTGATGGAACCAACTGCTACACTGTTTCCGACTCTTGAAACACTGTAAATCAAGAAAACAAGCTCCATGCTACAAGGTTTCCATACCGTTTTTTCAAAATTTCAAATCTCCAAGGGTCCCTGTCAAAATGAAACTTGCATTCCCGGCTAATTCTAGACAGACATGCTTCGTGTTGGCAGCCATTACGTCACTAATGCAAGGTCAATGTCACTGGTTTCACTTTCATCAAATCACTAAATCTCAATACTTGACAATGAAAATGCATATATAGCATGTATTAATATTATCAACCAAGACCATGCACTTGGATCTGCATTTTACCTCTAATTTGTAAATTTAACCCTGGCCAATTCGTCACTAACAGCCTGAAACTGTATACTGCCTCCTTAAGAATCAGAAAAAAGTTTACCGGTTTAATGAATTGCATGTTTTATATGAACTTTAGTATAAATGCAATAAAACTATCAAAAATAACTTGTGTTTTGCTGTTCTTTATGCCCAAGACTGGACTTCAAAATATGTGACAAACAGTGCAATTTCAGCTGCACGACAGTCATTCAGCATTTGCAAGCAGACACTATTATGAACATGTACCAGTGCACTAAACCCAAATTTAAGCCTCTGTTCCCCATATAAAACATGAACAGCAATGTTGAAAATGTGCATATAAATGGTAAACACTGGTGTCTGTCCAACTGCCATCAAACAACACTACAAATGAGGAAGCGGTTTCCTTCGGCCCAATGCCAAGAGGCGCTGCATGGCTGAGCCCTGTCTGCATAAATATGAGAAATATGAATTATCAGATTATGACTCTGCATGCATTAACATAAACTTGACTCAAATCAATCCCAAACACACCATTCTAAGCAGCTTAACACATACTTATTTGTGGCACAAATGGGACATACCCAAGTTTGAGCCGAGCGGCTATTCCTGGATTTCTGTAAGAATGTGACAGACCGCTTGCTTGAAATTTCAATTGTTTCGCGACAAATCTGCCACTATTTGTCACAAAGTCATATACGCTTTAATCGCCAGTCCTAAGCAGACACTCTGCAGAGACCGACTTATCTTAATTGTCAAACAATTTACAGTTTAACACAAACAGTTGACCGGGACGGCCTTTTACTCATTATGAAATGCTAATAAAAGTTCATTTAACATTAAAACACCTGTTATCATGTGTCTAATATGTGCAGATTGTTGAATAATTTGCCTAATGTGACTTCCAGTTACCTTAAGTATTTTTCTGGCATAATACTGCGACAAATCTTCAATTTAGGATTTTGAGAATTTTTCATTTTTGAATTACCTCCCTTTTTCTTTTGGTTTATTACTGCAAAGTGAATATGTAATTCTCCAATTTGACTGCATTTTCGTGCTGGTAACACACTGACAAAGTGTATAAAGCAAATGCAAGCACCTGCCATGAATACTTACAAAAATCACTAATTCCTTAAGGAGGCAGACTACAGTTTTCTTGGCTTTTCACACAACACTCGACTCCGCAACTTTCAAAACCACAACCCAAACACTGTTATCACATACCTGAAACAAATGTAGTACATTTTTAGCATGATCATGTGTGACTCAATAAAAAATGCCAGTAATTTCAGTCCGAAACCAAAACCGTCATCCACCAGCTCAGCATTCTGTGTTTTCAGATATCGCGAAATCTGACGACAAAATAACACATTTTGCTAAGTTTACACTACCACTGAAAATTCTTCTACACTGATGGAACCAACTGCTACACTGTTTCCGACTCTTGAAACACTGTAAATCAAGAAAACAAGCTCCATGCTACAAGGTTTCCATACCGTTTTTTCAAAATTTCAAATCTCCAAGGGTCCCTGTCAAAATGAAACTTGCATTCCCGGCTAATTCTAGACAGACATGCTTTCGTACTTGGCAGCCATTACGTCACTAATGCAAGGTCAAGTCACTGGTTTCACTTTCATCAAATCACTAAATCTCAATACTTGACAATGAAAATGCATATATAGCATGTATTAATATTATCAACCAAGACCATGCACTTGGATCTGCATTTTACCTCTAATTTGTAAATTTAACCCTGGCCAATTCGTCACTAACAGCCTGAAACTGTATACTGCCTCCTTAAGAATCAGAAAAAAGTTTACCGGTTTAATGAATTGCATGTTTTATATGAACTTTAGTATAAATGCAATAAAACTATCAAAAATAACTTGTGTTTTGCTGTTCTTTATGCCCAAGACTGGACTTCAAAATATGTGACAAACAGTGCAATTTCAGCTGCACGACAGTCATTCAGCATTTGCAAGCAGACACTATTATGAACATGTACCAGTGCACTAAACCCAAATTTAAGCCTCTGTTCCCCATATAAAACATGAACAGCAATGTTGAAAATGTGCATATAAATGGTAAACACTGGTGTCGTCCAACTGCCATCAAACAACACTACAAATGAGGAAGCGGTTTCCTTCGGCCCAATGCCAAGAGGCGCTGCATGGCTGAGCCCTGTCTGCATAAATATGAGAAATATGAATTATCAGATTATGACTCTGCATGCATTAACATAAACTTGACTCAAATCAATCCCAAACACACCATTCTAAGCAGCTTAACACATACTTATTTGTGGCACAAATGGGACATACCCAAGTTTAAGCCGAGCGGCTATTCCTGGATTTCTGTAAGAATGTGACAGACCGCTTGCTTGAAATTTCAATTGTTTCGCGACAAATCTGCCACTATTTGTCACAAAGTCATATACGCTTTAATCGCCAGTCCTAAGCAGACACTCTGCAGAGACCGACTTATCTTAATTGTCAAACAATTTACAGTTTAACACAAACAGTTGACCGGGACGGCCTTTTACTCATTATGAAAGCTAATAAAAGTTCATTTAACATTAAAACACCTGTTATCATGTGTCTAATATGTGCAGATTGTTGAATAATTTGCCTAATGTGACTTCCAGTTACCTTAAGTATTTTTTCTGGCATAATACTGCGACAAATCTTCAATTTAGGATTTTGAGAATTTTTCATTTTTGAATTACCTCCCTTTTTCTTTGGTTTATTACTGCAAAAGTGAATATGTAATTCTCCAATTTGACTGCATTTTCGTGCTGGTAACACACTGACAAAGTGTATAAAGCAAGCAAGCACCTGCCATGAATACTTACAAAAATCACTAATTCCTTAAGGAGGCAGACTACAGTTTTCTTGGCTTTTCACACAACACTCGACTCCGCAACTTTCAAAACCACAACCCAAACACTGTTATCACATACCTGAAACAAATGTAGTACATTTTTAGCATGATCATGTGTGACTCAATAAAAAATGCCAGTAATTTCAGTCCGAAACCAAAACCGTCATCCACCAGCTCAGCATTCTGTGTTTTCAGATATCGCGAAATCTGACGACAAAATAACACATTTTGCTAATGTTTACACTACCACTGAAAATTCTTCTACACTGATGGAACCAACTGCTACACTGTTTCCGACTCTTGAAACACTGTAAATCAAGAAAACAAGCTCCATGCTACAAGGTTTCCATACCGCTTTTTCAAAATTTCAAATCTCCAAGGGTCCCTGTCAAAATGAAACTTGCATTCCCGGCTAATTCTAGACAGACATGCTTTCGTACTTGGCAGCCATTACGTCACTAATGCAAGGTCAATGTCACTGGTTTCACTTTCATCAAATCACTAAATCTCAATACTTGACAATGAAAATGCATATATAGCATGTATTAATATTATCAACCAAGACCATGCACTTGGATCTGCATTTTACCTCTAATTTGTAAATTTAACCCTGGCCAATTCGTCACTAACAGCCTGAAACTGTATACTGCCTCCTGTTGCATCACATTGGTAGACAGAGAACCAGTTTTTGACGGACGTCACTCTTAGCAGTTTGTATTGGATAACATGGCGTATGTCACTCCTTTTCTTTTTTCAGCCTACGGAGTACTTCAGTGGTAAAATATGAAAGTTAAGATCCGCGGAAAATAAGATCATATTTTGTTAGCTTGGTTCTTAGATAAATGTAAAAAGATAAAACAAAGCCGGAAAAAGCATAATCCTGACCTCGAGCTCCTATGTGACTGATACAGGTTGTTTGCTTGGTTCTTAGATAAATGTAAAAAGACAAAACAAAGCCGGAAAAAGCGTAATCCCGACCTCAAGCTCCTATGTGACTGTCACAGGTGTTTGGCACAGACCTAGGATAATAAAAAAATGCAATTTTTTAAGCTCACCTGAGCTGGCTCAGGGTGAGCTATTAGGATCGATGATTGTCCGTCGTCCGTCGGACGTCGTCCCTCGTCCGTTGTCCGTCCACATTCAGTTCGTTAACACTCTAGTGGTCACATTTTTGTCTCAATTGTCATGAAACTTGGTCAGGATGTTTGTCCCAGTAATTACTCGGACGAGTTCGAATATGGGTCATCTCGGATGAAAAACTAGGTCACAGAGCCCAAAAATAGAAAAATCTTGTTAACACTCTAGAGGCTACTGTTTCAGTCCAAATATCCTGGCAATTTGTCAGAAAGGTTGTTTGGTTGATTTCTAGCTCAAGTTTTAATATGGGTCACCTGGGGTCAAAAACTAGGTCACACAGCCCAAATATGGAAAAACCTTGTTAACACTCTAGAGGTAACATTTTCAGCCCAAATATCCTGGAAATTTGTCAGAAAGGTTGTTTCTATGATTTCTAGCTCAAGTTCGAATATAGGTCATCTGGGGTCAAAAACTAGGTCACAGAGCCCAAATATGGAAAACCCTTGTTAACACTCTAGATGTTACATTTTCAGCCCAGATATCCTTGATATTTGTCAGAAAGGTTGTTTTGATGATTTCTAGCTCGAGTTCGAATATGGGTCATCTGGGGTCAAAAACTAGGTCACAGAGCCCAAATGTGGAAAAACCTTGTTAACACTCTAGAGGTACCATTTTCAGCCCAAATATCCTGGAAATTTGTCAGAAAGGTTGTTTCGATGATTTCTAGCTCAAGTTTCAATATGGATCATCTGGGGTCAAAAACTAGGTCACAGAGCCCAAATGTGGAAAAACCTTGTTAACACTCTAGAGGTACCATTTTCAGCCCAAATATCCTGGAAATTTGTCAGAAAGGTTGTTTCGATGATTTCTAGCTCAAGTTTCAATATGGGTCATCTGGGGTCAAAAACTAGGTCACAGAGCCCAAATGTGGAAAAACCTTGTTAACACTCTAGATGTTACATTTTCAGCCCAGATATCCTTGATTTTTGTCAGAAAGGTTGTTTTGATGATTTCTAGCTCAAGTTCGAATATGGGTCATCTGGGGTCAAAAACTAGGTCACAGAGCCCAAATGTGGAAAAACCTTGTTAACACTCTAGAGGTACCATTTTCAGCCCAAATATCCTGGAAATTTGTCAGAAAGGTTGTTTCATGATTTCTAGCCAAGTTCGAAGATGGGTCATCTTGGGTCAAAACTAGGTCACAGAGCCCAAATATGGAAAACCTTGTTAACACTCTAGAGGTAACATTTTCAGCCCAAATATCCTGGAAATTTGTCAGAAAGGTTGTTTCGATGATTTCTAGCAACTTTGTTAAAAGCAGTTGTACTCGGGTGAGCGATAAAGGGCCATCATGGCCCTCTTGTTGAACAACTACACTACATATGATATATATGATATATAGAATTCAACTATTAAACAAAAAAAACCTCCAAAAGGCATTTTTGGCCTAATATTATTTTTTAAAACTTTGCATACGAGTCAAATATCATAAATTCTGTCATAATTATATGTATTTGATACAATTAAGTATATAGAACGCCTGTATTAAGTAGATTCCGGTGATCGAAAACCGATTTTGGTAGATTCCTGTAAAAAAGTTGATTCCGGTATTCAGTGTAACCCCTGTGAATGGGATCACACTGGAAAACCAAACTAATAATGATAACATTTATCATATCAAGTCTAGATGTAGCCTGCATGGAGTATGGACCCCCCATCCCCCAGAGGTCCTTCTACCCTGTAACCCCATATACTGATATTAAAACAAAATAATAAAATTAAAACATATTATATAGTAGTAAAGGTATAGCACAGCCACACTACTGGGTCCAGAAATCATGAAAATATACACTGCCCTTAATTGAGATGTAATTGATTCAAACGATATTGATATATCAATGTTAAAACACTTTTGATTCAATATCAATTGCCGTTTTGAAAAATCGTATATCGAATAATGTTATACTGTGCAATGATCTACAGTTTCACATACTAAATTCCATCAAAACTCAATCGGAATATAAACAATCACTCTACCAAGAGATCCGTGTTTTTCTAACGAATGATAATTTAATAATTACAACTTGCAATCATTTCACACAAATCCTCTTTTCTGATTGGTTATTTCTGGCCTGGCTCCCGCTGTTCATAACACGATGAACGCAGGTACGTATTCATAGCTTCTCATTAATATTCATGACGTGTTACTTTTTCATTCATAAAATCGTGTACGGATTCAGGGCATGTCACCAAACAAAAACACTAAGAAGTAAAAAGGAATAGTGTTTCTCACCTATGAGGTACATATTTCCGTGCATTTACTGGTGATAGATAACCTTATCCTTCACCTCTTATCTCTCGTCGCTGCGTTTATATATATCCATCTATAGCAGTTTAAAGCAAAATTCAAGGAAAAGTTGATTTTCATTTTTTCATCCCCATCCTGTATTTACACTTATTTCTTCTTACTTGTGTGAAAATGCGATTCAAACGGTGAGAAAATAAATCTACCATATCCATTGAGTTGTGGATAAGGGAATCCCACCCTCGGGTTGAGAACTTGAGATATGTCCAAAATTTCGTTCTAGCAGCTGGCTGCTGTCTGCTATTTGCATTATGCTAATGAGTAGTGGCATTAAGACAACCAAATTAATGCGCGACGAAATATTAAAATAGAATCCAGGTAAGTGATCACTAAATAGTTTAAACGAATGTCTTTTATCATAGTAAGTTGTAATTATAAGAATTGAATGAGTTTTTTCTGCATTTCACCGAGTAATGAACTATCAGAAGTTTTACACCTAATTTTAACATAAACACCTTCGGTGTTTTATGCAAATTAGGTGTAAAACTTCTGACAGTTCATACCTTGATGAACTGCAGAAAAAACACATTCAATTCTTAAATGAAATGTGGTCTCATAGGCAAAAATATTTCAGCACTGCAAGGGTTGATATATATTATAGACCAGAACCATATGTTTAGTACAAATAAAGTAGAGATTTGAAAGAATATGTAGTCAGTGACTTTTTTACGCCCATGTACCGATATATATCGCTGTATTGTCGATATTTCTAAATCAGTACATCGATACAAAAATTTTAATCAATGACATTCCTAACCTTATTCAGCAAGGCCGTATGTTAATAATTTCAGAGGGGCCTCTGAAGGGATGGGGGTCCATACCCAGCGTCGGCTACCTGTGGATGCACCACCACTAGTAAAGTAAAACGCAAGAAGTAATAAATGTGTCTCTGTATTTAATTTGTTGAATAATATACAGTGATCAGTTTGGATGTGTAGTAATCATATAACAATTGCATAGCACAGGTGATTTAAATTTTTGCATCCAAAAAACTTTTATTAGAGTATAACTTGCTGGGAGGCATTTAATATTTTGCCTATGAATAACACCCAAACTGTGTTTTGGGCCCCTGTGTTGTATGTATGTATTTTTGAGTTTTATCGTTGCTACGGGATAATTCATATGACCAATGCCCCAAGATGAGTTTAGTTATTTTAGGTTTCGGGGGATAGTTCAAGATACAGACTATGTCCCGTTCCAGAGACACCCCTAGTTCTTAAACATGCCCGGTGTACAGCACCGATACATGGGACTCAATAGCAGACAGTAATTTTCGATACTGCTTTTTATGCTTGTATTAAGTTTTAAAGTAAAGTAACTATGACACGTTTTCTTCTATATTCTGTTTTCTGATTAAGGGCACATATATATACAGAAAATTTTATTAATAATTATTTGTCAATACAACTTAATCTTGCAATGTCGAATTTCTCTTAAAACGCTTACATTGACATTTTCTATTGTCTATTTTCTATTGTCTCCCTTTATTATTGCATTGTATAACAGAAAAGTGGGTTTTCAATGTACTGTATTTCAGTATACTTTGTTGCTTAGAAAGTTTAATTAATATTCTATTAGATATTCTGTGTAATGATCAGTGTTATGAAAAACAATAGCATATAAACTTGGCAGTAGGCATAACTTGATACATTGTATATTGTTCACTTCAATTAAAGATTAAACTTTCTTTCAGAAAGTTTTGTGTATAAGTTAATGTATTTTTTATATTTTAATGGTGTCCTCTATAACTCTGTCTGTTACTAGATTTGACATTCTAAACATACAGAATAAGTTTTTATACCTCCATAAATGAAGTTTTTGGGGAGGAGGGTAAATATGAGTCAATCTGTTGGTTGGTTGGTTTTTCATGTCCATTCCTTAGTGTCAGCTCGAGGTACAGTCTCATTGAATTTTATCTTCTACATGCCTTGAAGGACTTTCATGTCAAATATTATAACGAAAAAACATGTGGAACTCAAGTGCGGGGGTCAAGCTCACACTTAAATAGTCATTGTTTTTTTATGTCCAGTCCATATTTCATCCAATCTTCACTAAACATGGACAAAGTGTTTGTTGGCTTGATATATCAGCAAAATTCAATAACCAGCCAAACGAGGCTTTTCTGGATTGTGGCTCTTGAATTATCAAAAAACCATCATATTAGCCTTGTCTGCTCTCTTAGTCCAACAGTTTTCATCTGATCTTCACCAAACTTTGTCAAAATGTTTGCAGACAATAAATCTCAGCCAAGCTTGATAACAAACTAATGGCCTTTGAGTGATCAAATTCGCCTTTTCTTCTCTCTCAAATTTGAACTATCTTCATGCAGTCTTCATTAAATTTTACCAAAATGTTTATAGGTTCAATATCCTTGCAAAGTATTATATCCAGCTACAAAGTTACTCTGGAGTTGTTGCCCTTTAATTGTAGAAATATTTTTACCAAATTTGTTTGCACTTTGATTGCTAAAATTTGACAATTTCTTCCAACATGAATGGTAACAATTCTAACAAATAAATACTATGTTAACCACTCAGTCTACCTCCAACTTATAACGGACGTATTTTGTGACAGTTAATGGCACTTGTGTTGTTAACAGGATGAATTTTCATGGACACTGGTGTATCTCATATTAGGAAAGAACAGTGCGTTTTTAGCTTAGCCTAGCTTTAGCTTTAGAGTTCAAATTTTCACGTGAAAAATACTGGACCAATTTCAACCAAACTTAACACTAATGTTGCCAGGTGACCCTCATCAAAGATTGTTCAAATGAAGAAGATCCATTCAAGCTGAATATAGGAAAAACCTCTCGTGTGAAATCACAAAGTCTAGAGCTTAGTTATTTGGAATGTAGCATTGTATAGTGGTGCTCTACCAAAATTGCTAATCCAATATTAGGGATTGATACCACTCATGAATAAAGCGAAAATTTAAGATGCATGCGAAAACAATCTGATACACCAAGGCAGGGCACAAATAACATGTGTTTCAGACATCTTTGTTCAAGGTCAAGCTAACAGTCATTTCACTATGTTTTTTGTCTACCTTGTAACTCCTAAATGAAACAAAATGGCATAAATGTTCAACTTAACATGATAAACAATTAGTGTAGTTGGAGCAGTTATTTCATGTAAAAAGGTGAATTTTAAGCCCATTCAATTCTAGCTTTGTCACTGGGACATGATTGGAAGTGTAGATTTTTATCCTAATACTATGGATTACCCATATTATTACATCATGGTATATAACTGATAAACATGTACAATTTTAGCTGTAAATAACATTAAGGTTTTTAACTTATAATTGACCATCAATCAGAATTGTAATTTCACTCTAAACCTGAAATTCTCGTAGATGTTGGGACAAGTTTAGAATATATAAATGAAAGTTAATACAAAATGATTCTAATATTTTTAAATATAATCTTTAAACAGTATTCTGTCTGTCTATCTGTCTGTCTGTCTTGCCTACAGTCTGTCCATCCATCTGTTTGTCTGAATGGTTGAAGACAATAACTGAATGTCTTGTATTTGTATTAACAAGGTAACTCTCAAAAAACAGTCTGGCGGCAAGTGTTATGACTTGATTTATTCGACCTATCCTATTTTTTCCAAGAAATATTCCTATTTTTCTGACATTGGATGTAGCATTTAAGTGCATGAAGCAAAAGCAATGACTTTTTGTTGGTACAAGCCACATCAACATATGCTACAAAATTAAACCTTATAATTATGTTTACTATAGTCCAGTTGACAGCGAGTCAGTCATCCAATAATTAAACATGAACTGTTGCTATCGGAAACTGAAATTGAGCGTTATAGTGTTGAATATACAAATGTATATTTAAATTATCAAATATTGGCTATAGTGTGGTTTTGTGCACACAGTTTTACCTGGCTTTCATTAATCTTGGCTATTAGGATTAAATTTGTTTTTGTGTTTCTATGTTTTTATGAATGTGATACTACCTTGACTAATTTTTATAATTTTGTATTTATATATCTGAAATACTTTAAAAACATTGATACTACATTTCAAATTTGGACACCTAAAACTAACTGTTATTTAATACAGACTATTTATATATGAGTGACAGGTACAATGTAATTATTAATGCATAGTAACTAGTGTCTTTAAGTGGCAACCTTGAATTTGAAGCACAAACATCTTCAAACGTTACCATGTCACGTATTCGTCCCGAACTGATAATTTGTAAGTACTTTTTGTGTCTGTTTGTAGATGACGATGAATTGATAAATGGTTTTTTATCAGTGAGTGTAATATAGTATGTCCTCGATGAGTCCATCGGGGCTACATGTGAACAAACCTGTCATAGCGGTCCTCCTCGGTAAGTGAGACTCTATTTTGTTTGAATAAAGTAATTGAAGACTGTCGGCGTAATTGTGAAATAATATACAATAATGTGATGGCACATGAGATGGTTTCATGGTAAGTTCTCAGTGTTTTACCTTTGATTTTGTTTTTAAAAAGGTATCTTCAGGATATTTAAACATTAGAAATTGTGAAGATGTCATACTGTAATTTCTAAAATATCTTGTTGAATGCAACATAGTTGTTTTAATACCCAGGTATTTCTGAAGTTAAAAGGATAAAGAAATTCTATAAATTTGCTGAAATTTTAAAGTATACTTGACTTTTATGATTTTTGCTTATTGTTTGCTCAAAAATGAAAGCGTTTGCTTTTTGAGGACATATTAAATCAAAAGTACAGGTGAAGTTACAACGCGTTGCAGTTGGCTTTGCCCCCTAGCTATTTTAGCAATCAATAAAATTACAATCTTACGTCACACAAAGGCGAATCTGAAACTATTAATAGAGCATGTAGATATCGGTTAACTCCTCCCCTCCGTTCTTTCATTGAAAAGGTCAAATAGGGGCGCATACGATCAGTCTTTATTTGATTCTGACGTTACGTTCCGAACGTGGAAAGAAAAATTGAAAGTCATAACAGAAGCAGTATCGGATAAAGTATATATTAAAGTGCCATTTGGTAAATCGGAGGAGCCAGGTGTACACTAATTGATGAAACTTTCCCAAAACGTAATGAAATAAACTATGGAAGTTTTATTGCGTACCTCAACGAATATCCCAACTAATTGCATGCAAGTGCTTTTTGCTACATACGATGGCCGCCCTTCGCAAAGGCAGACTAGATGTAATATCAGTTTGTAAAATTGTTCTGTCTTGCAGTCGAAATATTGAGGCTACTCCACGAGGTAATACATGTACATAAAAATAAAAATAAAACACATTAACAGCGCACTTTTAAAGTAAGCAAGATTAAAATGTTATCGCAATACTGCAAATAGATCTAAAATGTCTGGGCTAGGTAAAACAGGACTTTCAATATTTATTTGTTCTAATTTTTTCCCCTCAACATTTCGGCTAGCCTGCGGACAACCTGGACCCGGGACAGAAAAGCCGCTTGTCTGACAGCAGAAAGTCCTGTGCCAGACATGTCGGACCCCCTCTGTACTATGGGTTGGACATATACAGCAGCGTCCAATAGTCTAATTAATTTGGTGTTTCAGTGAGACCCCTTTCACAGATCTGTTATTTATAACTAGAAGGTGAACAACTTGAAAATATCAGCCTATAAAATCGGTTTGCCTTCGAAGTCGAAATAGTTAAACTAGCACTCTACCAAGTTCTCATATATATGTACAAATGTACATTAAATGTTGACTTTCCGAGAGCTTCTTAATTGTGATTTTACCGATAGCCATTTGAAAAACAATAACACTGAACATAAATTAGTACGCATGAGTATATCCAGGATATTATAATATTATTGTGTATATTTTACTTCAGTGACACTGATGACACAGCGGTCAGTGCAAAACAAAATGTTTCACTAAGACTGTCGTTTTCCCGCAGATTCTTTAAATATGTTTTCTTTATCATTCGTCGAATGTTTCTTCTTCAAAATGTGAAAAAAGCCGAAATAAATTTACAAAGTTTTGAGTAATCGTGTAACTCTGCAGTCATGTGTCCAACATTTCGCTCATGTATGGCTACGGGCGGTAGGCAGGATGCAGTATCTAACACTCATCTACAGATTTTTATATTGGTTGGAATAAAAAAGAATTGAAATACAGTGGAACTTCCGAAAACCGAACACTGACGGGACCTGCAGAAAAGTTCGGTTTTTGGAAGTTTCCGGTATTTGGAAGTGTAGGGTCATTTGGACTGATTAAGGGAGAGATAATCAAAGGTTCTTCATGGTTTGAAAAGTCCTTAGGTTTTAATGCATAGAAGTAATTGTAACCCTTGATTAGCATATTGCAGCACGAAATGGAATATACAGGACACTGTTCTCAAACAAAGTTCGAATTGCGACGTGTTCAGGGAAAATAAGATACATTTGTACTTCAAGAAAATTTTTCGATCAATATCATGTTAAATAAATTTCAAAATAAAACGCACACCTCAAGAGTTGGTTTTGGAACCACTTCAGAATCATTTTAATTCTGTCCTTTAGGGACAGTTCAATTCTCTGACGTTTGAATTGTCTCGGGCATTTTTTTTCCAAAATGATACAATTTATTTTATTTATATTTTCGTCAAAATAAATTTTCTCAATTTTCACTCACCTAACATTAATCCGCTGATCCTTTCTTTATTCGATATCATTATCTAATAATTACAATCTGATGTTACATTCTTAATCCTTTGAATGACAGGTTGTGATTCTAATACGTGTCAAAATAAACGGTAACCGTTAATTGGCCAAACAATGGCAATCATTTTGCCGGAGGCAATTAATTTATGATTCGAGTGTTTGTAGTGTCCGGTTTTTGGAAGACAATTTGTACTGAGATAAGTTAGAATTTACGAAAATATCGTCCGATATTCGGAATTTGGAAGTTCCGGTATTTGGAAGTACGTTTTACATAGAAAATAGAGGAGGAGATTTCGGGACTTAACAAATCGTCCGTTTTTCCGAAGTTTCCGGTATTTGGAAGGTCCGGTTTTCGGAAGTTCCACTGTACATGTAAATATATGAGATAAAGTGAACGTTATTAATCTACTGGTCTGACTGTCATGTCTGCAGTTTCATTTTTAGCTCGACTTTTCTATGAAAAGGGGAGCTATCCTACTCGCCCCGGCGTCGGCGTCTGCGTCGGTGTCGGCTTGGCGTCACACCTTGGTTAAGTTTTTCGTACCACCCCACTTTATTTCAAAAGTATTAGAGGTATGGCTTTGAAACTTACCATACTTGTTTACCATCATAACCTCCATCTACAGACAAGAGTACATAACTCTGTGAAGGTTTTTGACAGAATTATGGCCCTTTTTTTACTTAGAAAGTGTATTGAGCTTGGTTAAGTTTTTCGTACCACCTCACTTTATTTCAAAACCATTGGAGGTATTGCTTTGAAACTAACCATACTTGTTTACCATCACGACCTATATCAACAGACAAGAGGACATAACTCTGTCAAGGTTTTTGACAAAATTATGCCCCTTTTTGACTTAGAAAATACATTGAATATGGGTAAAATCCACTTATTGCCTTAACCTTTTGAGATATTGCTTTGAAACTTTTAATGCTATTTCACATCATTACCCCCATCTGTACGCAAGAGAAGGTAACTCTGTGAGGGATTTGTTTTAAAAATTAAGGCCTTTTATTGACTTAGAATCTTGGTTAAGTTTTTCCAGTCCACTTTTTGACTGAACTGTTTGAGATATTAATTTGAAAGTTGGAATACTTGTTTACCATCATGATTTCCAAACATGGGCAGGAGAAGGTAATTCTGTCAAGGATTTTATTTGAATTATGGCCCTTTTTGACTTAGAAACTCAGTTAAAATTTTCATTCTTGTCCACTTGTTAACTTAACCATTTGAGATATTACTTTGAAAGTTGGAGTACTTATGTACCATCGTAAGACCTATCTGTAAGCAAAAGAAGATAACTCTGTGAAAAATTTTCTTGTGTGCCCTTAACTGTCAAAGTTTTGTTTTATTGGCAAGCACTAAAAAAGTCGAGCACGCTGTCCTACTGACAGCTCTTGTTATGGCCGGAGTAACTACGCCCCTGTTCATTGATTTGTACTTTTTTGTTAAACTCAACGCCCCGACCGCACGGCTTTTAAAGTAAAAACACTGTTCACTGTTCACTGTAATACAACGTCCGTACAAGTAAAGATTTTGGCAGATGCACTGATTATGTCAGTACGTACAGTACGGCATTAGATACTTAGTATGTCAGCAGACTTCCTTACCATTAGTGGCAACGCTCTGCGAAATAAAGGAGTTCCAGTACCGCCGGAGACAAAAATATTTTTCACGCATCGATGTACTCAATTATTGATAATTTCGTCAATTTAATTACTTTCGTTGACATTTTGTTCCACTTTGGTAGCCTAATTAATTTGGCGTTTCAGTGTGACCCCTTTCACAGATCTGATATTTTATAACTGTCACACCTCTAAGGTGAACAACTATAAAATATCAGCCTATAAATTCGGTTTGCCTTCGAAGTCGAAATAGTTAGACTACCACTTTGGCAAACAAAATTGACGAGGCGAGTTGAGAAACAGATTGAAAAACTCATTTTATGAAAAATGCATCACAATATATTTTTTCAACAGACGTCATTATGAATTGTGTAGGATAACATGTTACTGCAATGGAATTCCGATGTGTAAAGTTCCGCGAACATAATTTACATGTAAACTTATTCATAAACTTACGGTCTACACTTATAAATGCAATGATACCGTAGCTCAATCGCTGTAATTGAAGGAGATCTCTTTTAAAAGAGTATATATTAATCAACATTTTAAATAAAACAGAAGATCTATATAATTTATCTCGGAGTCACTACAAAATACGCGAAGAAACCTATATTTAACATTATTAAATACTGTTTGTCACTTGCATTAAAATTACCATGCGGGTTTTTGGGCGGAGCAAATTGACGACGTGAGAAAGAAGCTGGACGCTCGCACCTAAATGTCCTTGAATGGGGAGGAGTTAACCTATAAACTAGCTCTAATAATAGTTTCAAAATTGCGCTATGAGTGACGTAAGATTATAACTGTATCGATTGCCAAGATAGCGATCGGGCAAACCCAACTGCAACGCGTTGTATTTTTAACTTGTTTACATATCGGTAGTGGTTTGATGGTTTTGTGCTACCTGAGGTTTTGAGGAAGTTTAGATATAAAGTTTGTTGAATGTTTTGTTAAATTTTAACATGTACACAGCAATGTAAAAGAATACATTCTAAATTTTAACCCCTGAATTCGTTATCTTCAACCTGCATAGAAAACCTGCATGCACCTATCACTTGTTTGCATAAAGCTGGCATAACAAGGATCAATGTATAGTGGGCACAGTCTATCCTACTACATCAACATACACAACGCAAAAGGACATAATTTTGTATACTTTCAGGTCTGATAATAGTAGGTGTCGTGTATTTTAAGATGTCAGGGAAGAAACCGCAAGAGCTAGCCCAGCCTCAGCAGACGCCTGAAGTGACCAAAGGCAGTACTGATGACCTTGAGAAAATAACAGTTAAGGAGGTCACTGATTTAAAAGTCAAGGTTGGAGATAAGGTTGGTAGTCTATTCTTTCTGACTGTACTGCAGTGCTGATATACATTTAGCTTATAACTCTTACCATGCTAAAACTTTTAACTGACACCTCATTCTTTAAAGCCCCAGGATCAGTTTGAATTAACTGATATTGTTTAATAAATATACTGATAGGATAATGTTAGAACCATGTTCTGTTCACTCTAAAACAGTGTTGACTTTATTCATTTCTTTTGTATTCAAATTGTTTCTTCTCGAAAAAGAGTTGCCCGAAAGCCTTTCTAATTCTTTGCAATATCATTTATCAATATATTTGGAAACATGTATATCGATTTGAAAAGTTAAGTTGGGAATGTTTTGGGTACCAGAAAAGGTCATTTTTGCCGGAAAGACATCTTCCTTGGTAAAGTAAGAACTTCTTGTAATTATGATCCTGGGAGTTTAAAGTTTGACAATACAGCAGTGTGCTCTGAATTGGTACTTTTTGTTTATTTGGTTTTGGATTATGGCAGTAAAGGGGTGCTTACAGAAAATTTAGTGATTGGATAGGGAGTAGTGCAGATCATGATCAGAATGTATAGATGTGCAGCTGAACTGAAGGAATATGCAGGCCGATCATGATCTGCACTGGTCTTAAAGGCAGAACTGCTTGTGTGAATAGCCAAATAAAGGGTTCGAGCCCCACTGGGGTCATGACCGTACCTCCTCATATGACACCAGTACTGGTTTTCCCAGGAAGCGGACTCTAGAGTGATTCAATAAGCTACAAGCTTTCTTCACAATCTGAGCTAAAATAAATTAGTATAAATTAAACTAAAGGTTAAATACATTCAGAAAACTTGGTAGATGTATCGTTGCCGTTGGGCATCTTGTTGTATAGCACCATAGTTTGAATGGTTATTCATTCTGCTAAGTCTGTAGCAGCTGTGGAAATGTTTTTTAAAGTTACTTGAAACATTCAAGATATGACCATCACTTTAGCTTATGATTCAATATAAATGTATTGTATACTTTGAATCGCTATATCACAATTCACAGCCCTACTGTTTTATAATTAAGAGAAAGTTCAATATATTGTATTCAGCAGCTGTTGCTAGGCTAAATGACATGTATAGATGCATCCTTGCAACATATTTTATAGTAAATCAATACAAATATTTTATAGAGAGTTTCAAGAACATGTACATACAACATTTCACTTTACTGATAGATCCACATGACTGATTAGAATTACCTGGGAGCAACTTTGTTAGATCTATAACGAATAAGTGTTCTGAAGAATTACCAGGGAGCAACTTTGTCAGATCTATAACAAATAAACGATCTAAAAATTTACCAGGAAGAAACTTTGTCAGATCTATAACAAATAAACAATCTAAAAAATTATGATGGAGCAACTTTTTTTAGATCTATAACGAATAAAAGATCTAAAAAAATACACTGTGACAAATATAAGATCTCAAAATTTAGCAGGGGGCAACCTCTTTTACATGTATAATGAATAAATAATCAAAAACAGTTACGAGGGAGCAACTTTTTGGAGATCGTTATAGATCTAAGGGGAAACACTGATACACATATAAGTCTGACCTTTCTGAACTTGCATTTCAGGAAGTAACTGTGGCATACAGAGAAACAAAAAGTGACAATCCAAAACTTGATGTGTTATTCTTACATGGCATGAAATTCAAGTCATTGACTTGGGTCAGTAGCCCAGTGTGGACACTTCAGCTTCTGTATAAAACGGGAGGGTTCAGGGCAGTGGCTATAGATTTACCTGGTATGTTGAAGATTGCATTTACTGATTGAGTTAAAAACAAGTCCATTTTAACATATATTTCAGGAAGTTACTCAAGCATATAGAGAAACAAAAAGTGACAGTTCAAAACTTGATGTGTTATTCTTGCATGGTGCAAGTTTCAAGTCACTGACTTGGGACAGTAGTCCAGTCTGGACTCTGCAACTATTGTACAAGACTGTAGAATTTAGAGCAGTGGCTATAGATTTACCTAGTATGTAAGGGAATGTGTTTACCGTACTCGTGGGATATGGCTTTACTCTTGATAGACAGTGTATTATCTTTATTGTAGATACACAGGTGTTTTACTATTTACGCAGAGCATATTGACTTTACTCTATAACACACAGAGTATTGACTTTAATATAAACATGCAAATTATTGACTTTAAACACACCAGTATTGACTTTAAACACACAGAGTAGTAGCTAAGATTATGAATTAATTTTTTTAGCTCACCTGGGCCACTGGCTGATGAATGTCCATCCTCAATTAGTTTGTTAACACTGTAGCATCCACATATCTGATGCAATCCTATTCAAACTTTGGTACAGTGCATATTGCTACAAGATCTCAGTCAATTTCAGTTATGGGATAGATCTGACCAGTATTTTAGAGTTATTTCCCCTAATGGAGCAAAAATTGCCATATTTAACCATGTTTATGTACTTGAAGCAAATTGCCAAATGTTGATAGAATGTGTATGACCACAAGATTTCATGTATAAAAAAGTTTTATTATGGGTCAGATTGTATATATACAATGTATATACAGAGTTATTGCCCCTGGTGTATTAAAATTTGCTATATTTGACCTTGTTTACACTGCAGAGGCTACATTTCTTAAGTAATCCTAAGCAAACTTGGAATGATGCATCATCTAGTGGCGCTCTATTAAGATTGTACATCTTGCACCTCTTGCATCAAATTTGACCCTGCCCTAGGGGTCATTTGTTTTATATTGACTTACAATACATAAACAAATACTTCAATAATCATCTTGTCCAAAATTATGAGGCCAAGAGCTTAGATAGTTGGTGTGTAGCATTGCCTATAGGTCCTGTACAAAGATTTTTAAAATGTGCCCCAGGGGTGAAAATTGGCCCTGTCCAAGGCATCATTTGTTTTGTACAGACATATAGTAGGAAATACTTTAAAAATATTCTTGTCCAAAAAGTAAGGCATTGAGCTAAGATATTTGATATGTAGTATAACCATGTAGTCCTATACCAAGTGTTCAAATTATGCCCCTAAGGTCAAAATTCACATTGCTTTGGCAGTCATTATTTTACATTTTCCTATATAGGACAATTGTGGGACCTTGTTGTGTCTGTTGTCTGTCATCATGTGTTGTAAACATTTTTCTTTAAACAATATCTTCTCTGAATCACTTGGCCAATCTTGATGAAATTTGGTGGGGATGTTTATTATATGAAGCTCTACCAAATTTGATCAAAGAATTCAATTCCATATGGAACTCTGATTGATTTGGCAACTGATAGGAAAACTTTTAAAAATCTTCTTCTCCAAAACCACAAGGCCCAGAACTTATATAATTGATGCTTCATGGCATTGTCTCGTGGGTCTTTATCAAGTTTGTTCAAATGTTTGTTCATGTTTTACATAAAATATCTCAATGATTGCAAGGTCCAGCACTTATATATATGAAAAGAGGAAAAGTTGATTATATATTGTAGCTGTGTCTAGTGGTCCTCTCCCACGAACTGATCTAATTTTTTTGACAATGTGTAGATGAGTTTCAAGGTTATTTCTTTCTCACACTGTTTTCAATGATTACCTTAACTTTAATGTGTTTTGCCTCCATTCTTGTAGTGCAGCTGACAGACTATAATTACTAGAATAATTTTGTAATGGACTTTTAATGTTGACCTTCTTTAGAGAGGTGCGAGTTATCCTTCTTTAAACAGGTACAAGTTATCCTTCTTTAGAGAGGTCCAAGTTGACTTTCTTTAGAGAGGTCCAAGTTGACTTTCTTTAGAGAGGTCCAAGTTGACCTTAAGAAAGGTCCAAGTTAACCTACTTTAGAGAGATCAAAGTTAACCTACTTTAGAGAGGTCTGAGTTGACCTTCTTTAGAGAGGTCCAAGTTGACCTTTAGAGAGGTCCTTGTTGATTTCTTTAGAGAGGTCCAAATTATCCTGCATGCATTTCACTTTTATATCTGAAAGTGCAATTATACTCAGGTGAGCAATATAGCCATATGAGCCATATGACCCTCTTCTTCCAGGTTATGGATGAATGAACTATTTCGAGGTTAAGGATGAATGTACATTTTCCAGGTTATGAAGGAATGAAATAAATGTGCAATTGAACTGGTGATGGTAGTCACCTGTGTTAGTTAGCCACCTTCAGTAAGCAGTCAATACTAATGTTTTCCAATTGATCATATTTTCAAAATTTGAAAACACCTGTATTGATCATCCACCTCCTCCAAGTTACCATTTTTATGCTTCCTTTGACTGGCGGCTTAAGACAGGTTTGACTGAACTTTTTCTAGGTTATTTTTGTATTTTTTTCCAGGTTGCGTAACTATGTTTTTTTTTCCAGGTTATGGAGACAGTCCTTCAGCAAATGTAGATCCAGCGGCATTTATTGAAGCTGTAGTTTCGACATTGGGTTTAAACGCACCAGTCATCGTGAGTCCTTCAATGAGTGGAGGCTTCTCCCTGCCTTATCTTTTCAAAGGTAATCATGGTCGGTTGTAGGAAACAAATGGATAATACTTATGGTATAACATTGTGTAGGTAATGAGAATCAATCAGATGTTCATTGTCTCATCACGTACTTGTTTTGACAATGATCAATCAATGAATACTGTAAATTGATATAATTTTTCGCTTTTTTTTTTCACGAATTACCCTCTTAGTTAATAGCTGCTCGCTCTCAGTTGCTGTTGAAAAAAAAAAAGATTTTTAAAAATGACATACTTATACATGTACATTATTATAAAACTAAAGGGTCGAGTCAACAATAGAAGTAAAAATCTAGGTAGGAATTCGCAAAAATCAATTGAAAATGTTGGTTTTACGGCACAGCTACACTATAATTATGTTTATATTGGAATTCAAGTGTTTGCAACACTATTATTTGGTAGCATATTATTTTGAATCTACAGATATGCTTTACAGGAATTTATACTGGAACCTTTTTATATGACTATATGTTCTAAAATATGTTATTTTCATACAGTCAGTTTGAAGAACTATATTTGTTTACCAAAATCTGATAGCGAGTAGCTTTACGAATCTAGGCTAGATTTTGTGTATATCGGTTCATATGTTATCATCAGCATGTTATTATACTTGCTTAACAAAATATGGCAGAGGAATATAAACAGAAAAAAACGAAAACGTCTTTCGTCTTTCTGAGTGGTTTTTAAATGGTTATTTCGTAGTAATTACAATCAGACTGCCACTGTAGAAAGGGGGTTCAGTGTGCAAAATAATGTCAAAGGTCTAGAAATAGACTGTCATCTCAATGGTTGAATGTACTTAGGTAAATTTCTCAAGGGGCTGCTGTGGACAAATTTGTCTTCGGAGATTCAGTGACGGAATGGTTGCCTTTCTTTTTGTGATGTATCACAAGCCATGTTTACAGAAGTGAACTAAATAAAACTTCTGAACATATAGTCATGACTGTGACCCCCGGAATTTCTAAATGACCCCCAAATTCTGACAAAGAGGGTCAAAAATGACCATCTAAATAAATAGCAAGTAGAAACTCTGGTCTTAATATCTGGTGGTGTTAATATCAAGGACGTTCTTAATATCAGATGGTCTTATTATTGAGGGTGATCTTAATATTAGGTGATCTTAATATCAAGATGGTCTTAATATCAAGGTGGTCTAAATGTATGTGGTCTTAATAGCAGAACTTGACTTTTGTACATAGTTACTCTAAAAGCCCCTGTGGACAAGCCTCTGTTCTAACTGTTTGTAGTAAATGTTTGAACTTTAGTATCTATTGAGTTACAAATATTCATCAAAATTTTCTCTGTAGAATTAGGTTATAGGTTGTTAGGGCTGTAAGTACTTTGTAGATGTATTTTTGCAATCTTTTTGAAATTATTTTCAGACCCAGTCAAGGATGTACTAACACGTTCTAAAGGATTTGTAGCAGTGGCTCCTGTGGATACAGATAAGTTCACACCTGAAAAGTATAAAGAATTGCAGGTATACAGCTGTACAGTATTTTGATAGATGCAATACTTTATCTGAACTCTTCCTGACTGTTGTTGGAAAGAGTTCTTCCTTTTTTGCAATATCACTTAAAAATTACCATGCTACGGTAAACTCTGTATATAAACGACTCCAGATATATTGAAGTTCCGGGTATAAGGAACAAAATTTCGGGACCCAATTTTTGTCCTTCTTTATTTAATATGAAAATGCTATATGGATGGATAAGGAACAATTTCAAATGGTCTCAAGGAGCTTGTTATATACAGAGTTTACTGTATATTTATGATATTTTTTATTATGTACTTTGTGTTTAAATTTATTTAAAAAGCATCATTCTGAATCTTTATGCAAGTAGTAGTCAGTTTTGCTGATAAGGTTTTTTTAATTCTATGAAATATAATTGATGCGAGCAATTGTAAAATGTAGAGCGATCTTGGCACTTTAAAGTTACCAAATTTTTGTTTCCAGATTCCAACTCTAGTGATCTATGGTGAAAAGGACACTGGGATAGGTCTGAAAGCTAAGGGCAACCTGGAGAATTTACCAGAGCATAAAACTGTAGAATTGGCAGAAGCGGGACACGCATGTTACATGGACAAGCCAGAAGAATTCCACAAACATTTTCTTGAATTTTTGAAGGGACTTATTAAGTGATGAATAACAAAAAAGCTCAATTTAAGAATAGAATTTTATTTTGTATTAATGAATTGTACAAAAACTAAAGTAATAGGTTTGATTCATTATCAATATATACGCATGTACCACACGGTACAGTTTTAGTTTTGTTAATAAATTCAACATTTCAGCTTTAACTATATTTCTACCCTCCTGGTAGCAAGTGTTACCTTGGCTGTCTGATCATGATCTGCACTGATCGAAATGATTTTAGGTGTGCTTCCCCTTGAAGAATAAGTGGTACATTCCAACTTGATAGATGGACAAGTCCATTGAAAAAAATTAGCAAGGATCGATTGTCACACATACTTCTGCTATTTTGATCAGTTTAAGGAGGGTGAGTCTATTGTGTAGATATACCATGGTCTATATGATTTGCTACTTAACTGGTTTTATTAAATATTAGATAGCATTGCTCAGGTTAAACAATTGAGCAAAGTTCTTCTTAGAAAGGCAATAGTATCGACGTGCATCTTTGCAAAATTATCTTATTCACCATGGGTTCAGTGAAGGTTTGTAAAATGGCAGATTCTTGTGGGGTTCTTGTGGGGTTGATGTTGAGAAATTTTCTGTTTTCACATATAAAAGTTTCGCTACATTTTAAAGTTAATTGAGTTTACTTACAGCTTCATTATTTAGTGACATCACATATATCACTGACATCACTTTTAACGGTTGTTTTCTGAATCATATTCATATGTAAATTACATGTCATGTGTTCAATTAACTATAAGGGACCCCTATCTGGGTCTCATTTTACTTAACATTGTCTACATTCTTACAGTTTGCTCACTGAATGGCAATTTATAGTAATCAAAGTTACTAGTACATGTTTTTTCTTGCTTTATCCATTGCATAATGAGATTATAAAAGTAGGTCAAATGACGTCTTTGAGAACTTTTCTTGAAGTTACATTTTCTATTCGAAATGAATTTAATGATTTATACATTTCTGTACTGTTGCACAGTTGATGAAGTTTTGATCAAAGACGTTATACATCTTGGATCTGATTTCTGGTCATTTAACCTTTCCTGAGCTGGCTGTAAACTGTGTTGCCTTGGCGACCAGTGCAGATCATGATCACCTTGCATGTCCAAGCACTCTGATCATTACTAGCATGTGTTGCCACTCAGTCAATAAATATTTAATGTGCACCCCTTTGAACAAATAATGGAATTGCCCAAATTTAAAGGTACAAGTTCATTTAAGAAAGTTAGGGCGGTAAGGTCTTAAAGGTCCATTACTAACACCAAATCAAATTATCTTTTAAATCTGGAATTGTAACAGGGAACTACAGTTTGAAACTGGCTTCTAAAACTTTACAATAGCTGTGGAGTATTTCCCTGTATGAAATACTGCTGCAGAAAAACGAGTGAATGTATGTGTATTTCCTTATATTGACCTGGGTGGTCTTTTTGTCCTACTTTCGCTTTATTGAATGTTGTAAACAGTCAGACATAACACTTTACACATCATAAGAAGTAAAGTTCTTCAATTATAATTCAAAATAGGCATGCTTATTTATGTACAGCCTATTTACAGCCTCTCTCTGGGAGATTTCTGGAAAATTACAAAGATATTTGAAAACGGGAAAACCTACTTTCGTTTTTGAAAAGGCAAAATATAATTTATTAATTATTTTGTTAAACTCAAATTTTCAACACAATATGGTCACATTCGATGCAGTATGTCATATTTTTCCTTCTGAGAAGACGCCCGTAACGGTTCCAGATTAAAATGAAAATTCGATTTGGTGTGAGTAATGGACCTTTAATAGTTAGAGGGCAGTTTATATTATGATGATGTATGCATTTGGTAATTTTTGCAGTAGCTTATTTTTTTCTTGTTAGCTATGTGAAAGTGTTTTTTTTGTGCTATCATGAGGGTTTTAGTTATTTATTGTTGTATGGATACTTTTGTTGTGAATTATATGTAACTTGATCACTGTTACATTTTATGTAACTTGCAGTTTTTCAATTACATGTATTAGTTAATATATTAGGGTGCTGACTAAAGGCTGGTACTGGTATCTTTTGATAACCATGTACGCTATCATTGCCTGTTCTTAGTTTTTGGCGCATTTAAGATATAACTGTGAAGTGACTGTTAATCCTTGAATAGATATCTTTGTTAATGTGAAAGATATGTATTGTTATGCGAATAATTATATATGCATAAAATACAGACTTTGCTAATTTGATTTATACTTTACACAAACATATTATGAAGCTTGATTTAATGAATAAAATGTAGTGGTTGACTAGAGAACATACATGTGCAGGTAACTCTATAATCTATTTATAAACTGAATACAGTAATTTTCATATTCCTTTTACATAAATACGAAAGAAACAGTAGCTTTTCAATAATCTCCCACTTTAACAATTTTCCTAAACAACAAATACTAGGGTTGCCAAAACAGGTGTTTGTTGATTGATACAAATGTTTAGTAGGTACCTTACAGGGGTTTATACTCTGTACTTTGTACTTGTGGCTAGGTACAGTTTTCCTGATCTGTCAGCTTTAATGATTAGGGGCTCTATAAAGGGCTTCTGATAGCCTGATTTGCTTTATTTATAAACCATTGCATTAAGTACAGACTTGTTGGATGTTATATTATAAGTGTGAGAAATAGTGGTGAATTGGCAATTGGAAATATGTACACAGCTTAAGACATATACTGTACATCAAAAATGTACACTCAGATCAATTATTAACCAAAAGCAAGAACTTTAGTAGCAGTACAGTAAACTCTGCTTATAACAAACTCATCGGGACCTATCAAATTTGTTCCTTATATCCAGAGTTCCTCATATCCGTATATCTAACAATTTCTTTATATACAATGTATATATATCGAACCAAAATTTATATCGAACAAGTATTTTTATAGGTAAATGTAATAAAATCCAAACCATCAACTTATAGTTGCTTTTGAATTTCTTACTTCCTGTTGAAGACTTATAAAGATCTATATAACTGTTATCCTTTTCTATATCAGTAAAATATTTCAAGGATTAATAAAACAAAAAAGACGGTTCATGTTTTAATTGGCAATACTTAAACAAATACAATTACAGAAAGCTGGGCAATACTTAAACAAATACAATTACAGAAAGCTGATATTCGCTCACTTCCCATCACCTCAAATATTTAACAAGGTATTTTTTTCCAAAATGGGATTTCATCCGGTCTGCATGCTTCTTAAGAAACGCTCACAATTATTTACGTAAAATATTATCACTTGAATATCATACTTGGCAATTATGTTTGTATTCTCATTTAACTAGTTAATCAAAACATTACACATGTGTAATGATTTACCTTTATGAATAATAGCTACAAGTGCGCTATGAAAAATACAATACAGACGGCAAATGAAAAATGCAAAATCAACATTTTTCGAATTTTTTAAACTCTTCTGAACATATTTGCAGTTCGATATATACGATTACTTTACTGTACATTTTTCATTGTTGGGCCAGAAAATACAATTCCTTATATCCGAAGTTTCCTTATAACCGGAGTTCGATATAACCGTACATTTTTACATTAAACAAAGAAGGGAAAAAATCGGGCCAAAAAATACTGTTCGTTAATCTGAAGTTACGTTATATCCGGAGTCGATATATACGGAGTTTACTGTATTATTGTACTGGTATAAATCTTTTATTTACAGTGCAGATAAAATGCAAGAATCAAATGTATTTTAAAGCTGCTCACTCTCAGTTGCTGTTGAAAAAAATAATAAAAAATGGCACACTAATACATAAATATAAAACTAAAGTCTAGAATCAACACTAGAAGTAAAAATCTAGTTAGGAATTTGCCAAAATCCATTGAAAATGCTGGTTTTACGGCACTGCTACACTATATGTTTATATTTGAATTTCAAAAGCATTTGCAACGCTTTATTATTTGGTAGCGTATTATTTCAAATCTACAGACATATGTGACAGAAATTTATGCAGCAACCTTTTTATATGACTATATGTTCTAAAATTTGTTATTTTCATACAGTTTGAAGAACTTTATTTTTTTTACCAAAATCTGAGAGCGCGCAGCTTTAACAGAGTAAACGATGCATGGTTCAGCTATCTGATAGTTTAGGATTTTTATTTGCATTTACTTTTTAAAAGATATATAACTAGTTGAAAGTCCAGTAAGTAACTTACTAAAAGATAAAACTTCTTGCATATGGAGCTTAGAATATTTCAAAATGTGTACATGTTTGTTTATTGTTCTTACACATCAACATTATTACATCGATTTTGATTGGTTTGCGACTCGTAAATTACGTATACAGGGTTCATAAAATCCCCCGATCCGTAATTATTGCATTTTTGAATAGTGTGCATTCAAATAGGGTTAACAATTAAATTGAGTGATTTTGACATTTAGAACAGTATATACGTTTTTTAATGGTCACAATCATCTTTAACAACTCCAGCTAATAATGTCGCTGTAAAAAAAATTGGGATCATTAAAAGTTGTATATATAGTTGCAAATATCAAAATTACAGAACAGTTAACCCTAAAGCGTTACATTTAAAAGCTTGTAGAAGGACATACTGGTATCTATAATGAGGCTGGTTCTGGAATGTTTACATTTTGTGTGTTTACTGTACACCTTACATATGGTGATCTTGGGCTATGAGATAGCATTTGTGGTAGATATACTATTAATGTATCACTGGTATCTTGTTGTAAATATTGATATATTGGAATAAATTATTTGTTCTTAGTTGTGTTGTCATTTAGAAGTAAGTAAAAAAAGCTACTTATTTGCCAACCGGTTTTTCGCTTTCCTGCTCATCAGGGCAAATATAGCTTACAAAATAAAATGTATATTGTAAGCTATATGTGCCCTGATGATATAGTGAAATCGGTTGGCAAATACAAATAGAAAACTCATATAGTGTCATTATTTTCATTTTTTTATATATGACCTGCGACACGGGAAAATGGACCTTCGGACATAATACTTGGAAACTAGCTTTCTTGCATATTTTGAACGAACAATATTTCAATATCAATATTGGAAAATTTCAGTTACCTACGTCCAGTACATACAAAACTACAACACTTTGAAAAAGTATACCTAAGGCGTCATTTTTCAATCTAAAAATGACGTCATATACCACAATTTGACGTCAAAACTCACTTCAATTTACATGAGCAGTAAACTATTACTGTAATCATTTTCTAACAGTATCATTTATTTTTGGTTGCAACATTATATACTCTTTCAATATATATCATATCTGGTGAACTATTTCATGTCATCTTTTCACGATATGCTTTTTTTCCATGGCCAGAAATGGAGCGCCATTGTAAACAGAGTATTGCCCCTTGCTTATAAGGCCTGTGGGAAAATGGATTGTTTCCCTTTACACCAAAAAGTCACTCGTTGAGCGCTATCGATTATTGGATTTTTGTCTTATCAGCTATCATTATCCAAGCGTGAACTGAACACGCACTGGTTGGGTCAGGATATTCATTACGACCTCGGATTGTTTTCTCGAAGTTTTATTCAAAATGAGCCATAAATATCAATGCCATTACGACGAAAATTAAATAAAAGGAAATCAAGAAATAATTCGAATTTTTATCAATCTTATTGTCTGATTTTTCGGGACCGAATGAAAATGCATTTGTAAAAGCCATTCTTTGTACATATGTACATGCAATCGTTACTATTAAATTGTGTGTACGAAATTAATGCAAAAACCTCGTAACAAATATACTGCAAATACTGATTTTGAAATAAAAAGTCAAGATTTTTGCTTAAATAATTTGTTTACACTTGTGTACCAATTGTTTCTAATTACTTTGTAATTACAACATCAAAATGTCGTTTTGATTTGTGTCCAAGTCACGGTTTAAATAATTACCGTTTCCAATGCTACAATCTTAAGATATTATAATAAATTGACCAAAAAGAGTTTTCCCCGAGGGTATGATATAAATTTATCAAGTAACGGCCAAATGCAACGTAAATGACATACACTTCGAAATTTTAGAATAGAAGAACTGTATCTGCTTTTTTGTTTATGTTGAGATACAACAGTTTTACATCGTGTCATAATTATCCTTGTTAATTGGTGCAGGGTCTTTCAAATAGTATTGTGTTATTGCCAGAGGCGAGAAAACAGATTAAAGAGTGTCCATGGACGATTTTATAACTGTATTAAATTTGAATGTGCTTATTATTTTGCATAAACTACAAACAGATGCATAATACTTTATCTTGGAAATACATGCATGAGAACTTTTCACGCTCTGGTGATAAAATAATCTAAAATAAATATGTTGCACGAGAGACATAGAATATTCTATACTTTCGAGAGACATAGAATATTCTATGTCTATGTTTGAACAATCATAAAAACATATTTTAGATTCAATCTAAATATTATTTTAAAATTAAAAAAGAAGTATGACATAAATTAATGAACAAAATGCAGTCTTAAGTCATCATTGCTTATCTTATGCCGACGGGAAATCATTTTAATGTGCTAATATTGTGTAATTGTATTGCATTAAATTGCGATGAACCGATCACATTTTCAAGACAGATAAAAGCTATATAGCAGATTTTATATAACATGTAAAATATGGTAATATCAAATACCTAAAACACGGTTAAAATAATTACCGTTTCCTATGCCACAAACTTTTAATATAATAAATTGACCAAAAAGAGTTTTACCCGAGGGTATAATTTAAATTTATCAAGTAACGGCCAAATGACATACACTTCGAAAGATGAGAATTGAAGAACTGTATCTGCTTCTTTGTTTATGTTGAGATACAACAGTTTTACATCGTGTCAAAATTATCCTTGTTAATTGGTGGTGTTATTGCCAGAGGCGAGGAAACAGATTAAAGACTGTCCTAGCATACCTCGGACGTTTTTATAACTGTATTAGTTTTGATTTTTAATTTGCTTATTATTTTGCATAAACTACAAACAAAAAGGACAACTTTAAAGATGCATCATAATTTAATTGTTTATTACCTTGTAAATACATGTATGAGAATATGATCCACAGAACTGTACTCGATCTGATGATGAAATAATCTAAGATAAATATGTTGCACAGTCATATTTTAGATTCAATCTAAATTTTATCTAAAAATTAAAAAGAAGTTAGACATAAACTTATAAACAAAATGTAGTCTTCATTCATCACTGCTCATCTTTTTCCGACGGGAATTGTTTTTTTCATGTGCTAATATTATGTTATTTTATTGCATTAAATTTCGATGAGCCGATCACTTTTTCATAACAGAATAAAGCTTTATAGCGGCTTTCATTTAAGATGTAAAATTTTGGCATAATTATCTAAAAAAATTTGACCAACACAACTATTACATTTTTATAAATCTTTATAAAACTCTAAAAACAGGTAAAACTGTGATGCTATTTAACCACGGACCTATATACACATACAGGTCCGTGATATAACCAGTCACAACATTCGTCAATACAGGTGACCTAAGCTGTAATTTGGTAAAATCAGTTAAAATCGTTATTTTCAAACGTTTAGGGAAGCAAGAAGACATACAAATAACTTAAAAATAAAAACATCTAAGTAAAGATACAACTTTCTAGTTTACTTCAATAACTTAATAAATATTGTCAGTTAAGTATAAATATGTAAATATCTTAAATGAAAACCTCATGTGAAGCTAAAAGAAACGCACATTTCCATTGAAGTCAATGCGATTTGATGCAAAAATAGTTACAAATAGTTTAAAATCAATAGGGAAGCAAGAAGATATCAATTTATTTTAATAAAAAATATATTGGAATAAAGTGGAAAGAATGCAGATTACTTCAATAACTTAATAAATATTGTCAGATTATGATTTTATTACTTTTTGGTGAGTTAAAGATTTTACTCCTATATATTTCAATGTGTATAAATTGACCGATAACGCTTAATCGATAAACCCGATTAGCTGCTTTCAAGGGAGACAATTTCGCCGATAAATCTGAAGATATTTCTGGGGATGATAGGGTATAGCCAACATACAAAAAAAATCATTTCAAATCGCTGTTGCCATAGTAATGGTCTTGGAGGAATTTGAAACAAATATTATGTTTTTGTTGAGGAAAATATAGTGGCTATCAGTTTTTAGCTCGACTTTTCTATGAAAAGGGGAGCTATCCTACTCGCCCCGGCGTCGGCGTCGGTGTCGGCGTCGGCGTTGGCGTCACACCTTGGTTAAGTTTTTCGTACCACCCCACTTTATCTCAGAAGTATTTGAGGTATAGCTTTGAAACTTACCATACTTGTTTACCATTATAACCTCCATCTACAGACAAGAGTACATAACTCTGTGAAGGTTTTTGACAGAATTATGGCCCTTTTTTTACTTAGAAAGTGTATTGAGCTTGGTTAAGTTTTTCGTACCACCTCACTTTATTTCAAAACCATTGGAGGTATTGCTTTGAAACTAACCATACTTGTTTACCATCACGACCTTCATCAACAGACAAGAGGACATAACTCTGTCAAGGTTTTTGACAGAATTATGCCCCTTTTTTACTTAGAAAATAGATTGAATATGGGTAAAATCCTCTTATTGCCTTAATCCTTTGAGATATTGCTTTGAAACTTTTAATGCTATTTCACATCATTACCCCCATCTGTACGCAAGAGAAGGTAACTCTGTCAGGGATTTGTTTTAAAAATTAAGGCCTTTTATCGACTTAGAATCTTGGTTAAGTTTTTCGTACCAGTCCACTTTTTGACAGAACTGTTTGAGATATTAATTTGAAAGTTGGAATACTTGTTTACCATCATGATTCCCAAACATGGGCAGGAGAAGGTAATTCTGTCAAGGATTTTATTTGAATTATGGCCCTTTTTGACTTAGAAACTCAGTTAAAATTTTCATTCTTGTCCACTTGTTAACTTAACCATTTGAGATATTACTTTGAAAGTTGGAGTACTTATGTACCATCGTAAGACCTATCTGTAAGCAAAAGAAGATAACTCTGTGAAAAATTTTCTTGATTTGTACTTAGAAATTCCTAGTTAAAGTCTTGTGTGCCCTTAACTGTCAAAGTTTTGTTTTATTGGCAAGCACTAAAAAAGTCGAGCACGCTGTCCTACTGACAGCTCTTGTTATCATTGGTTCTGTTTTTAAAGAGGGTGACAAAAATGTAAATTTTATGGGTTTTTTTTGTAAAGCATTGTCGAATATGTAACAAATGTCCGGAGGTACATTTTCGCGCGTCGACGGTCATATATATATCGTCATAGTGTGGGTACCAGGTGCACATGAAGTTTTGTCAAAATGGCTTCTGTAACCACAATGTTATTTCCCTTTACTTCTTTTATAATGTACGTCCTGAGCCAAATCTAAGAATTGATCTTGAGTATATATTTGAGTAAAACTTGGTTTTGTTGAAATGTATAGTAAGGAAATGTTCTGCGAGGTTGATCTCCTTAGTAACACTGTAGTTACAGCCCTTTGTTTTCCTTTCTTGATTTTCAATTCAGTTGACCATTTAACCCCCAAAACGTGTAAGGGTGATCTACTACTCTATGGGATCACATGATGATGTCACATCTGTGAACTTTGGAGTATGTATGGGTCACGGGTTCCGAATTGACTTATTGCACGGACATGTTTTTCAATGAAGGCCGTGTAGCCTTGACATTTGACCAACTGACTTCTATAAATTCTTGAGTTACAATGCAAAAATGTTTTACATAAAGTCCCCTTTGAACCTGAGCCATTGACCCCCAAAAATCAATAGTGATAATCTACTGCTCTAGGGGAACACACAAACGGTTTGTTGGGCATATATATACATGTATATATAATGAAGAACCAGAGAAAAATGGCAAGTATACATTTAAGTCAATAAAAAATCTGACAACTGTTTTCAGAGGCTTTTGAATACTCCAAATACAATATATACTATTTAAGACGTATTGTAGTATATTTTAAGAAATATGTGTGAAACTGATATAAAAATAATGGGAAAAGGTTGCTCTACATTACTATGTGACAGAAATTACTTTTATGCCTTCAATATAAGTGAAGCGATATCAAACACAGGCTGAGAACGACGTTAATTTCTGCGTGTCACGTGTAGGAAAAATAACCATCACTTTTAAAAAGTAAAGTAAAAGAGACTACATAACAGACATTTAATGATCTATAATGCACCCTCTCTATTGCTGCTTTATTTACTCTTTTTTTATAGCTATAGTTACTTTTTTTTATTTTTCAGTAACGTGAGCAACTTTTAATGAAAAAAGAGAAAAAAAAGAAACGACGGCACAAATGTTACTTTAATTATAATATGAATAATCTCCATTGAATTCCCACCCAAATATCGAATAACTCATTGGAGATCATTCAATGGATACTGTTATAATTAAACCAACGTAGTTACCTCCCGTGGATAAATATTTGAAACATTCATTCATGTGCCTATTAGCTAATTTTCATGATATAACACATTTATTAAACGGAATACGTTAATAACAAATTAAAAGGCTTTGGGACAGTATTGGGGTAAATAGACTGACCGTTAGTTTAGATAATATATAAAAAAACCGACAAAAATTACTAAAGTAGGTTATTCCACTGATAAGACATATATATACATTATATTTGCTTTAGGTCAATATAAAGGCATTCACCAGGAGCTTCGTGATGAGGTCTGCGGGGCTAATTGCCTTTCTCGCTATCTTTAATCTTAGACTATCCTACTGTAATGTCGCAGACACGTCAAAAGAACTTTCGCAAATAGTTGCGAAATTTGAAGAGAAATTTGTCGATATTTATAAGAAGTTGGAGAGTGATAATTCGGAATTGAAAGAGAAGATAGCTGATCAAGAACGCGTCATTGAACAACTAACTGGTCGCCTCACGGATCTTGATAAACGACGACCCTCTAGAAAAATATCTCCTGTAGTAAGAAAAGGTAATTTTACACGAATTACACAAAATTATTACATGTAGAACGACATACGAATGCTTTCACGAATATAATGCTTTCGTAACAGAATGCCATAATTTTCTCTTTCCGGTAGAGCGCTTAAAATGTTGAACTTTGCAGAATTTTCAAAGTTTAATATCCTTTTTTGTTTAACTAACATGTTAGAAGAGACGGTGAACAGCACTTGAATAAAAAATTATTTCTAAAAACATACAGCTGTTTGCTGACTTTATGATTGATAAATGCGCATCGTATCTCCTTAGAAATTCTTCATTTGACGATGAACAACGCTTTAACGGATATTAATTTCTAAATATTATACTCTGATTATATTTCTCAGGGCGTCAGGAAGAGACCGTGGCATTTACTGCGTACTTGGACCATGAATTGACCAACCTAGGGCCTGACCATACCATACCATTCGGCGCAGTAGAACTGAACGAAGGTAATGCCTATAACAATCACACAGGCATTTTCACAGTCCCTACGGACGGATTGTACCTGTTTTCCTTTGCTGTCGAAGATTACCACGGGCACAGACTGTGGACGAAGCTAGTAGTTGACGGTCAGCTCAAGGCCAGCGTCATAGAATGGCCAGATCCCGGACATAACGCACAAGGGAGCAACACTGCTGTGCTGAGGCTGACATCGGGACAGTCTGTTTGGGTGGCAGTCGACTCCCGAGAGTCAGGTGACAGTCTGCAGGGCTGGGCTAATCTACGCTCTACCACGTTTACAGGTGTCTTACTATATTAGTGATGTTTTGAAAATTGAGACAAAATTAATATTAGTTATTGAAAAATAAATGATAGTAATTATCTATGATCGTTTTTTTCTTAGATACCCAGATAAGCAGATCGGATATTTTCAAATTTCGATAGGGTTTGACCATGTTCTTATGTTATGTTATGATTAGTTTTCACCTTACTCAATTCGATTCAGGATTGCCCAGGCTGTGCCTCAAGTTTTTACTTGTAACCAATAGCCAGTCCTATGAGTTACCTAGATACTAGTAACCTTTGCAAATTCTTGAATTGTTTTAAAATAAGATCATTTATCTACGTTCGCGAATTGAAAACTACATGTACTAACTAGTTAATCACATAAGTATCTTTCTTCAAAAATATCCGCAAACGTTAGCGAGATAAGTAATGGCAGTTCTGAGCTGTAACAGATAATTATTCGTGTTAAGATATATTGCAAAGGTAAGTTACAAAGATCACTTGCCATTTCTTTTAAATGCCATCATTTCTAGCAACATTGGCCCAATGTTAAAGAAACTTTACAAGCATGTTCTTTGCATGAAGCCGTATCAAAGTCTTTCAAAGAATTGGCAATCAAAAGAAAAATGTTTAAACATGATAACTCCTAAGGCAACCCATATATTGCTGGTACACACATATCTGTCCAAACTATTCGTACCAAAAACACAACACCATCTTGTTGGTATTGTCATTTTAAGCACTATTAATCTTGTTAAAATAGTTTTCTGCAGGTTTTATTTGGTACGTAGATGAAACATAAACTGTTTACTCCTTGAAATTGTCTTATGTGTAAATACATTCGGCGGCGTCTTTTATGCGTGCATCAAGGATTAGTCTTGTCCTATTTGGAAATTGTTCGCGAATATGTAACCACTGGTTAGAATTTGCAAATATTAAGTGGGTAATTAGTTACTGAACGCGAACCATGATAAGAGAATTAACGTACTGCAGAAATATGTCTCTCGACTACAACACACGTTTTATATCTAATTTAGTCATGACTTTCGTTAGTTTTTCCGCTTTTAAGCATATTAATAACTAAAGAAACTAATCCGGGAAGATACATATGCAAATTTCATCAAATCTAGACTTAATGTTTTTAGTGTGTGTGTCTATAGCCACAGTGCTTGCATTGTGCATTGTCGTGCCGAAGACATTGTCAGGTGGTTTACTCTATTTGCATCCTTTTTATGTGTTTATTTCGTGATACAGTTGGCAGAAGTTTCAGTCGCTTTTGATGTTGACTGTATGATAGTAACTATTCTTTGTGTAAATCCTGTAAGTATATTTGTCGAATATCAATAGACTTATGAAAAGTTATAGTCCGATTTCAAGTACTGAGCCATGAATGTATTTTTAGCTTATTGTAAAACTCGGTAAAGACCGAGGAAAACGTAAAGGTCGTATTTGAAGAGTCAATTTCAAGCTATAACGTATATCCCGATGAGAGTACATTTTTCTCGGATTTCCTAAAACAATTTTGACTATTTTGTTTTCCTAAACAGCGCAAACAACATAACTGAGTTTAAATAGAGTAATGCAATTTGACCGTTTCTTTCACATGTGTTTGTGAATCTATTACCATGCAAGTTTCGAAACACACCTCACGTATCCACGGTCTTGTTTCTTTGATCTTCCTTTCTGATTCACTTATCAGTGTATTTTATGATATGATTGTTATGTGTATAGTACTGATCATAGTGTTTTGTTATATGTTATATGTTCAATATGTCTATTTTATTATACCATGTAAGTCGATCTCATTGTTTTGTTAAGCACATGTATGTAAAGATGAAAGACGAGGAACTGTTAATGTTCAGGTCTGATCTGTAAATAAAATGTCTGTTCTGTTCTGTAACAATTTTGTAATGATATATAGAAGATTGTTAATTTGTGTCCCGGGATGATATTCCGCTTGCATATAAAAATGATACACAATTTGAAACATTTTGCCCGGGAAATAGCTATCTAGGCAGAATTTGCCGCAGCTATTCTCTTACGTTGGCACTAAAATTAGAAACTTTTGAACAAATAAAAGGAGCGTGGCATCTCCTAATAAAAATCTATTTAGACACAAAAACAAACATCCACTGCATCAAGGGAGCGATGCTGGGGTCGGTCACAAGCAGATTGGTGAGCGCAACCGACCTTTTAATTCTCTAAACAAACAGGACAAACCAAACATTTTGCCCTTTTTTACGGACTAGTACATATTTACTTCAGTCAAACCTGTGAACAACGAACACTGATTGGAAGCTGTAAATGTGATCTTTGTTTGCAGGCGGTCTTATTCACAGGTGTTTCTAATGTAGACGGATAGTGCGCCGTGATCCTCCTTCTGGTCTTTATTCACAGGGTGGTCTTTATTCGAAGATGGCCTTTAACGCAGGTTTGACGTAAGTTATGATAATGAGATTTGAAATGAAATTCAGTCTAATTCACGCCTAATAAATTCACTTAGCATGTAAAAACTTAAAAATAACACAATGCTAGCTTTGGCGTTGAGTGTACTTTTTCAGCCGAAGGTCTTCTTGTATCATGTTTCGCACTAAACTATGATTTTTAAATCTCTTCAAATTATGAAAACAGAACAATGGCTTAATTATATTTTTTGGTTGATTTTAATCGGCAATATCAATTACCTTTTATTAGACCAGCTATTAAAGAAATATAATATGACCAGCGACGCGGGAAAATGGGCCTTCGGACAAAATACTAGAAAACTAGCTTTCTTGCATATTTTGAACAAACAATATTTCAATATCAATATTGGAAAATTTCAGTTACCTGCGTCAAGTACATACAAAACTACAACATTTTGAAAAAGTATACCTAAGGCGTCATTGTTCACTCTAAAAATGACGTCACATACCACACTTTGACGTCAAAATTCACTTCTATTTACATGGGCAGTAAACTATTCCGGTAATCATTTCCTAACAGCATCATTTATTTTCGGTTGCAACATTATATACTCTTTCAATATATATCATATCTGGTGAACTATTTTATGTCTTCTTTCCACGTTATGCCTTTTTTCATAGGGTATAGCCAAAATAAAAAAAAGAATCATTTCAAATCGCTGTTGCCATAGTAATGGTCTCGGAGGATTTTGAAACCAATAGTATGTTTTTGTTGAAAAAAATGTGACTATCAGTTTTAAACATTGGTTTTGCATTTAAAGAGGGTGACAAAAATGTAAATTTTATGGGGTGTTTTATCAGTTATTGTCGAATAATGTAACAAATGTCCGAAGGTACATTTTCGCGCGTCGACGGTCATATGATATAAAAAGAATATATCAACGGTGACGATTTAGGTCATGGTAAATACAGTGAAACTCCTGTAATAAGACCATCATTCGGACCGGTTTGAGTGGTCTTAATATCAAACTTGTATTTTTGTCGCGACACTTTTACTATAAAAAGGGTCATTTTGTTCCGAAATGTTTGGTCTTAATATCGAGGGCGGTCTTAATACCGGATGGTCTTTATTTCAGGTGGTCTTAATATCGAGTGGTCTTAATAGAGGAACGTGACAGTATATTCAGTGTGCCATGCTTTTAAATACTGTTATTATTTTTATAATCCTCTGTATAAAGACCACTGGCTAGAGAAAGGTGAATCGGATTTTGTTGACAGGTGTCGGTACAGCAGATAGATAATCTATTGTTTTTTCTCTTCTGGTTTTCATTTACAGGGTGCTCTTTATTTAAAAGGTTGACAGTGACACAGGTTAAACAGTAGTCCTAGCTACTTTAACCCATTAAATAATAACAACGATGACTACTTCACGCATTAAGTAATAAACACCCGTGACATGTATATAAATGCAGTCTAGTGAAACTGATAAGTGACAAAATATACCCCTCAAAATAACTTAAGGACCACGTCATGTACGGGTGAGAATAAATGAAATCATTCAAAAATTGTACGCTAACGTTGTTATCTGATGATATTGATTTCAGAAGAGAATGCATTCATAAAATTTTATTAAGTAGCCTCTATTTCACAGCTCACGCAGCCTTCTGGACTTATATGCATATCGTCCGCTGCGTGGCCGACTGGTTATAGTCGCTGACTTGAAATCACTGTAACCTCTAACTGATTGATGATCATGGGTTCGAGCCCTATTACCGACGGTTTACTGTCAAATATCTGGCAGATAACGCAAGTCAATATATACTCAACTTCTTTTTGTGTGACCATTATTGCTTCAGCTATCAGCTTACATACTTACACACCGTTATTTTTAAAACATAAATGCATAAAGTTATATATGAATTTGTACGTAATAAACGCCTGATTTTGAAGAGCATTTCTAGAAGGGTCCTTTGAATTGAAACTTCAATAGAATGTCCTACACAACCCACCAGATCAATGTCATGCCGATTTGGTCACTGCAGTAAGTAGTTAGACTTTGCTTCATAATGCCAAATTGTAGTTACAGAGCGTTTTAACGATCATCAGGGTTGTTGGGAGTTCAATTTTTGTGGTCCGTAACATATTTTGTGGACTGTACAATGTATTCCAATTGCCTATATGCTAACACTGTACGGGTGAAATGGGACTAGATACAAAAGCATTTTGACTAGGAGAGAACAAACGTTACAGATGAAACTTCGGAAATATACTTTATATGGAGTGTTTTTGTTTAGTTCCACTAACATTTTTTACATTATATTTGATGGATTTTTCAGGGAAGGTAAGTGGTATTATTACATGTTAAAAAGTGGATGTATTTGTCACTTTACACATATTCAATGCTAGACTGAAACAGTTTAAGAGGAATGTTAAAGTCTGGGTGTATTTAGTAGATAGTGTATTGTAGATTGTCTTGATGTATTTAACGCTTTAAACCTATGCAATGTTAGATTGACATTTTAATGTATGTATTGTTGTTTTAACGACCAGAAATATTTGTTCAGTGCAGTATAAACCATTATGTACACTTATCTACGCCTGTACTTTGAGCTTTGTTTTTTGTGACCGATATATCAGTAAAAGGCGTGGATTGGCGTCGGTTACACACTATAGAGTTTCAATGACTAAGACCATTTCGCAAAGATGGTCTGAGAATGGATTGAATTACATTTTTTTCCTGTGACCTTACCATAAAAGTCTTACTTAAGATAACATTCAATAATAATTCGTTTCAGGCAAAGACATAGACGTATCAGGGTTAGTCGATGTTTATAAACAGAGCTTATCGGATACTGCTGTTCGTGGAAGGACACAAATTGGAATGATGTCAGCCCGAGTTGCTAACTATTGCAAGCTCATTGAAGGAACTGAAAGGTTTAATAAGAGGACACCATTTGTAAAAAGTTCATACCACTTATATAATAGGTCTAGAACGTGTGCATGTGATGTTCCAAAGGCAGCCAGTACATCGATTAAACGAGCACTCCTTATTTCAGATTATCCGGAGAAGGCTGAACTTTTTAGAAAGCTACCGGGACATACACTGCACACACGAAAAGAAATAAGAAATGTTACTAGTGATAAATGCTTTAGGAACTCAGCCTCATCATATCTGGTTACGAGGGACCCATATACACGTTTGTATTCCGCTTATATAGATAAGATATACTTGGCCAAGTTTCGCAAGTTATCTGTGGTTCTAGATTTAGTTCATAATAAGGGTATATCTAATAAAAAGATTAGAAAAATGTTTTTAAAAAATGACAAACGTTGGAAACGGTTTTTCTGTAGCATGGTAGATGTTTCTTTTGAGCAATTTTTGGAGTACATTATTACAGCCACTCATCTGGATATTCACTACGCTCCGGTGTCAATACTGTGTAAGCCTTGCACGAACCATTTTGACATTATTCTAAAACAAGAAAATCTCAAGCAGGATTTGCAACATCTGTTTAAAACCATTTACAATTTCCAGAATGCTACGGAGGCAACGTTTCTTATGCAGGATTACATAGGTGAAGCAGGAATAGAAAGTCAAATAGTAACGTATTATACCCACTGGAATAGTTGGATTTCAACTCACCGGTGTGAAGATGACAAGATGCTGTATGATGCAATAAATCGTCGGTTATGGAACGGTTTGAAACTAGTTGGTAGCATCGATGAAAATTTGAAATTTGTTGAGGAATTGTTTAGAGGTCCAACCAGAGAAAAGTACAAACTAAGAAAGCCAGAAACAGTTTTGTATCAATTCAAAGCTAACAAAATACCATATTTGGATTCGGAAAGTCGTGAAAGACAAAGGCTTAAATTCTTAAAGCAGGCATACAAGAAAATTAACAAAGAAGTGATCAAAGGGATACAGGATTTGTTTCAAGATGATTTTATATTATTTGATTATGACCCAGTGCCACCGAGTTAGAGAAGCATGTTCAGCTCTTGCAACAGTCTAACCTAATCGGTGATGTGTTTTCTTTTAGAAATCATTTAATTAAAATGAAAAAACCCTAGAGGCAAATATTTATTTAAAAAACAACAACAACAACAGTTACAGTAAAGCAATTTTGGAACTTCTATACATGATTTCATTTCATTTCACCTGTAAGTGCAAACCATACTGTAGTTTTGTTATTAGATTTTTAAAAATGATGATTGAATTTGTTTTTACCTAGTCCTTTTATGGTATGATTGTATTTCGGATGAGGATGGATAAGACGTCTTTTGCTTTAACCTTTTCGTTTTAAGTTACAATTGTAGTCTTGGTTGAGTATTGGTCAATAACGATTAAAGTCATTTTTATTTCAAACTATAATCAGATGGAAAAAGAGGTCTTAATTAAATATAAATGAGTTAAGAAAATAGGTTTAACCGACTTTGGGGGATAGAATGTGAACCTAGACTGTGGTAAATCATACCAATGTCTTCGCTGAAAATTAAATATCACACTATTCTCTGTTTACAAAACTTTGTCACAGGTTTTGATGTATGCCTTGTTTCTACATGTGCTGTGTTTAAGGGTCATACCCCATAAACACAAACAAATGGTCCCATACATAAAGCAAATATGATTTTCAAAAGTCTGTGACCCCTTTGTACCTAAAGGGTTGGTATTTTATGATGCTCAATGACAGTTTTTGTTTTTTTCTTGTCATAAGCATCATCAATCTTACTTTTTTAGTTATTTTTAAACCCTTAGATGCTTAGTTATTTTATAAACATTAAGCCAACATTTTAGAGAAAACAATCAGCAGAGGCTGATGTCTACAATAAGTCAATGAGCGATGAGCGATTGACAAATCACGAAGGGTTATTCTTCAAATTAAATAAAAAAATATAGCCTATACTAACTGCCAAGGTTTGTAATACCGTATTTTATGTTCTTTGAGCCGATAGTTTATGTGAACTTTTGTCATCCTGAATTTACGATGTTCGTTAAGATATATTTTGTATGCAGCAAATATTATAGCTAAATATGTCATCACAATGTGTCACTCCAAGCCCTCATTCATCTGATTCATCAGTCGTGTTGAATCATGCAATCTGTAAGTTTTAATGGTATTGGGAATTAGTGCATGTCATTATTAAATTGTAATTTAATGCATCCGTGGAAGAAAATATGTGATGGAATCTTGGTTTCTGTTTTGACATTTTGTATCAAAATGCAAAATTATGTTATTACAAAATACGGAGTTTTAACTAAACCTGTCTCAGGCTAAAAGCAGAATATAACTGCACTTATAAGTCGTGACTTGCCCACATAATGTAGAAAGTACATGAAGTTCACTAAGTATATACCTTTTATATGTAGGTGCACGGAGACTTCTAACATACCTATGTATGGTCCTTGAAACGTATAGACAAATATAAAACCAACAATGTGTAAGATATATGTTTATTTCACTACATGATATCTGCAAAGCATAAGCGTGGCGAACGAAGCATTGAGCTGTGATACTGTTGCTATGAATAATAAATGTGTTGCTATGGTAGCTCCCGGGAGTAGGCGTGAATTATTAACGACATGTGATAAAAATAAATAAAGTGCGTACTCATCTTCTGCAACCGATTTCCTATAATTTACATTTCATTGTTTAAATTTTAGTTTGTGTATAAAAAATTCAAACAACACTTGTTTTTAATTACATTTAGTTCATTTTCATTAATTTTAAAAATGAAATAAAAACATTACAATAGTAGTGGTATCTATCCAAACCAGCTAGAATAGAATTGCAAACATCCCGGCCTTATTTATTTTTTACCATAATAAATGCAAATTTCGGACAGGAACGGTTGCATTTTGAAGACAAGTAGCGCATGTGAATGAATGATCACAGTATAGCTGGGTTTCAGAGGCAGTTTGTTTCTTAAACATACTATAACGTACAAGACAACCTTTAATTTTCTTTTCAAGTGAAGAAGCATTTATTGTGAACACATTTATACGTACAAAATTCTATGTTTTTATGAATGTGATACTATGTTGACTAATTAATTTTGTATTTATATAATCTGAAATACTTTAAAAACAATGATACTACATTTCAAATTTAGACACCTAAAACTAACTGTTATTTAATACAGACTATTTATATATGAGTGCCAGGTAATTATTAATGCATAGTAACTAGTGTCTCTAAGTGGCAACCTAGAAACACAAACATCTTCAAACGTTACCATGTCACGTATTCGTCCCGAACTGATAATTTGTAAGTACTTTTTGTGTCTGTTTGTAGATGACGATGAATCGATAAATGGTTTCTTATCAGTGAGTGTACTGTATTATGTCCTCAATGAGTCCATCGGGACTACATGTGAACAAACCTGTCATAGCGGTCCTCCTCGGTAAGTGAGACTCTATTTTGTTTGAATAAATTAACTGGAGACTGTCGGCGTAATTGTTAAAATTGTGACATAATACCGGTATATAATAATGTGATAGCACATAAGATGATTTTATGGTAAGTTCTCAGCGTTTTTTACCTTTGATTTTGTTTTTAAAAAGGTATGTTCAGGATATTTAAACATTAGAAATTGTGAAGATGTCATACTGTAATTTCTAAAATATCTTGTTGAATGCAACATAGTTGTTTTAATACCCAGGTATTTCTGAAGTTAAAAGGATAAAGAAATTCTATAAATTTGCTGAAATTTTAAAGTATACATGACTTGTATGATTTTTGCTTATTGTTTGCTCAAAAATGAAAGCGTTTGCTTTTTGAGGACATATTAAATCAAAAGTACAGGTGAAGTTACAACGCGTTGCAGTTGGCTTTGCCCGCTAGCTATTTTAGCAATCAATAAAATTACAATCTTACGTCACACAAAGGCGAATCTGAAACTATTAATAGAGCATGTAGATATCGGTTAACTCCTCCCCTCCGTTCTTTCATTGAAAAGGTCAAATAGGGGCGCATACGATCAGTCTTTATTTGATTCTGACGTTACGTTCCGAACGTGGAAAGAAAAATTGAAAGTCATAACAGAAGCAGTATCGGATAAAGTATATATTAAAGTGCCATTTGGTAAATCGGAGGAGCCAGGTGTACACTAATTGATGAAACTTCCCCAAAACGTAATGAAATAAACTATGGAAGTTTTATTGCGTACCTCAACGAATATCCCAACTAATTGCACGCAAGTGCTTTTTGCTACATACGATGGCCGCCCTTCGCAAAGGCAGACTAGATGTAATATCAGTTTGTAAAATTGTTCTGTCAGATAAAGATAACAGATAAAGTGAACGTTATTAATCTATTGGTCTGACTGTCATGTCTGCAGTTTCATTTTTATGGCCGGAGTAACTACGCCCCTGTTCATTGATTTGTATTTTTTTGTTAAACTCAACGCCCCGACCGCACGGCTTTTAAAGTAAAAACACTGTTCACAAGGGAAAATTGTCGAGTTCACTGTCGGCAATAGAGAGGGAACTTGGGTATGATAATACAACGTCCGTACAAGTAAAGATTTTGGCAGATGCACTGATTATGTCAGTACGTACAGTACGGCATTAGATACTTAGTATGTCAGCAGATTTCCTTACCATTAGTGGCGACGCTCTGCGAAATAAAGGAGTTCCAGTACCGCCGGAGACAAAAATATTTTTCACGCATCGATGTAGATCTACTCAATTATTGATAATTTCGTCAATTTAATTACTTTCGTTGACATTTTGTTCCACTTTGGCAAACAAAATTGACGAGGCGAGTTGAGAAACAGATTGAAAAACGCATTTTATGAAAACTGCATCACAATGTATTTTTTCAACAGACGTCATTATGAATTGTGTAGGATAACATGTTACTGCAATGGAATTCCGATGTGTAAAGTTCCGCGAACATAATTTACATGTAAACTTATTCATAAACTTACGGTCTACACTTATAAATGCAATGATACCGTAGCTCAATCGCTGTAATTGAAGGAGATCTCTTTTTAAAGAGTTTTATTAACCAACATTTTAAATAAAACAGAAGATCTATATAATTTATCTCGGAGTCACTACAAAATACGCGAAGAAACCTATATTTAACATTATTAAATACTGTTTGTCACTTGCATTAAAATTACCATGCGGGTTTTTGGGCGGAGCAAATTGACGACGTGAGAAAGAAGCTGGACGCTCGCACCTAAATGTCCTTGAATGGGGAGGAGTTAACCTATAAACTAGCTCTAATAATAGTTTCAAAATTGCGCTATGAGTGACGTAAGATTAGATAGCGATCGGGCAAACCCAACTGCAACGCGTTGTATTTTTAACTTGTTTACATATCGGTAGTGGTTTGATGGTTTTGTGCTACCTGAGGTTTTGAGGAAGTTTAGATATAAAGTTTGTTGAATGTTTTGTTAAAATTTAACATGTACACAGCAATGTAAAAGAATACAGTCTAAATTTTAACCCCTGAATTCGTTATCTTCAACCTGCATAGAAAACCTGCATGAGCGCTGCCCACCGCATCTATCTCTTATCAGTAGAAATTACTGCGCAATACCGGATTTTGTTTGCAAACACGATCACTCCTATCACTTGTTTGCATAAAGCTGGCATAACAAGGATCAATGTATAGTGGGCACAGTCTATCCTACTACATCAACATACACAACGCAAAAGGACATAATTTTGTATATTTTCAGGTCTGATAATAGTAGGTGTCGTGTATTTTAAGATGTCAGGGAAGAAACCGCAAGAGCTAGCCCAGCCTCAGCAGACGCCTGAAGTGACCAAAGGCAGTACTGATGATCTTGAGAAAATAACAGTTAAGGAGGTCACTGATTTAAAAGTCAAGGTTGGAGATAAGGTTGGTAGTCTATTCTTTCTGACTGTACTGCAGTGCTGATATACATTTAGCTTATAACTCTTACCATGCTAAAACTTTTAAGTGACACCTCATTCTTTAAGGCCCCAGGATCAGTTTGAATTAACTGATATTGTTTAATAAATATACTGATAGGATAATGTTAGAACCATGTTCTGTTCACTCTAAAACAGTGTTGACTTTATTCATTTCTTTTGTATTCAAATTGTTTCTTCTCGAAAAAGAGTTGCCCGAAAGCCTTTCTAATTCTTTGCAATATCATTTATCAATATATTTGGAAACATGTATATCGATTTGAAAAGTTAAGTTGGGAATGTTTTGGGTACCAGAAAAGGTCATTTTTGCCGGAAAGACATCTTCCTTGGTAAAGTAAGAACTTCTTGTAATTATGATCCTGGGAGTTTAAAGTTTGACAATACAGCAGTGTGCTCTGAATTGGTACTTTTTGTTTATTTGGTTTTGGATTATGGCAATAAAGGGGTGCTTACAGAAAATTTAGTGATTGGATAGGGAGTAGTGCAGATCATGATCAGAATGTATAGATGTGCAGCTGAACTGAAGGAATATGCAGGCCGATCATGATCTGCACAGGTCTTAAAGGCAGAACTGCTTGTGTGAATAGCCAAATAAAGGGTTCGAGCCCCACTGGGGTCATGACCGTACCTCCTCATATGACATCAGTACTGGTTTTCCCAGGAAGCGGACTCTAGAGAGACTCAATAAGCTACAAGCTTTCTTCACAATCTGAGCTAAAATAAATTAGTATAAATTAAACTAAAGGTTAAATACATTCAGAAAACTTGGTAGATGTATCGTTGCCATTGGGCATCTTGTTGTATAGCACCATAGTTTGAATGGTTATTCATTCTGCTAAGTCTGTAGCAGCTGTGGAAATGTTTTTAAAGTTACTTGAAACATTCAAGATATGACCATCACTTTAGCTTATGATTCAATATAAATGTATTGTATACTTTGAATCGCAATATCACAATTCACAGCCCTACTGTTTTATAATTAAGAGAAAGTTCAATATATTGTATTCAGCAGCTGTTGCTAGGCTAAGTGACATGTATAGATGCATCCTAGCAACATATTTTATAGTAAATCAATACAAATATTTTATAGAGAGTTTCAAGAACATGTACATACAACATTTCACTTTACTGATAGATCCACATGACTGATTAGAATTACCTGGGAGCAACTTTGTCAGATCTATAACAAATAAACGATCTAAAAATTTACCAGGAAGAAACTTTGTCAGATCTATAACAAATAAACGATCTAAAAAATTACGATGGAGCAACTTTTTTTTAGATCTATAACGAATAAAAGATCTAAAACAATACACTGTGACAAATATAAGATCTCAAAATTTAGCAGGGGGCAACCTCTTTTACATGTATAATGAATAAATAATCAAAAACAGTTACGAGGGAGCAACTTTTTGTAGATCGTTATAGATCTAAGGGGAAACACTGATACACATATAAGTCTGACCTTTCTGAACTTGCATTTCAGGAAGTAACTGTGGCATACAGAGAAACAAAAAGTGACAGTTCAAAACTTGATGTGTTATTCTTGCATGGTGCAAGTTTCCAGTCACTGACTTGGGTCAGTCGCCCAGTGTGGACACTTCAGCTTCTATATAAAACAGGAGGGTTCAGGGCAGTGGCTATAGATTTACCTGGCATGTTGAAGATTGCATTTACTAATTGAGTTAAAAACAAGTCCATTTTAACATATATTTCAGGAAGTTACTCTAGCATATAGAGAAACAAAAAGTGACAGTTCAAAACTTGATGTGTTATTCTTGAATGGTGCAAGTTTCAAGTCACTGACTTGGGACAGTAGTCCAGTCTGGACTCTGCAACTATTGTACAAGACTGTAGAATTTAGAGCAGTGGCTATAGATTTACCTAGTATGTAAGGGAATGTGTTTACCGTACTCGTGGGATAGTGGCTTTACTCTTGATAGACAGTGTATTTTCTCACCTATGAGATACATATACTCAGCAAAAATAGAAACGTCCCTCCGTATTTCAGGAAAGATTTATCGAAAACCAAAAGGGTTACTTTTATGAATCAAAATAGAAAAACAAGTTCATTCATTTCTGTATCAAAACCAATTAATTGCATCTGGCTATCTTGTTAACTTTTCGAGAGATAACCGGTCAAGAGAGGTAGGGGTCAAAATCAAAAATCACAAAAACTCAGAAAGGTGTTATTGAATGTTTAGAGATGGAATTTCAATAAGAAAATGTGGCACATCCAGTAAATCTCGTTAGTACCGAGTGTGGCCACCATTTGCATGAATGCATGCAATGATCCTACGCCGCATCGACGTAACGTAACGCAATACCAGTGCGTTGGGCAAATTCCTCCATTCCTGTTGTAACGCCCGTGTAAGATCGCGAACATTGTCAATCTGATGGTTAGCTCGTGCTTTGCTGATCCCATATGTCCTCAATGGGGTTGAGATCCGGGGAAACCGCGGGCCATGGCATGACGTTGACATTGTTTTGCTGCAAGAATTGAGTGGTGACCCTGGCTACATGAGGGCGGGCATTGTCCTGCATCAATGTTACACCAGGACCATGCTGACGAATACATGGTAAGGCATATGCATTTAGCACGTCTGCAACATAACGCTGTGCATTAAGGTGCCATGTACAACAACCAAATCTGTCTTCCGGTTTCCCATGATCCCACCCCAGACCATTACGCTCCCTCCCCCAAACCTGTTCTTCTCAACAATGCAACAATCGGCGAATCTTTCATTTTTACGCCTGTATACCCGTAATCTTCCGTCAGCATGACTAACTGTGAACCGAGATTCATCGGTGAACAAAACTCGGTTCCAGTCAGCCCTTCTCCAGTTCAGATGACGTCGCGCCCATAACAGCCTGGCAGCACGGTGACGTTGGGTCATTATCTGACCAGTGTACGGGCGGCGTGCCCTGATTGGTTGGGCGTTACGACGCAACCGGTTGCGAATGGTCTGCCCTGAGACACCGTATTGCCTAGCAGTGACTGAGGCCTACCAGGTCGCTGCCGGTCGTGAACAGCCCCAGTCTGCTGGTACCGGGCTGCAAGACGACCAATCGTCTTCCGACAGCACCCGAACCGACGCGCAACTACCCTGGCGGACATCCCACCCGCAAGCATCCCAATTGCCTGATTTCGCTCGTTTTCGGAAAGCCGTGGCATATCGAAAACAGTGAAAATTAAAGAAAAAAATTAATTTTCTGAATAGCCCCTATCGCATGAATGGTACGACATGAACTGAATCAACATATGGATGACATGTATAGCGTGCACGTGCAAAACGTGCAAATGACCGTTCCGGTTACTGGCCGATATGTAAACCGTGCGTATCGGGTAAACTGTACACGATCGTATTCTGAACATCGCCAGGGTTTAAAATACATGTACATTGAGCATGTAGCAACTACACAGACAAAGCTTCACCGGCTTTAAAACAGGGACGTTTCTAGTTTTGCTAAGTATATTTCCGCGCATTTACCCATGTGAGATAAACTTATCTCACATCGCTTATCTCACATCGCTGCCGGACTATTTTTACGTTCATTGTAAGCAGACATAAAAATCGAATAATGACTGTAAAATTGTTATTTTTGAAATAAACATAGGGTTGTTGGTATTAATTTTCTTAGTTAGATCATTTTCTATCCACCATCGCAGTTTTGAAGTAAAATTGGAGAAAAAGTTGATTTTCATTTTTTCATCCCCATCCTGTATTTGCACTTATTCCTTCTTACTTGTGTGAAAATGCGATTTAAACGGTGAGAAAATAAATCTACCATGTCCATTGAGTTGTGGATAAGGAAATCCCACCCTCGGGTTGAGATACGTCCAACATGTTAGATTCACTTTATCTTTATTGTAGATACACAGGTGTTTTACTATTTACGCAGAGCATATTGACTTTATAACACACAGATTATTGACTTTAATATAAACATGCAAAGTATTGACTTTAAACACACCAGTATTGACTTTAAACACACAGAGTAGTAGCTAAGATTATGAATTAATTTTTTTAGCTCACCTGGGCCACTGGCCGATGAATGTCCATCCACAATTAGTTTGTTAACACTGTAGCATCCACATATCTGATGCAATCCTATTCAAACTTTGGTACAGTGCAAAAACTTTTGCTACAAGATCGCAGTCAATTTCAGTTATGGGATAGATCTGACCAGTATTTTAGAGTTATTTCCCCTAATGGAGCAAAAATTGCCATATTTAACCATGTTTATGTACTTGAAGCAAATTACCAAATTTTGATAGAATGTGTATGACCACAAGATTTCGTATATAAAAAAGTTTTATTATGGGTCAGATTGTATATATACAATGTACATACAGAGTTATTGCCCCTGGTGTATTAAAATTTGCTATATTTGACCTTGTTTACACTGCAGAGGCTACATTTCTTAAGTAATCCTAGGCAAACTTGGAATGATGCATCACCTAGTGGCGCTCTTTTAAGATTGTACATCTTTCACCTCTTGCATCAAACTTGACCCTGCCCTAGGGGTCATTTGTTTTATATTGACTTACATGCACATAAACCAAATACTTCAAAAATCCTCTTGTCCAAAATTATGAGGCCAAGAGCTTAGATAGACGATGTGTAGCATTACCTATAGGTCCTGTACAAAGATTTTTAAAATGTGCCCCAGGAGTGAAAATTGGCCCTGTCCAAGGCATCATTTTTTTTGTACAGACATATAGTAGGAAATACTTTAAAAATATTCTTGTCCAAAAAAGTAAGGCATTGAGCTAAGATATTTGATATGTAGTATAACCATGTAGTCCTATGCCAAGTGTTCAAATTATGCCCCTAGGGTCAAAATTCACATTGCTTTGGCAGTCATTATTTTACATTTTCCTATATAGGACACCTTGTGGGACCTTGTTGTGTCTGTTGTCTGTCATCATGTGTTGTACACATTTTTCTTTAAACAATATCTTCTCTGAATCACTTGGCCAATCTTGATGAAATTTAGTGGGGATGTTTATTATATGAAGCTCTACCAAATTTGATCAAAGAATTCAATTCCATATGGAACTCTGGTTGCTTTGGCAACTGATAGGAACACTTTTAAAAATCTTCTTCTCCAAAACCACAAGGCCCAGAACTTATATAATTGATGCTTCATGGCATTGTCTTGTGGGTCTCTATCAAGTTTGTTCAAATGTTTGTTCATGTTTTACATAAAATATCTCAATGATTGCAAGGTCCAGCACTTATATATATGAAAAGAGGAAAAGTTCATTATATATTGTAGCAGTGTCTAGTGGTCCTCTCCCACGAACTGATCTAATTTTATTTGACAATGTGTAGATGAGTTTCAAGGTTATTTCTTTCTCACACTGTTTTCAATGATAACCTTAACTTTAATGTGTTTTGCCTCCATTCTTATAGTGCAGCTGACAGACTATAATTACTAGAATAATTTTGTAATGGACTTTTAATGTTGACCTTCTTTAGAGAGGTCCGAGTTATCCTTCTTTAAACAGGTACGAGTTATCCTTCTTTAGAGAGGTCCAAGTTGACTTTCTTTAGAGAGGTCCAAGTTGACCTTCTTAAGAAAGGTCCAAGTTAACCTACTTTAGAGAGATCAAAGTTAACCTACTTTAGAGAGGTCTGAGTTGACCTTCTTTAGAGAGGTCCTTGTTGATCTTCTTTAGAGAGGTCCAAATTATCCTGCATGCATTTCACTTTTATATCTGAAAGTGCAATTATACTCAGGTGAGCAATATAGCCATATGAGCCATATGACCCTCTTCTTCCAGGTTATGGATGAATGAACTATTTCGAGGTTAAGGATGAATGTACATTTTCCAGGTTATGAAGAAATGAAATAAATGTGCAATTGAACTGGTTATGGAAGTCACCTCTGTTAGTTAGCCACCTTCAGTAAGCAGTCAATACTAATGTTTTCCAATTGATCATATTTTCAAAATTTGAAAACACCTGTATTGATCATCCACCTCCTCCAAGTTACCATTTTTATGCTTCCTTTGACTGGCGGCTTAAGACAGGTTTAACTGAACTTTTTCCAGGTTATTTTTGTTTTTTATCCAGGTTGCGTAACTATGATTTTTTTCCAGGTTATGGAGACAGTCCTTCAGCAAATGTAGATCCAGCGGCATTTATTGAAGCGGTAGTTTCGACATTGGGTTTAAACGCACCAGTCATCGTGAGTCCTTCAATGAGTGGAGGCTTCTCCCTGCCTTATCTTTTCAAAGGTAATCATAGCCAGTTGTAGGAAACAAATGGATAATACTTATGGTATAACATTGTGTAGGTAATGAGAATCAATCAGATGTTCATTGTCTTATCACGTACTTGTTTTGAGAATGATCAGTCAATGAATACTGTAAATTGATATAATTTTTCGCTTTTTTTTTCACGAATTACCCTCTTCGTTAATAGCTGCTTGCTCTCAGTTGCTGTTGAAAAAAAAAAAGATTTTTAAAAATGACATACTTATACATGTACATTATTATAAAACTAAAGGGTCGAATCAACAATAGAAGTAAAAATCTAGGTAGGAATTCGCAAAAATCAATTGAAAATGCTGGTTTTATGGCACGGCTACACTATAATTATGTTTATATTGGAATTTCAAGTGTTTGCAACACTATTATTTGGAAGCATATTAATTTGAATCTACAGATATGCTTTACAGGAATTTATACTGGAACCTTTTTATGTGACTATATGTTCTAAAATATGTTATTTTCATACAGTCAGTTTGAAGAACTATATTTGTTTACCAAAATCTGATAGCGAGTAGCTTTAAGAATCTAGGCTAGATTTTGTGTATATCGGTTCATATGTTATCATCAGCATGTTATTATACTTGCTTAACAAAATGACAGAGTTGGCAGAGGAATATAAACAGAAAAAAACAAAAACGTCTTTCGTCTTTCTGAGTGGTTTTTAAATGGTTATTTCGTAGTATTTACAATCAGACTGCCACTGTAGAAAGGGGGTTCAGTGTGCAAAATAATGTCAAAGGTCTAGAAATAGACTGTCATTTAATGGTTAACCTTGTAAACAAGGGGCTGTGTGGACAAATTTGCTTTGGAGGTGAGGGGGGGGAGGGCGGGGGGGGGGGTTTTTGATGTATCACAAGCCTTTTAGGAACTAAAAAAACTTCTTAACATATAGACATGTCTTAGACTTTTTATACCGTGAAGACTTTGACCCTCGGAATTTCTAAATGACCCCCAAATTCTGACAAAGAGGGTCATAAATGACCATCTAAATAAATAGCAAGTAGAAACACTGGTCTTAATATCTGGTGGTGTTAATATCAAGGACGTTCTTAATATCAGATGGTCTTATTATTGAGGGTGATCTTAATATTAGGTGATCTTAATATCAAGGTGGTCTTAATATCAAGGTGGTCAAAATGTATGTGGTCTTAATAGCAGAACTTGACTTTTGTACAAAGTTACTCTAAAAGCCCCTGTGGACAAGCCTCTGTTTTAACTGTTTGTAGTAAGTGTTTGAACTTTAGTATCTATTGAGTTACAAATATTCATCAAAATTTTCTCTGTAGAATTAGGTTATAGGTTGTAAGGGCTGTAAGTACTTTGTAGATGTATTTTTGCAATCTTTTTGAAATTATTTTCAGACCCAGTCAAGGATGTACTAACACGTTCTAAAGGATTTGTAGCAGTGGCTCCTGTGAGTACAGAAAAGTTCACACCTGAAAAGTATAAGAAATTGAAGGTAAACAGCTGTACAGTATTTTGATAGATGCAATACTTTATCTGAACTCTTCCTGACTGTTGTTGGAAAGAGTTCTTCATTTTTTGCAATATCACTTAAAAATTACCATGCTACGGTAAACTCTGTATATAAACGACTCCAGATATATTGAAGTTCCGGGTATAAGGAACAAAATTTCGGGACCCAATTTTTGTCCTTCTTTATTTAATATGAAAATGCTATATGGATGGATAAGGAACAATTTCAAATGGTCTCAAGGAGCTTGTTATATACAGAGTTTACTGTATATTTATGATATTTTTTATTATGTACTTTTTATTTTATGTTTTCCAGTGAATTATAGAGTTTTCTCAGTGAAATAAAAGTGGTAATCCACAGTTTTGAAACAGTGGATTACAATTTTTATTTTTCACTGTTTTGCAATCTTATACCCGGATTTACGTCAAAAAGTATACCGAGGGTAATTAACGCTGGAAACCATGCGACGATGACGTCGTTAAAATGACGTCATTTGCGCTATGTTTTGTGATGACGTTTCCCGCGATTTTCTATATTTTATAGAAACAAACTCAATAAAAGTAGAGTTTTAACCATAAAATAAACAGAAAAATTGTTGGTATCGGTGTAATATCACGTTAATTTCACTCGTGAACACCAAAAGTTGTTATTTTCACTCGTGGCTACGCCACTCGTGAAAATATCACTTTTGGTGCCCACTCGGTGAAATTATAACGTGATCTTACACCGAAACCAACAATTATCCTCTATGTATTTAAATTTATTTAAAAAGCAACATTCTGAATCTTTATGCAAGCAGTAGTCAGTTTTGCTGATAAGGTTTTTTTAATTCTATGAAATATAATTGCTGCGAGCAATTGTAAAATGTAGAGCGATCTTGGGACTTTAAAGTTACCAAATTTTTGTTTCCAGATTCCAACTCTAGTGATCTATGGTGAAAAGGACACTAGGATAGGTCTGAAAGCTAAGGGCAACTTGGAGAATTTACCAAAGCATAAAACTGTAGAATTGGCAGAAGCGGGGCACGCATGTTACATGAATAAGCCAGAAGAATTCCACAAACATTTTCTTGAATTTTTGAAAGGACTTATTAAGTGATGAATTTCAAAAAAGCTCGATTTAAGAATAGAATTTTATTTTGTATTAATGAATTGTACAAAAACTAAAGTAATAGGTTTGATTCATTATCAATATATATGCATGTACCACACGGTACAGTTTTAGTTTTGTTAATAAATTCAACATTTCAGCTTTAACTATATTTCTACCCTCCTGGTAGCATGTGTTTCCTTGGCTGCCTGATCATGATCTGCACTGATCGAAATGATTTAAGGTGTGCTACCCCTTGAAGAATTATTTGTAGTACAACTTGAAAGATGGACAAGTCCATTTAAACAAGTTAGCAAGGTATCGATTTTCACACATACTTCTGCTATTTGGATCAGTTTAAAGGTGGGTGAGTCTAGTGTGTAGATAGACCATGGTCTACATGATTTGCTAGTTAACCGGTTTTATTAAATATTAGATAGCATTGCTAAGATTAAACAATTTAGCAGAGTTCTTCTTGCAAAATTATCTTCACCATGGGTTCAGTGAAGGTTTGTAAAATGGCAGATTCTTGTGGGGTTGATAATGAAAAATTTTCTGTTTTCACATATAAAATTTTCGCTACATTTTAAAGTTAATTGAGTTTACTTACAGCTTCATTATTTAGTGACATCACATATATCACTGACATCACTTTTAACGGCTGTTTTCTGAATCATATTCATATGTAAATTACATGTCATGTGTTCAATTCACTATAAGGGACCCCTAACTGGGTCTCATTTTAATTAACATTGTCTACATTCTTACAGTTTGCTCACTGAATGGCAATTTATAGTAATCAAAGTTACTAGTACATGTTTTTTTCTTGCTTAATCCATTGCATAATGAGATTATAAAAGTAGGTCAAATGACGTCTTTGAGAACTTTTCTTGAAGTTACATTTTCTTTTCGAAATGAATTTAATAATTTATACATTTCTGTACTGTTGCACAGTTGATGAAGTTTTGATCAAAGACGTTATACATCTTGGATCTGATTTCTGGTCATTTAACCTTTCCTGAGCTGGCTGTAAACTGTGTTGCCTTGGCGACCAGTGCAGATCATGATCACCTTGCATGTTCAAGCACTCTGATCATTATTAGCATTTGTTGCCACTCAGTCAATAAATATTTAATGTGCACACCTTTGAACAAATAATGGAATTGCCCAAATTTAAAGGTACAAGTTCATTTAAGAAAGTTAGGGCGGTAAGGTATTAAAGGTCCATTACTAACACCAAATCAAATTATCTTTTAAATCTGGAATTGTAACAGGGAACTACAGTTTGAAACTGGCTTCTAAAACTTTACAATAGCTGTGGAGTATTTCCCTGTATGAAATACTGCTGCAGAAAAACGAGTGAATGTTTGTGTATTTCCTTATATTGACCTGGGTGGTCTTTTTGTCCTACTTTATTGAATGTTGTAAACAGTCAGACATAATACTTTACACATCATAAGAAGTAAAGTTCTTCAATTATAATTCAAAATAGGCATGTTTATTTATGTACAATCTATTTACATTTCTGGAAAATTACACAGATATTTGAAAACGGGAAAACCTACTTTCGTTTTTGAAAAGGCAAAATATAATTTATTAATTATTTTGTTAAACTCAAATTTTCAACACAATATGGTCACATTCGATGCAGTATGTCATATTTTTCCTTCTGAGAAGACGCCCGTAACGGTTCCAGATTAAAACGAAAATTCGATTTGGTGTGAGTAATGGACCTTTAATAGTTAGAGGGCAGTTTATATTATGATGATGTATGCATTTGGTAATTTTTGCAGTAGCTTATTTTTTTCTTGTTAGCTATGTGAAAGTGTTTTTTTTTTGTGCTATCATGAGGGTTTTAGTTATTTATTGTTGTATGGATACTTTTGTTGTGAATTATATGTAACTTGATCACTGTTACATTTTATGTAACTCGCAGTTTTCAATTACATGTATTAGTTAATATATTAGGGTGCTGACTAAAGGCTGGTACTGGTATCTTCTGATAACCATGTACGCTAGCATTGCCTGTTCTTAGTTTTTGGCGCATTTAAGATATAACTGTGAAGTGACTGTTAATCCTTGAATAGATATCTTTGTTAATGTGAAAGATATGTATTGTTATGCGAATAATTATATATGCATAAAATACAGACTTTGCCAATTTGATTTATACTTTACACAAACATATTATGAAGCTTGATTTAATGAATAAAATGTAGTGGTTGACTAGAGAACATACATGTGCAGGTAACTCTATAATCTATTTATAAACTGAATACAGTAATTTTCATATTCATTTTACATAAATACCACAGAAGCAGTAGCTTTTCAATAATCTCCCACTTGAACAATTTTCCTAAACAACAGATACTAGGGTTGCCAAAACAGGTGTTTGTTGATTGATACAAATGTTAAGTAGGTACCTTACAGGGGTTTATACTCTGTACTTTGTACTTGCGGCTATGTGCAGTTTTCCTGATCTGTCAGCTTTAATGATTAGGGGCTCTATAAAGGGCTTTAGCTTCTGGTAGCCTGATTTGCTTTATTTATAAACCATTGCATTAAGTACAGACTTGTTGTATGTTATATTATAAGTGTGAGAAATAGTGGTGAATTGGCAATTGGAAACATGTACACAGCTTAAGACATATACATCAAAAATGTACACTCAGATCAATTATTAACCAAAAGCAAGAATTTTAGTAGCAGTATTATTGTACTGGTATAAATCTTTTATCTACAGTGCAGATAAAATGCAAGAATCAAATGTATTTTAAAGCTGCTCACTCTCAGTTGCTGTTGAAAAAAATAATAAAAAATGGCACACTAATACATAAATATAAAACTAAAGTCTAGAATCAACACTAGAAGTAAAAATCTAGTTAGGAATTTGCCAAAATCCATTGAAAATGCTGGTTTTACGGCACTGCTACACTATATGTTTATATTTGAATTTCAAAAGCATTTGCAACGCTTTATTATTTGGTAGCGTATTATTTCAAATCTACAGATATATGTGACAGAAATTTATGCAGCAACCTTTTTATATGACTATATGTTCTAAAATTTGTTATTTTCATACAGTTTGAAGAACTTTATTTTTTTTTACCAAAATCTGAGAGCGAGCAGCTTTAACAGAGTAAACGATGCATGGTTCAGCTATCTGATAGTTTAGGATTTTTATTTGCATTTACTTTTTAAAAGATATATAACTAGTTGAAAGTCCAGTAAGTAACTTACTAAAAGATAAAACTTCTTGCATATGGAGCTTAGAATATTTCAAAATGTGTACATGTTTGTTTATTGTTCTTACACATCAACATTATTACATCGATTTTGATTGGTTTGCGACTCGTAAATAACGTATACAGGGTTCATAAAATCCCCCGATCCGTAATTATTGTATTTTTGAATAGTGTGCATTCAAATAGGGTTAACAATTAAATTGAGTGATTTTGACATTTAGAACAGTATATACGTTTTTTAATGGTCACAATCATCTTTAACAACTCCAGCTAATAATGTCGCTGTAAAAAAATTGGGATCATTAAAAGTTGTATATATAGTTGCAAATATCAAAATTACAGAACAGTTAACCCTAAAGCGTTACATTTAAAAGCTTGTAGAAGGACATACTGGTATCTATAATGAGGCTGGTTCTGGAATGTTTACATTTTGTGTGTTTACTGTACACCTTGCATATGGTGATCTTGGGCTATGAGATAGCATTTGTGGTAGATATACTATTAATGTATCACTGGTATCTTGTTGTAAATATTGATATATTGGAATAAATTATTTGTGCTTAGTTGTGTTGTCATTTAGAAGTAAGTAAAAAAAAGCTACTTATTTGCCAACCAGTTTTTCGCTTTCCTGCTCATCAGGGCAAATATAGCTTACAAAATAAAATGTATATTGTAAGCTATATGTGCCCTGATGATATAGTGAAATCGGTTGGCAAATACAAATAGAAAACTCATATAGTGTCATTATTTTCATTTTTTTATATATATCGTCATAGTGTGGGTACCAGGTGCACATGAAGTTTTGTCAAAATGGCTTCTGTAACCAAAATGTTATTTCCCTTTACTTCTTTTATAATGTACGTCCTGAGCCAAATCTAAGAATTGATCTTGAGTATATATTTGAGTAAACCTTGGTTTTGTTGAAATGTATAGTAAGGAAATGTTCTGCGAGGTTGATCTCCTTAGTAACACTGTAGTTACAGCCCTTTGTTTTCCTTTCTTGATTTTCAATTCAGTTGACCATTTAACCCCCAAAACGTGTAAGGGTGATCTACTACTCTATGGGATCACATGATGATGTCACATCTGTGAACTTTGGAGTATGTATGGGTCACAGGTTCCGAATTGACTTATTGCACGGACATGTTTTTCAATGAAGGCCGTGTAGCCTTGACATTTGACCAACTGACTTCTATAGGTTTCCAGTCTGTAGCGTCAAATTCTTGAGTTACAATGCAAAAATGTTTTACATAAAGAAGTCCCCTTTTAACCTGAGCCATTGACCCCCAAAAATCAATAGTGATAATCTACTGCTCTAGGGGAACACACAAACGGTTTGTTGGGCATATATACATGTGTATATAATGAAGAACCAGAGAAAAATGGCAAGTATACATATAAGTCAATAAAAAATCTGACAACTGTTTTCAGAGGCTTTTGAATACTCCAAATACAATATATACTATTTAAGACGTATTGTAGTATATTTTAAGAAATATGTGTGAAACTGATATAAAAATAATGGGAAAAGGTTGCTCTACATTACTATGTGACAGAAATTACTTTTATGCCTTCAATATAAGTGAAGCGATATCAAACACAGGCCGAGAACGACGTTAATTTCTGCGTGTCACGTGTAGGAAAAATAACCATCACTTTTAAAAAGTAAAGTAAAAGAGACTACATAACAGACATATAATGATCTATAATGCACCCTCTCTATTGCTGCTTTATTTACTCTTTTTTTATAGCTATAGTTACTTTTTTTTATTTTTCAGTAACGTGAGCAACTTTTTATGAAAAAAGAGAAAAAAAGAAACGACGGCACAAATGTTACTTTCATTATAATATGAATAATCTCCATTGAATTCCCACCCAAATATCGAATAACTCATTGGAGATCATTCAATGGATACTGTTATAATTAAACCAACGTAGTTACCTCCCATGGATAAATATTTGAAACATTCATTCATGTGCCTATTAGCTAATTTTCATGATATAACACATTTATTAAACGGAATACGTTAATAACAAATTAAAAGGCTTTGGGACAGTATTGGGGTAAATAGACTGACCGTTAGTTTAGATAATATATAAAAAAACCCGACAAAAATTACTGAAGTAGGTTATTCCACTGATAAGACATATATATACATTGTATTTGCTTTAGGTCAATATAAAGGCATTCACCAGGAGCTTCGTGATGAGGTCTGCCGGGCTAATTGCCTTTCTCGCTATCTTTAATCTTAGACTATCCTACTGTAATGTCGCAGACACGTCAAAAGAACTTTCGCAAATAGTTGCGAAATTTGAAGAGAAATTTGTCGATATTTATAAGAAGTTGGAGAGTGATAATTCGGAATTGAAAGAGAAGATAGCTGATCAAGAACGCGTCATTGAACAACTAACTGGTCGCCTCACGGATCTTGATAAACGACGACCCTCTAGAAAAATATCTCCTGTAGTAAGAAAAGGTAATTTTACACGAATTACACAAAATTATTACATGTAGAACGACATACGAATGCTTTCACGAATATAATGCTTTCGTAACAGAATGCCATAATTTTCTCTTTCCGGTAGAGCGCTTAAAATGTTGAACTTTGCAGAATTTTCAAAGTTTAATATCCTTTTTTGTTTAACTAACATGTTAGAAGAGACGGTGAACAGCATTGAATAAAAAATTATTTCTAAAAACATACAGCTGTTTGCTGACTTTATGATTGATAAATGCGCATCGTATCTCCTTAGAAATTCTTCATTTGACGATGAACAACGCTTTAACGGATATTAATTTCTAAATATTATACTCTGATTATATTTCTCAGGGCGTCAGGAAGAGACCGTGGCATTTACTGCGTACTTGGACCATGAATTGACCAACCTAGGGCCTGACCATACCATACCATTCGGCGCAGTAGAACTGAACGAAGGTAATGCCTATAACAATCACACAGGCATTTTCACAGTCCCTACGGACGGATTGTACCTGTTTTCCTTTGCTGTCGAAGATTACCACGGGCACAGACTGTGGACAAAGCTAGTAGTTGACGGTCAGCTCAAGGCCAGCGTCATAGAATGGCCAGATCCCGGACATAACGCACAAGGGAGCAACACTGCTGTGCTGAGGCTGACATCGGGACAGTCTGTTTGGGTGGCAGTCGACTCCCGAGAGTCAGGTGACAGTCTGCAGGGCTGGGCTAATCTACGCTCTACCACGTTTACAGGTGTCTTACTATATTAGTGATGTTTTGAAAATTGAGACAAAATTAATATTAGTTATTGAAAAATAAATGATAGTAATTATCTATGATCGTTTTTTTCTTAGATACCCAGATAAGCAGATCGGATATTTTCAAATTTCGAAAGGGTTTGACCATGTTCTTATGTTATGTTATGATTAGTTTTCACCTTACTCAATTCGATTCAGGATTGCCCAGGCTGTGCCTCAAGTTTTTACTTGTAACCAATAGCCAGTCCTATGAGTTACCTAGATACTAGTAACCTTTGCAAATTCTTGAATTCTTTTAAAGTAAGATCATTTATCTACGTTCGCGAATTGAAAACTACATGTACTAACTAGTTAATCACATAAGTATCTTTCTTCAAAAATATCCGCAAACGTTAGCGAGATAAGTAATGGCAGTTCTGAGCTGTAACAGATAATTATTCGTGTTAAGATATATTGCAAAGGTAAGTTACAAAGATCACTTGCCATTTCTTTTAAATGCCATCATTTCTAGCAACATTGGCCCAATGTTAAAGAAACTTTACAAGCTTGTTCTGCATGGTTATCAAAGTCTTTCAAGAATGGCAATCAAAAGAAAAATGTTTAAACATGAAACTCCTAAGGCAACCCATATATTGCTGGTACACACATATCTGTCCAAACTATTCGTACCAAAACCACAACACCATCTTATTGGTATTGCCATTTTAAGCACTATTAATCTTGTTAAAATAGTTTTCTGCAGGTTTTTTTTTGTACGTATCTCTGAAACATAAACTGTTTACTCTTTGAAATTGTCTTATGTGTAAATAAATTCGGCGGCGTCTTTTATGCGTGCATCAAGGGTTAGTCTTGTCCTATTTGGAAATTGTTCGCGAACATGTAACCACTGGTTAGAATTCGCAAATATTAAGTGGGTAATTAGTTACTTAACGCGAACCATGATAAGACAATTAACGTACGGCAGAAATATGTCTCTCGACTACAACACACGTTTTATATCTAATTTAGTCATGACTTTCCTTAGTTTTTCCGCTTTTAAGCATATAAATAACTAAAGAACTAATCCGGGAAGATACATATGCAAATTTCATCAAATTAGCAAATAAACATAAATGCAACCATAACCTCTTTGTAAATCATTACTGCTGGTATCTTCCACAGATGGTATTCAGAAAAGAAACCATAAAGGAATCCTTCAACAGAAGGATTGACAAACAACAAGATCATTACTGTTCTGAAACACATGCTCTCCGTTTCGTAAATATCAGAACCGTTATCAACTTCGTAATGTATCTTCATTTCCCTGAACAACAAACTAATTAGTTTTTGAAAAATAGTTACTTTATATTATGGAAGCCTTGGAGGGCCACTTTTGAGTTTCGACTTACGGGTGTTTTTTTTTACTTTTGACTTATGACTTTCGACTTTTGACTTATGACAGATACAGAGTTGGCAAAGTTTCCAAAGAGTCATAATGGTGTAAAATTTTGTTTCTTCAATCCAGGTGTAGAAACAATAAGTAAAATTATGTCTGTGCGTAGTACTGCAAACTTGTTTGCTGTAAATATATTATCTAAGTTACTTTTGTCTTTGTCATTTATTTTAGTATCAATGAGCCGTTACGGCTCGCCAGGAGGCGACCTTGGGAGCCTCCGCAGTGAGCGGCGACGCAGGTTTCCTCTTTCTTTAAGCGGGGGTGGGGGGGGGGCTTGCCCCCAGGCGTTAAGCCAACTATCAAGGAACTGGAAAAAAAAATTTGAAATTTTTTTGTTGCTATGGTAACATTTAAAAAAAAATTATGTTTGTATCTATAGGTTAATATCACAAGGTATACCGAAGGAAATTAAAGTGCTGTAATATGTATAAGTATATTGTTATATTGATGGGTCCTCGGTAGCAGGTTCCTAGTATTACCTGAACCTGCCGCTGGAGGTCCTCAGTGAGGACCGTGTATAGGGTTAGGGTTAGGGTTTATTTTTTTCATGTCATAAGTCAAAGTCAAAGTCAAAGTCAAAGTCAAAGTCAAAGTCAAAAGTCAAAAGTCATAAGTCATAACCCATAAGTAATAAGTTAAAAGTCAAAAGTCAAAACAAAAAGCGTGTTAAAACATGTTTTATTTTGTTACTATTGATAGAAATGATGTATTTTATATATATATATATAATTGATTTTATTAAAATCTTTTAAATAGAAATTGTATTTTATTGAGTGTGGTCGTGTTTATATTGTTCTTATAAAAATGCCAAAGAGGCAATACAGCAGTGCTTTTGGGAATGATCGCAGCAAAGCGAAAAGGCGACGTTATATTAACTTATATATCTCGTAGGAGGTATTATAAGAGAAAGAATTATTACAAGAAGAGAAACTATTATCGAAAACAACGCGATTCATATGTCAAAAGTAATAAGTCATAAGTCAAAAGTCGAAAGTCATAACTTAAAAGTCAAAACACCCGTAAGTCGAAACTCGAAAGTGGCCCTCCAAGGCTTCCATATTATATTCCTCTAGACTTAATGTTTTTAGTGGGTGTGTCTTTAGCCACAGTGCTTGCATTGTGCATGGTCGTGCCGAAGATATTGTCAGGTGGTTTACTCTATTTGCATCCTTTTTATGTGTTTATTTCGTGATACAGTTGGCAGAAGTTTCAGTCGCTTTTGATGTTGACTGTATGATTGTAACTATTCTTTGTGTAAATACTGTAATTATTTTTGTCGAATATCAATAGACTTATGAAAAGTTATAGTCCGATTTCAAGTACTGAGCCATGAATGTATTTTTAGCTTATTGTAAAACTCGGTAAAGACCGAGGAAAACGTAAAGGTCGTATTTGAAGAGTCAATTTCAGGCTATAACGTATATCCCGATGAGAGTACTTTTTTTCTCGGATTTCCTAAAACAATTTTGACTATTTTGTTTTCCTAAACAGCGCAAACAACATAACTGAGTTTAAATAGAGTAATGCAATTTTGACCGTTTCTTTCACATGTGTTTGTGAATCTATTACCAAGCAAGTTTCGAAACACACCACACGTATCCACAGTCTTGTTTCTTTGATCTTCCTTTCTGATTCACTTATCAGTGTATTTTATGATATGATTGTTATGTGTATAGTACTGATCATAGTGTTTTGTTATATGTTATATGTTATATGTTCAATATGTCTATTTTATTATACCATGTAAGTCGATCTCATTGTTTTGTTAAGCACATGCATGTAAAGATGAAAGACGAGGAACTGTTCAGGTCTGATCTGTAAATAAAATGTCTGTTCTGTTCTGTAACAATTTTGTAATGATATATAGAAGATTGTTAATTTGTGTCCCGGGATGATATTCCGCTTGCATATAAAAATGATATACAATTTGAAACATTTTGCCCGGGAAATAGCTATCTACTAGTAGGCAGAATTTGCCGCAGCTATTCTCTTACGTTGGCACTAAAATTAGAAACTTTTGAACAAATAAAAGGAGCGTGGCATCTCCTAATAAAAATCTCCTATTTAGACACAAAAACAAACATCCACTGCATCAAGGGAGCGATGCTGGGGTCGGTCACAAGCAGATTGGTGAGCGCAACCGACCTTTTAATTCTGTAAACAAACAAAACAAACCAAACATTTTGCCCTTTTTTCGGACTAGTACATATTTACTTCAGTCAAACCTGTGAACAACGAACACTGATTGGAAGCTGTAAATGTGATCTTTGTTTGCAGGCGGTCTTATTCACATGTGTTTCTAATGTAGACGGATAGTGCGCCGTGGTCCCCCTTCTGGTCTTTATTCACAGGGTGGTCTTTATTCGAAAATGGCCTTTAACGCAGGTTTGACGTAAGTCATGATAATGAGATTTGAAATGAAATACAGTCTATTTCACGCCTAATAAATTCATTTAGCATGTAAAAACTTAAAAATAACACAATGCTAGCTTTGGCGTTGGGTGTACTTTTTCAGCCGAAGGTCTTCTTGTATCATGTTTCGCACTAAACTATGATTTTTAAATCTCTTCAAATTATGAAAGCAGAACAATGGCTTAATTATATTTTTTGGTTGATTTTAATCGGCAATATCAATTACCTTTTATTAGACCAGCTATTAAAGAAATATAATATGATATAAAAAGAATATATCAACGGTGACGATTTAGGTCATGGTAAATACAGTGAAACTCCGATAATAAGACCATCATTCGGACCGGTTTGAGTGGTCTTAATATCAAACTTGTATTTTTGTCACGACACTTTTACTATAAAATGGGTCATTTTGTTCCGAAATGTTTGGTCTTACTATCGAGGGCGGTCTTTATATCGAGGGCGTTGTCTTAATATCGAGGGTGGTCTTAATATAGGATGGTCTTTATTTCAGGTGGTCTTAATATCGAGTGGTCTTAATAGAGGAACGTGACAGTATAATTATTCAGTGTGTCATGCTTTTAAATACTGTTATTATTTTTATAATCCTCTGTATAAAGACCACTGGCTAGAGAAAGGTGAATCGGATTTTGTTGACAGGTGTCGGTACAGCAGATAGATAATCTATTGTTTTTTCTCTTCTGGTTTTCATTTACAGGGTGCTCTTTATTTAAAAGGTTGACAGGACAGGTTGTCCTAGCTACTTTAACCCATTAAATAATAACAACGATGACTACTTCACGCATTAAGTAATAAACACCCGTGACATGTATATAAATGCAGTCTAGTGAAACTGATAAGTGACAAAATATACCCCTCAAAATAACTTAAGGACCACGTCATGTACGGGTGAGAATAAATGAAATCATTCAAAAATTGTACGCTGACGTTGTTATCTGATGATATTGATTTCAGAAGAGAAGCAAATGCATTCATCAAATTTTATTAAGTAGCCTCTATTTCACAGCTCACGCAGCCCTCTGGACTTATATTCATATCTTCCGCTGCGGGCCGACTGGTTATAGTCGCTGACTTGAAATCACTGTAACCTCTAATTGATTATTGATCATTGGTTCGAGCCCTATTACCGACGGTTTACTGTCAAATATCTGACAGATAACGCAAGTCAATATATACTCAACTTCTTTTTGTGTGACCATTATTGCTTCAGCTATCAGCTTACATACTTACACACCGTTATTTTTAAAACATAAATGCATAAAGTTATATATGAATTTGTACGTAATAAACGCCTGATTTTGAAGAGCATTTCTAGAAGGGTCCTTTGAATTGAAACTTCAAAAGAATGTCCTACACAACCCACCAGTTCAATGTCATGCCGATTTGGTCACTGTAGTAAGTAGTTAGACTTTGCTTCTTAATGCCAAATTGTAGTTACAGAGCGTTTTAACGATTTGGACTCCGCTCTCATCAGGGTTGTTGGAGTTCAATATTTGTGGTCCGTAACTTATTTTGTGGACTGTACAATGTATTCCAATTGCCTATATGCTAACACTGTACGGGTGAAATGGGACTAGATACAAAAGCATTTTGATTAGGAGAGAACAAACGTTACAGATGAAACTTCGGAAATATACTTTATATGGCGTGTTTTTGTTTAGTTCCACTAACATTTTTTACATTATATTTGATGGATTTTTCAGGGAAGGTAAGTGGTATTATTACATGTTAAAAAGTGGATGTATTTGTCACTTTACACATATTCAATGCTAGACTGAAATAGTTTAAGAGGAATGTTTAAGTCTGGGTGTATTTAGTAGATAGTGTATTGTAGATTGTCTTGATGTATTTAACGCTTTAAACCTATGCAATGTTAGATTGACATTTTAATGTATGTATTGTTGTTTTAACGACCAGAATTAATTGTTCAGTGCAGTATAAACCATTATGTACACTTATCTACGACTGTACTTTGAGCTTTGTTTTTTGTGACCAATATATCAGTAAAAGGCGTGGATTGGCGTCGGTTACACACTATAGAGTTTCAATGACTAAGACCATTTCGCAAAGATGGTCTGAGAATGGATTGAATTACATTTTTTACCATAAAAATCTTACCTTAAGATAACATTCAATAATAATTCGTTTCAGGCAAAGACATAGACGTATCACGGTTAGTCGATGTCTATAAAAAGAGCTTATCGGATACTGCTGTTCGTGGAAGGACACAAATTGGAATGATGTCAGCCCGAGTTGCTAACTATTGCAAGTTCATTGAAGGAACTGAAAGGTTTAATAAGAGGACACCATTTGTAAAAAGTTCATACCACTTATATAATAGGTCTAGAACGTGTGCATGTGATGTCCCAAAGGCAGCCAGTACATCGATTAAACGAACACTCCTTATTTCAGATTATCCGGAGAAGGCAACGAGCTACCGGGCTACACGCACACACGAAAAGAAATAAGAAATGTTACTAGGATAAATGCTTTAGGAACTCAGCCTCATCATATCTGGTTACGAGGGACCCATACACAGTTTGTATTCCGCTTATATAGATAAGATATACTTGGCCAAGTTTCGCAAGTTATCGTGGTTCTAGATTTAGTTCATAATAAAGGGTATATCTTTAAAAAGATTAGAAAAATGTTTTAAAAAGACAAACGTTGGAAACGGTTTTTCTGTAGCATGGTAGATGTTTCTTTTGAGCAATTTTTGGAGTACATTATTACAGCCACTCATCTGGTATTCACTACGCTCCGGTGTCAATACGTGTAGCCTTGCACGAACCATTTTGACATATTCTAAAACAAGAAAATCTCAAGCAGGATTTGCAACATCTGTTTAAAACCATTTACAATTTCCAGAATGCTACGGAGGCAACGTTTCTTATGCAGGATTACATAGGTGAAGCAGGAATAGAAAGTCAAATAATAACGTATTATACCTACTGGAACAGTTGGATTTCAACTCACCGGTGTGAAGATGACAAGATGCTGTATGATGCAATAAATCGTCGGTTATGGAACGGTTTGAAACTAGTTGGTAGCATCGATGAAAATTTGAAATTTGTTGAAAAATTGTTTAGAGGTCCAACCAGAGAAAAGTACAAACTAAGAAAGCCAGAAACACTTTTGTATGAATTCAAAGCTAAAAAAATACCATATTTGGATTCGGAAAGTCGTGAAAGACAAAGGCTTAAATTCTTAAAGCAGGCATACAAGAAAATTAACAAAGAAGTGATCAAAGGGATACAGGATTTGTTTCAAGATGATTTTATATTATTTGATTATGACCCATTGCCACCGAGTTAGAGAAACATGTTCAGCTCTTGCAACAGTCTAATCTAATCGGTGATGTGTTTTCTTTTAAAAATCATTTAATTAAAATAAAAAAAACCGTAGAGGCAAAGTTTTATTTAAACAACAACAACAACAGTTACAGTACTTCTATACATGATTTCATTTCATTTCACCTGTAAGTGCAAACCATACTGTAGTTTTATTAGATTTTTAAAAATGATGATTGAATTTGCTTTTACCTAGTCCTTTTATTGTATTTCGGATGAGGATGGATAATACGTCTTTTGCTTTAACCTTTTCGTTTTAAGTTACAATTGTAGTCGTGGTTGAGTATTGGTCAATAACGATTAAAGTCATTTTTATTTAAAACTATAATCAGATGGAAAAAGAGGTCTTAATTAAAAGTTATTGAGTTAAGAAAAATAGGTTTAACCGACATTGGGGGATAGAATGTGAACCTAGACTGTGGTAAATCATACCAATGTCTTCGCTAAAAATTAAATATCACACTATTCTCTGTTTACAAAACTTTATCACAGGTTTTGATGTATGCCTTGTTTCTACATGTGCTGTGTTTAAGGGTCATACCCCATAAACACAAACAAATGGTCCCATACATAAAGCAAATATGATTTTCAAAAGTCTGTGACCCCTTTGTACCTAAAGGGTTGGTATTTTATGATGCTCCACGACAGTTTTTGTTTTTTTCTTGTCATAAGCATCATCAATCTTACTTTTTTAGATATTTTTCTAAACCCTTAGATGCTTAGTTATTTTATAAACATTAAGCCAACATTTTAGAGAAAACAATCAGCAGAGGCTGATGTCTACAATAAGTCAAAGAGCGATGAGCGATTGACAAATCACGAAGGGTTATTCTTCAAATTAAATAAAAAAATATAGCCTATACTAACTGCCAAGGTTTGTAATACCGTATTTTATGTTCTTTGAGCCGATAGTTTATGTGAACTTTTGTCATCCTGAATTTACTTTTCACCGATGTTCATTAAGATATATTTTATTTATTATCAGTCGTGTTGAATCATGCAATCTGTAAGTTTTAATGGTATTGGGTATTAGTGCAGGTCATTATTAAATTTTAATTTAATGCATCCGTGGAAGAAAATTGTGATGAAATCTTGGTTTTCTGTTTTGACATTTTGTATCAAAATGCAAAATTATGTTATTACAAAATACGGAGTATTAACTAAACCTGTCTCAGACTAAAAGCAGAATATAACTGCACTTATAAGTCGTGACATGCACACATAATGTAGAAAGTACATGAAGTTCACCAAGTATATACCTTTTATATGTAGGTGCACGGAGACTTCTAACATACCTATGTATGGTCCTTGAAACGTACAGATAAATATAAAACTAACAATGTGTAAGATATATGTTTATTTCACTACATGATATCTGCAAAGCATAAGCGTGGCGAACGAAGCATTGAGCTGTGATACTGTTGCTATGAATAATAAATGTGTTGCTATGGTAGCTCCCGGGAGTAGGCGTGAATTATTAACGACATGTGATAAAAATAAACAAAGTGCGTACTCATCTTCTGCAACCGATTTCCTATAATTTACATTTCATTGTTTAAATTTTAGTTTGTGTATAAAAAATTCAAACAACACTTGTTTTTAATTACATTTAGTTCATTTTCTTTTAATTTTAAAAATGAAATAAAAACATTACAATAGTAGTGGTATCTATCCAAACCAGCTAGAATAGAATTGCAAACATCCCGGCCTTATTTATTTTTTACCATAATAAATGCAAATTTCGGACAGGAACGGTTGCATTTTGAAGACAAGTAGCGCATGTGAATGAATGATCACAGTATAGCTGGGTTTCAGAGGCAGTTTGTTTCTTAAACATACTATAACGTACAAGACAACCTTTAATTTTCTTTTCAAGTGAAGAAGCATTTATTGTGAACACATTTATACGTACAAAATTACAACCTTTCGTGTAAAGGCACACAGACGATACACATGGTGAAACACAGACACGATCTGAAACGAATTTAGACGATTTGGATGTTGCATTCGTAAATCCTGAGTATTTAGTTCCACGTGGTACGAAAACATATTTGTAATGTTCGAATGACACAAAAGCCCTGTGAATGACCTTGAACACATATGTGATATCCTCCCGAGAAATGAGGAGTGAGCCATGGTTATTCAAAATTACGAGAAACAATACGACTAAAATAGAAAAATATAAACATTGTTATTTGGACGGATTGAAATCGCTAATGATATTTGCGGATTTTTCAGGCTTTTGTTAAACTTGGATAATTAAAGAAGGCAAATTAGTAACGTTTAAGTATATTTACTTATTGTACACAGGTTAATCATAATTATACAGCGATGCCATGCCTTCTGATAGGGATTTCCCAAACAAACTTGTCCCTCGCCGGCGGTACTTTTGGGATTAAAGTTTCTCACTGTTTTCCTTTTTCCAAATTTTCCAATCTTAATATGAAGAAACATTCTACAAATACCATTAGCTGAATAACATAAATTTAACAATTTAAAATCATTCAAAAGTATAGATGAGCAAACAAAAGCACGAGTTCTTCAAGCTACACGAGAATTAAAGAAAGCACACAGCTCCTGCACGGAAGCCGAACTTCTGGTTCGACTTTCCATAACCTTTAGGCATGAAGTCCACTATTGGAAGACGAGAAGACTTTGTCTTTAACTGGAACACTGTTTGACCGCTTGACTTGTCCTGAAACATGTACAGATAACTTATTTGTCATATAGGCGCATAAAGATACGTTTTCTTCAAGCAATGAAACAAATCGATTAACAGAAAATAGAAATAAGTATTGCGATAATTGTAGCTTCGAAATCGCTACTGTTTTAAATTAATAGAAGAAATGAATTACTCAAGTACGTATCTACTGTATGATTAGATATAATGGCTAATCAATAAAGCTGAAATAAGATTAACCATCAGTGTTTATACTTGTTTTCCTATCTTGACTGAGTCGAAGTACTATATTCGTGCAAAATAAAGCCTCTTTTAAAAATTCTTTCAGATATTTAAAGGTCTTATTATATTAGTTTTAAGTTTTGGCTTTTCTTCTTTTCTTTTTTTCATTTTTATGTCTTATACGTTTTCCAATACTAAAAGTAATATATTCGGTCTGAAAGTTTACATCGGCAGCGCAAAGGAAAACAGGTGCATTCTTTATTCAAAAGGAGGTAACACCTGCTGGGTTTTCACAGTCGATAAGGAACTCACATTTGTGTGTATATGAAACTAAGAATACCGGAGAAGGCTGATTACTGATGATGCTTAAACTTGTGGCCAAATCTATTTGTTTCATGTATTCAATATGTATATGTCGAACGTGTATTTGAGCATTAAATAAATAATACTCAACATATTCGTATATGACAGCGTGTGAAAAAGACGTTTACCTTGCATCCGTCCTGTAAAACACTCAAACCATTGAGCGCAGCTGTCTCAAACAGATACTCATTAAGTCCTAATAATGCAATGGCATTGTCAGTACTCTGTAGAGACTGGTCAAACCAGGCAGCTACTCCATCACAGCTTAATACAAACGTTTGTGTTGCCACATCTGACTTCCATGATAACGCGGTGATTTGAGAATTGTATTTTATCTAAAAATATAAAATTTGAATCTGTGCTTAACCTTGTACATTAACAAAAAACAATTGACATAGCAAATAGACCCCATGAACTAGAAAATACACAAAGCAATAAATATTTTCATTCGTAAACATCATCGGAAAATTGGCCAATCATGCTTGATGATGCACTTACCTCAAATCCCCCGTCCATTTCACTGAACCATTCACTGTCTTCATCTCTTTTACTCCACTGTTTCATTTCAGCCTGTGAAAAACGAGACTCGTTAGGAATGTTTTTCGTACAAACAATGGTCAATTCCACCGGTAAGACATCTTTCTTGGTAATATAAAAGCTACAACGTTACAAATTACTTTTTATCTAATGTGCTCCTAGAAATAGCTTAAGTAAGCTAGGAATTACACTGTTAACTTTGTTACCTGAGCTGAGTATTCTTCCGGCTCCACGCATGTCTGTCCTCCACCTGTCATGTTGCACCATACACGGACAGCATCGCCTATACCACCTTGGTTAGGATCAACCCAGTACATGCCTGACACGAGGTAAACAATTTAATTTTAAAGTGTTTATTTGAACAATGCTCAAATCCCGCTGTTACCTGACCAGTTACATAGACAATACCATTCCACTTTAAAGTGACAAACGCAAAAACAAAATGCTAATAATACGTTTTACAATTATGCTTTGTTAATGTTAATTAAGTACTTGTTTACGTTATTAGGAAGGATTGGTGGAACTCTTTACATCGTTATCAAGTTCTCTATTTTGTCCTAGCTAGTATACTGGTAAGTGAAAGTGACAGACTTGCGAATTTGTAATCCCTCTTTCCTGAAGTTGTAAATAGTTATGACGTCCCTGAATCAGTAACTTACTATACCATGCTTAAAAGTAAAGAGACATGCGTTCTTAACGTTCAGCTTGATGTGCAGTATGATCTCTTTTAACAAACATACAATACATGTTTAAAACGGTCAGTACAGTAAACCACGTCTATTACGACTCCAGATTTTCGGATATAAGGAACAAAGTATACGGGGTTTACTGCATATGAACAATCATATATAAAATTCGAATGAATACGTACCATCTTGGTATCCATCGTGTGATTTCTTGATGTCTCTGCACGACAAAGCTGGACTTTCTTTTGTGCCTGGTGGATATTTCATTTCGTCAACTACATTTGAAATTTTCGCAATATGGTTCCACATCTTATCCACAAACATATGAACACCTTCACTCAGTGTTACCTTAAATACGCATTAACATATACATTTTACAATACTATGTCACACTTGATATATATAGAAAGGGCTACACGTTTTTAAGTTAATATTTTTTCTTCATATCGTTGAAAATAACTGCACTGACAACACAAAAAATTAAGTGCATTGAACCGACTACATTGGGTCATAATGGTGTGATGAAATAGGGATGACCGACGTACTTAAATTATTAGTTATAACTTCTTTAACCTGCTTATATAAACGGAACTTTACATGACAAATACTGAGCAAGGACAGGTTTAGGCAATTATGCTTTAATTGCTGAAGTAGAGCGACATTGTACTTAAACTTGCGATGAACATTACTAATGAAGGAATAGAATAATAAAATTAAAATATATACGAGATTATCAAATATTGTGACTATGAAAACTCTTTAAAAGTCCGAGGGAATTATAAAACACGCCTCACACACGCTGTAAGATTAAGCGAACAAAGTACATGCATTCCATTAAAGAAAATCTAATAACACGTATTACTCAATTTGGCGAAAACAAATAACAAAGGGCAAAAGTTCTTGTAAAAAAACTGCAAAAGCCATTTTCCGTCCTGCATGATCATCTTGAGTTTAGTATTTTTCATGTATGAAAGACTGAAGCAAAATCTCCTCACGGAAGCGTATGAGGAGTTGTGTCCATATGCAACTTCTACATATTCTTATTTTGCGTTTGCATAGTAGTACAAAACAGAAATAGCCATTCTAGAATTCAGAGCATACAAAAATGTACACTATTATACCTGGTTTTCTGAAATGGCAATCATAGCTTCTTCAAAGTCAGCCTCAATATCTGGTAAATCAACTATAGGTGGATAGTCCGGGGCACTTCTTCGCTTTCTTACGACTAACAAGTTGTCGTTTCCATGGACCCCAGAGGGATAAGGCTGCATGCCACCCGGAGGGCCTGCAGGACCTGCTGGCCCCTTTTGAAAAAAGTAAACACATCCATTTTACTTTATGTCTAATTTTTGTAGAGAAACGCTTTACATAACATTTAAGAAGAGTTATTGCTTGTGTATTCATTACCAATACGTGTTGAACATAAGTTATCAAAACTTATTACTAATCCGGGAGATATAATTTCGAGTACATACACGGGTATATAGATTTTGTATCTTTTTCCATGTATTTTGTAATGTGTAGAAAGCATAAACCAACTAGGACATCATTTTTTGTGACATGAAGTATGATCTTAACTTCAGTACATTCTGCTATATTTTAGCATAATTTCATGTACGTGTGCAAAGAAGTAAATGATTTAATTTCATGTTAAAATACATTACCTGTGGACCAGGAACACCTGGTGGTCCGTCTTGTCCCTGAAATAAACAAATAACGGAGACATGAATTCCGAGAAAAATAGTGTTTATCTTTTTCTATGAATACAATGAAAATGAAATATCTATATATACACTTCAACTCTATACCGAATTTATAAAGACACGTATACTCAAAGGTAATGAACAGTCTACTCACTGGTTCTCCTTTAAGACCCATTGGACCTTCTATACCCTGAAAAAGAAAACAAACTTATGCACTTCATGACACAAAGTCTAAGACAAAAATAATACAGTTACATACAAAGTATATTGAGAATTGTATTTTATCTAAAAATATTACTAATGGCGTCGTGAACATCATAGAAAGTATTTTGACGCGAACGTTATGTTTTTGTTTATGTTTTGTTGAACATTTAACTTTATACGTTTATTTAGAGACGAAATGAAACAACTTGATTAAACAACTAAGATATATCAAGTCTTATAATTGCATCGCTAAACCTTTCGTAGAGAAGTTGCCTATAGAATTTGCAAAAAGCAAACTCTTATGGGTCAAATAAGGCTGACAAAGTTTAAAATACCCACCATTACTTTAGTAATTTTAATATAATGGCAACATTTTATTATTCTAATATTTTGTTACAATGCTAATAACAATTTAGATATACGTAGACGGTCAGAGATATGTTCTTGGTTTGCCAAAACCATGGGGAAATCATGAATTTCTATGTTCTTAAAATGCAAATATCAATATGTATAAGTATATTTACCTATGACGTAACTGATATTTATGAAATAACATTGTAGATTTACACGTCTATACAGCCTACCAGTGTTTATGACTTTTATATATTATGTAATCAAAACCACTCAAGAAATACTTTAATGTTATCAAAACTATTAGTGCAGTTTAATTGGCACAGACATAATCAAAAACCATCTTTCGTAAATACCTTTTGGTGTAATGACGAAATCACAATCCTACTTTTGTTATTCCAGTGCATATCATTTGTATGCATGCATAGATAGGTCCAATTCGATAATGCTACTATTATCGGAAAATCCCATTTCAACGTTTTAGGTATGAAAATAGTATTATGATTAATACCTTTATAGATATATTGGATAAAGAAAGGTGCAAATTCGTAAAGCCACCATGGCATAGGGGATAAGGTGTCTGAATTTGAACCAATTTATGAATTGTCGCAGCAAGACAACATGTAGCCGGAATGAATTTTGATTTTAAGCTTCGTAATGTTCTTTTTAAATTCCCATTCAATTTTATTCATTTTTTCGGGCAGTTTCCTTACCATTCTACTTTTTATTTATCATTATAACTTAATTAAATATAATTTGTCAGCCAAAATCTTGATCTACACGGTTTTTCTTTTTCTAACTTCTCCTTTCTGTCCTCATGTATGTAGATAGAATTCTGAGATTATTTTACATTTACTTCTAGTAAAAACCCGTGCATTTCGTGAACCGTTAAAAGACTGACATGGATGAAAAATCTGGAAAAAAATTCTTCCACAGCCAGGACTCAAACTCGTCATAACAAGTTTCAACGGCCGCTGTTTTATCCACTGCGCTACACGTCTTTGGTGAAACATGAAGGCTACTTGCGTACACATACTTTTTAAATTAAAGTATAAAGGGATAATTTTCACCTGACCACCCCTTGTTTATGTAAACATGATGATAGGAGAAATATTGAATTTTACCTATAAGAATGGTAAGCCTTCAAAAAAAGAGTGTATATAGCAATAGAACTGAAAATGTTTGCATTTGCTTGAAAAATGATATTTACACGCACATGGTCGTGCATTTGATATATTTTCGGATGAATTCAGATCGGCTATTCAAAGAATGATACAAACATTGGACTAAGTTCAGACAAACAAATTATACTTTACCGGTGAGCCAGTAGCACCATCAGCTCCAGGAGGCCCTGTCGGACCTAATGGCCCCTGCAAATATAAACAAACTAAAACATATGTGTATACAGTCAAATATATCTGAAGCAGCTTTCATCAAAAGTAATCAGTTGTGATACATCGGTAATGGTTGGCTAAGGCAGACTGCTGATTTATAGAGGTGATCACCAACAGAAGTTCAACTGTAAACAGTAAGTCTTAGGCTAAGACATGATACGTCAGTCATTGATACACGTAATTAATTTAAATTGCATGTATGTATCAATAGTGAATATAAACTATAAAACAAACCACTTCTCCGCGTTCTCCCTTAGGTCCTGGTGGTCCTGAAAGTCCTTGCTGACCCGGAGGACCGGGATCTCCTGGTAAACCGGTAGGTCCTACACGTCCATGATGACCCTACAAGAATTGTAATAATATTACATATAGACATATTTTCCCCACATAACAATGTAATGCTGTAAATGATGTGTCTTTTCTACCGCCTGTCTGGTTACTTGCTCCTTCGAGAAAACCGATTGGAAGAAGTGCCTAAGTTCACACCAACAAATAAAGATTCATAAAACTTATCTCTGGCTCTGTGAGCAATAGGCATGCAGATTAGATAATACCCCGGTAAAGTCTGATTTATATACATAATGCAGCAAAATGTTGTTGCCTGCAGTTGTATCCGTTCACTAAGAATCGTATTTAAGCTGTTTAAGCATCATTTTAAACCTCACAAAGCAAACATATTTGCACTTTCAGTTTTGGCATTTTTTCTTGTTTCAAATGTTTTTACCTTGGCTCCTTTCTGTCCTTGATCACCCTTTGCTCCGATAACTCCAGCGGGTCCCTTTGAAAAAATGACAATACTAGATGTTTAGTGCATAGTTTAAAACTCTCTAGTAGTTCTCTACATGTCCAAAAATGTATGCCAGAAAATTTTGGTTTAAATATCAAATATGCTTATCATCTTGCTTCAGCTGAAACTAATAATTTGCTTCTCCATTTATAATAAAGCTATTCCTAGATATATAGCCTTAGACCTTTAAACCTCAAGCTTGATATAATATGACTTATATCTTGAAATCGGATTCATTACACTCATTTAAATATATTTCTTATTTTCTTTTGTTCATATCGGAATGACTTTTATGTGACTTAGACGTATTTACTTTAAAAAATAAATAAAATAAAGATAACACGCGACTGTGATTACTTACAATTAAACCTGGTTCTCCGGCAACTCCAGCGGCCCCAGGAGGTCCTGCCTCACCCTAGAACAGATTTATGTAGTAGCATTGCATTATCTCACGTGGTAAACAATAAAGATATATTCTAATAATATTTGTGTTTATAGAAAAGGCCTTGATTTATTCGCTTATGCAAGTTAAGTTGGAGTTTTGCACAAATATATTTGTTTTGTTTTCCTGTAACATTATAAAAACTAAATCTAGAACGACATATTTGAAACTAAAACGGAAAGCATGTCTATTCATGTCTTTTATTTCAAAGTAAAGGGAAATATGACTGTGACTTAAATTAAGTAGTTTTCTTTGAAATTATCAGCGTTTAAATGTTTAATACTAACTGTCTTTAAGAAGATCGCTACAGTTACATCATTTTTTTTTCAAGCAATGAGAATTTTAAGAAATTTTGTTTGTTGTTAGGGTAAAACCTGATAATTCAGAATATAAAATAAAAAAGCCTTATATATCAGTAATGGACACTTTTTAAAGTATACCCTCGAAAGCAATGAAAATGACCCATATCTCATGAGAATATAAGGAAGGAATTGAAATTTAAATGTCATGGTTACAAAAGTAATCAGAAGGTATATAGACACAGAACTGCACCCTAGTGATTTATCATATTATGATGAAGTAGTCAAAATTAAATGAAAAATTGTATTTTTTTTAAGAAATACAGGATTTTCGTATTAAAACTTACGTTCTGTCCTGTCGATCCTGGCGGTCCCATTGATCCGGTTCTGCCTTGTTCGCCCTATATTGAAGTATGAAAGTCTATTATTTGTTACAAGTTAACACATTTCCATGTTCTGAACTTTTGCCTATTGATAGCTTTTTAGCTATGTTTCGTACAAACATACTTTTACATGATAAACAGAGGTAATTCGAAAGGAGATAATTATTAACGGAGAGTTATGATTATTAGTAACTGCCCTTCCTCTAAGCATTTCTTTCACTAATATCAAATAAATTGTTTAATGCTTTTGGAATTATGTTCCTGACAAACATAATTTCATACGATAAAGGGAGATAATTAAATTGTGTGAAGTATCAACGTTATCCCTTGTATTGTTTTTGAGTTTTGTTCTGCTCAAGCATATTATATAATCGGAGATAATTATAGCATGATTCCAATCCAAACCCATATACTTTGTATATGTGGGTTAATAACGGTTCAATTAAAATCCTGTTGTAGTATAAGGCATTAAGGTCTGAAAGCCAGTTTGTGCAGTAAAGAGTTATCATTGCATTTTAAGCCGTACGTAATATATCGAAATTAAAGATAAATTATTCGAAAACCGTTAAACGCTACGAAGGTATAAGCAAAATATTCAAACATCACAATAATTATATTTAAGATAGTTGCCAATTGTTCAAACAAAATAATTATTTTAAAATGGAGGCAATTTATTAGAAAACTATAAACGAATGAAAGCAAATTATGACTGAGTAGAGAGAACATAATTTACCGGTGGTCCCGGTACTCCTCGTTGACCAATTGGTCCCGGAGAGCCCCTATCTCCCTTCGGTCCTGGCTCTCCGACTGATCCCTGTGTACCTGGCAGACCCTGTTGGCCTTGCTTACCATTTCGTCCTTGAACTCCTGTATCTCCTGGTATTCCAACTGGTCCCTATTTTTCATTTAAAGTAAGAGGTTCTTGTCACAGGTTTAGTTACAGTAAATCAAAGAATACCTAATTATACATGTACATGTATATACGGTTTGTATTTCATTAAATTTGAAATAGATCTTAACAAATTGTACACCTATTTTTGAAAAGCTTCCATTTCGTTAGTTCTTTGTTTCAGTCAAGAAAAAGATACATGGCATTTAAGTTTTTTGGGACATAGGTACTAAAAAATATTTCAGATGCTCAGTGCATATTTCGACTAATTAATAAATTACTAATTAAGCACGCCTATATAGCAATACAGTCAGTATAAATGTAAAAGTTTCATATTATTCACGTCAAAGCTGATAAAACGTTTGACATAGATACATACAATAGGTCCAGGTGATCCAGGTTTCCCCTCGTTTCCATCAATGCCCGATTCACCCTTAGGTCCAGCTGGTCCAGGGGGTCCTGGATTGCCCGGTGGTCCAAATTCACCCTGAATTACAAAGCAATGAGTTATGAAGCTGGTTTGATTTGTCGAAAATACCTTTTCGCTTAACCATTTATTTATACAGTATATTGTTTTAAAACAGGAGTAATAACCCTTCCATCATTAAAGTTATATTACCCTTGAAAAATGCTGAAAACACATTAAATTCTTTGAAAACATGTAAAGAATGAGTTTTGATGATGAATTTCTCTCAAAGAAAGATATATATTAAAATATACCTAATAGAAATACGAGAAGCAAAGATGAATTGTCAATTTTGACTAGGAAAGTCAAAAAAGATTTTCACTGATTGATTGTCTCTATATTCAATGGCAGTAAATCTAGGATACTGATTAATATATTTTGTTTACAACTTTGGCAATAGTCCTGCTTAAAGTAGTATAAATCCCTGATTATTGTCTTTCTTAAAACTATGATGGATAATATCAGTTCATAGGAAACACTTTTATAAACACCTTACTTTAGTACATATAGTTTTATGATACTTACTGAATGTCCTTTAGGGCCATCAACACCTGGTGGTCCTCGTGGGCCTGGTTCTCCTTGTAAACCTGAGCGTCCTTCCTCCCCAGAGGCGCCTGGTGGTCCAACCGGACCCTAAACAGATATCACACGTTACATATTCTACACGTTACATATGTTACACGTTACATATATTACACGTTACAGTCAAACCAGTTAAAGCTACTTGATAATGACAAACCTTCATCTTACTGATCAAAGCTGTAAGAAAGATTCATATTCCACAATAAATCAAAGAGCTAGACTTGTAATTCTAAGCATCTGGCATTTACCCCTGGATTGAAACAATATTTTCATACAGACTTCGTAAAATCATCTGACTTTGAATAGCATTCTGAATAGATGTAGCATGATATCTCTGACTGTTTGATGACACATTACTTTTATATATATTTCGTGTAAGTTTATATCATATGCTTTTTCAGACAGGTCGATATTACAAATAAATAAAGCTACACAACTGATGTACTTACATCCATTCCATCCAGACCTGGAGGCCCTGGCGGTCCGGAATCACCTGGATCACCTTTAGCACCTTGTCGCCCCTCAGAACCTGGGTTTCCAGGCAGACCTGGCTCTCCAGATGAACCTGTTTGTCCAGGTGAACCTTGAGGACCAGGTGCTCCTGGTGGTCCTAAAATACCTTGATCTCCTGATTCACCCTTTGGTCCTGGTGATCCTGGTGAACCCTGTAGACCTGTATTTCCTGTTGGACCTTCAATACCTCTTTGACCTTCAGAGCCCTACAATACAAAATAAGAAAATCATTAAGGTGAAGTCGGAGAACATGGGAGTTTGAATCAGTGGAAAGGGTGAATTCAAACGGTCGCGGGTTTGTAACACTCACCAAGGGTCATAACCTAAACTCCTCTTAAGGCGTCTGTACTGTATTGGAGCCTTACATTTGCACAGCCCTTATTGTTTCTTTTCAGCAAGCCGGCGGAATCTCGATCAAATTCAAATGCCTGCTTAAGTAAATTGACTAACACCTAACAGAACTTATTGGTATAAGTAAACATAATATTAATTAAGGTGATATATAACGCAACACATTTTACATATTATATTATTCTGCAAGTAAATGAAAAAATGTTAAACAGTGCAAAATTAATTGTCTATGTATGAATTAGGGAAAGAGCCCATACATGTATTAAGTATACATGTATATATTACATATATAACTGATGAATTAATTTCGAATGGAAGAGAAGTTCCTTTTTACATTTACACAATGTTTAGATGCTGTATCATACATATGTCAACAATAAACTATTTTTATTCGTCGAAAGTGGTTACATTTCAAGCCCACAAAAGTATTTGTAGACCCGAAAAGTAGCGTGTAGACATATATACATGGGGCACTATACATATGTAAAATGTCTATGAGATATAAGTAACTTATGTAAAATATACAAATCGTCTTATATCAGTACTTCCTTTTAAGGAGCTCTTTAAATTGACCGTAACAGAAGTCTGTAATTGAACGATATATACCTTATTTCCTGGCGGTCCCTGAATACCTTGAATACCGGGCTCGCCTGGGTGACCCTGTAAACAAAAACAAATCACATAATATCAACTGATGAAAGTCAATATGCACACTTTTACACAGTTTAGTTATTCTAAGTTAAAAAGCTGTTGCAGATTCCTTGACAAACGATTTTCCCTTTTTATGACAGATAAACAAACGGGTTTTATTAGCTGACAGTATGTATTAGTTTTTCTTAGCAAACATTATAATTTGTCAATGTTTGTTCTTCTGTGGTAAAATATCAAAATTTAGAAAATTTACATGCAAGACTGTAAATAATATTTATGATCTGCTAAACTTGTACTTGAATTGTTTTTCCATTGAAATGTTACTAAGTTTCTTAAGAAAAGTGCAAACCTGAGGTCCAATTGATCCCTGCAGTCCTGGTGGGCCTCGGGGTCCTGGCGGTCCCTGAAAGTAAAATAATTGATTCCTATCACATTTTGAATATGTTGCTACTTTGATACGGTGCAAAATTAGTAAACATTGACCTCAAATATGTTCAAAATGAAAGTTGAGTGCCATATAAAAATAAAGGTAAAACCAAATAAAACAAAGTAGCTTGAGTTAGAACCGTCTCTTAACTTGCCTGTTTTAGTAGTTTTTCTTTGATAGTTATGTATATGTAAACATATGTTAATGTTGTATGCATAGGTGTATTTATATAAACATATTAACATGCTATTACTCGCCGAGCTGGTTTAAATAATAAATGATAATTATTTATTGTGAATTTGGAAACTTTTCATTAAAATTGTGAGTTATTATTCGTCGGAGATGTCATTAAAATCTGCAATTATCTTTAAATGGGAACTTAAAAAGCCTACCTCACAACATTGTTATAACATCTTTGCATCACTAAATAAAACATTTTCATCAACTAATCCATAAGATGAAACTAATGCAAAGGCGTTTTACTGATCATAATCAAAGATACAGTTGTTGGTTGCTTTCCAAACATCAAAACTAAATAAGACTAGAATTGTGTCCAAAGGACACGGATGCCCCCACTGTGCAGATGGCTCAAAACAAGAGCAAGCATATCTGTATGTAAGATTTTTATGTGGAACTTTTTCATTCCACTGTTTCATTTCTGTACATAACCTAAAAGATCTACAGGTAACCTTATGTACATGTTAAATTAAATTACAAATGTAAAATTTAATGTTCAATTATTTATATGGTATATAGGAAAAAACAACAAAGGGCCATAATTCGTTAAATTTGGTCGCAACAAATTTATATGGTATATAGTGAAAAAACAACAAAGGGCCATAATTCTGTTAAATTTGGTCGCAACAAAAATTTCTTCCTTTACACCATCTACACATTAAAGCTGTTCATCCCTGGAAGTTTAAGCAAAATCTGCCATCCGGTTTAAGAGGAGTTGCGTTCACAATATTTCTATATGGTATATAGTGAAAAACTTAACAAAGGGCCATAATTCTGTTAAATTTGGTCGCAACAAAAATTCCTTCCTTTACACCATCTACACATTAAGGTTGTTCATCCCTGGAAGTTTAAGCAAAATCTGCCAACCAGTTTAAGAGGAGTTGCGTTCACAAAATTTCTATATGGTATATAGTGAAAAATCAACAAAGGGCCATAATTCTGTTAAATTTGGCCGCAGCAAAATTCCTTCCTTACGCCATCTACAATTAAGGTTGTTCATCCCTGGAAGTTTAAGCAAAATCTGCCATCCGGTTTAAGAGGAGTTGCGTTCACAAAATTTCTACATAGTATATAGTGAAAAAATCAACAAAGGGCCATAATTCTGTTAAATTTGGTCGCAGCAAAAATTCCTTTCTTTACTACCATCTACACATTAAGGTTGTTCATCCCTGGAAGTTTAAGCAAAATCTGCCATCCGGTTTAAGAGGAGTTGCGTTCACAAGATTTCGGGACGTACGGACGGACGGACGGACGGACTGACGGACTGACGGACGGACGGACGGACAAGTGCAACGCTATATGCACCCCACTTTGTGGGGGCATAAAAAACGTTTAAGGTACATTATTCAGAAGTAAAATTATATAAACAAAATGTTAAAGGTGCATTATTCAGAAATTTTGAAATATTTTACTTACCTGAATTCCGTATTCTCCTTTCGGTCCTCGTGGGCCTGGTGCCCCTAAGTCTCCCTGAAGATACACATCATTTATATGTATAAAGCAACGTTTAGTAAACAATGTCTGCAGTGTAACACATTCCAATAAAACGGTAAATGTCGAAAAAACAAAACGTGTTAGTTCAGTGAGCAATTCATTGCAATAAAACGTAAATGTCGTAAAAATGTTAACGTTTCATGAGCAGTACCTGCAGTGTAATTCATTGCAATAAAACGGTAATATTGAGAATGCAGCAGTTTTCTTTCCTTCAACTGTAATTGCACACATTCGACAATTAAATAAATTGAACATGTCTCAGAAATCGAAAGCCGTTCGCTCTCAGAATTTGGTGAAATTCTATCAAACATAATTATACAGTAGTGTTGCCGTCAAACCAAGCTCACCAAAATTTTCAACATATTTTTACAAAATGCTGCATTATTATTTACTTGTGTCGTTGATTCTAGCAATTTCTTTTGCAGTTTATGTTACAGTGCAATGTATATCATTTTTAGATAGGGAAACATAATTGTCACCCTGAAACTGTGGACGGGCAGCTTGAAGTCTTGAAGTCTTGAAACTTGCTTATTGTTACTGCAATGCACTTAGAAAACTAGAATGACTAGTGGTTATTGAATCAAAACCAACACTGTCATGTTAACAAACATACCTTGTCCCCATCCTGACCTGGTGGTCCAGACTGACCTTGTGGTCCTTGATGTCCCTAAAGGCAAAAAAGACTCAGTTTTTATCAGAATAAAGTAGTTTGTTAAACTAACTTAATTTTCGATAAAAATACTATTAAAGTTAATGACATGAAGTTTACAACACAATTTATCCCCCGGAGGTTGCCGGTTTCAGCCCCACTGGGATCACAACCGCACCTCCTCATGTAACACCAGTACTGTTTTTTTTTCAGAAAGCGGATTCGAGTGTGACCCGATAAGCTATGAGCTTTCTTCACAATCGGGCTTAACTAAATCAGTATAAACTAAACTAATTTACCTAACTAACAGATCATTATCATTCCCGAAAGTGAAGAAAATGGTAACAAGAAGTACAGTACTCAACCTTTAACTAAAAATGACCGTACTTTTATGGTTTGGTAGCCGTTAAACTTTTATTGACCCCTACTTACACGTGGTCCCTCTGGTCCGGACATGCCTGGATCCCCTGAAACTCCTTGTACACCCTGAAAATATATGTTGATTGGTGAAAAAGAGTTTGTACGAGTAATGCGTTTAATAACTTAGTTAAAAATCCTATCCTTAAACCTCAACGTTCAGAAAAATTTCGAGGACCAGTGATAGATGTTGCGAAAATATAAATCTAATAAAATGTATTTTATATTATTATGACAGTAAGCGTTCATATAATATATTAACAGTCTGTCTACCTGTCAGGTTAACTGTATCTAAGCTTAGTCAGCACGGTCCACTTCATTAAAAGATGACCCAATGTCGTATAAAATTACGGTTTTATGAAGCTCCAGATATCTGTACATACTTGTACATTAGATTTACACATTTCAAGTAGAAACTTCATTTTATAATTGTCTAAAACATTGACATAAAAACACTGCAAAACAATTCCTACCATGTCTCCTTTAGATCCTCTACGTCCTTCATAGCCCGGTGGTCCTGGTGTTCCCTTGATTTAACAAAAAAAAAGAACAGAACATTAGCTCTAACTAGAGATTGTTTTTCACAAAAAAACTTGTCTCCCCTATGACCTGACCTTGAGTTAGTGACCCCAAATTATAACGAGAAATTGACCAACGGTCACTGTGACCTTGACCTTGACCTACTGACCCCAAAAACAATAGGGACATCGCTCTATAAGACCAATCATCCTATGAAGTTTGAGGTCTGTAGGTCTAAAGGAACTCTAGTTATCATCCGGAAACGAGAAATTGACCAACGGTCAGTGTGACCTTGACCTTTGACCTACGACCCCAAAAACAATAGGGATCATCAGCTCTATAAGACCAACATCCTATGAAGTTTGAGGGCGTAGGTCAAAAAGGAACTCTAGTTATCATCCGGAAACGAGAAATTGACCAACGGTCACTGTGACCTTGACCTTTGAACTACTGACCCCAAAAACAATAGGGATCATCTGCTCAATAAGACCATTCATCCTATGAAGTTTGAGAGCTGTAGGTCAAAAGGAACTCTAGTTATCGTCCGGAAACGAAGAATGGACGGACGGACTGACGGACTGACGGACGGACGGACTGACGGACAGGGCAAAAACAATATGTCTCCCCCCGAGGTGGGGGAGACATAAATATGCGATTTTCGATGAAAATTGTTAAGATACTTTTGCCATGTACGAGTAATCAGTCTCCAGTTCACACATGTATCTACCTTAAACACCACATAACTTGAAAAAATGAACACATACGCCCTTATACAAGTAACTGTTCAACAAAATCACTTTTATGTAAAAGCAAATATAATTTTTGATGCTATTCATTCTTACCATTGGTCCCGGTGGCCCAGAGTCTCCTGGCATTCCTTCAGAGCCTTTCTCGCCCTAAAATTAAAAGCATGTAGTTTGTTTTATCTATATGTCATAACAAGTTATAAATCGACAACGTTCAGCGAGGAGGTAAGCACTTTTAAAACAACGAGGAGAACGTGTAAACCACGCCCTTTTTGCTTTTGTCGAAGTTATATTGGCCAAAATATAGCATGGTCTTTGGTGTTGTCTACACCGATACTTTAGTTCGAATGATAGTAAATATATTTATTATTTCGACAGTCAGTAATGTATTGATGACCCACATAAATTGAATTGTCAAACAAAAGTCAACTAATATCCATCTACATGACTGCCACTTACCATCGGTCCAGGGGGTCCTGGAGGCCCATCGTCACCTGGCATACCATCGCGACCCTGAAATAATATACGACCATTTGACACACTATACTCGTACGCTTTGATAAAAGGAGACTTTTCGGAAAAGGTGAAGAAAAATCAATTTCTGCAATTCTTGTAGAATATGTGATTATTTATAGCTATCAATAGCATAATTTTCACTAATACGTTCATTACGTGGCAGTGTTCACTGTTTCTATTTTTGTAATCTCTGTAGGTTCTGCGATTAATTATAGAAATAAATGACGTAATTTTCACTAATACGTTCATTACGTGGCAGTGTTCACTCTTTCTATTTTGGTGATTTCTGTAGGTTCTGCGATTAATTATAGAAATAAATGACGTAATTTTCACTAATACGTTCATTTTAACGCAGTGTTCACTCTATCAATAAAATTAATTTCACTGATCAGAGTTAGAATTTGGATTAACTCGAAACATTTCGATCACTTCATCAAATCGGGTAGAGACTTACTAGTAAGGTAAAGAAGTTAACTGAGCTTACCTGGGGCCCTGGGTATCCGCGATCTCCTACAAAACCGTGTGGTCCCGGGGGTCCTGGTGGTCCCAATTCACCTGGAATACCTATTGGTCCCTGAAATGAATATAACATAACTTTTGTATCAAAATTATAAATATCAATATATGTCAATGAAAGTCCAGGTAAGTTAAAATGATAAAACAAACACGTGTTGCAACTGATATTATAAATATAATAACATTTTTTGTAGTGGTGTAATTCGTATAAGTGATTTTCAAAATTTACCAAAACTGAAACTAAATTATTATCGTATCATAATGAATTATATCTATTACGTTCCATCATAAATGCCCGTTTCTAGTCTATTTACCCTTTCGCCTGTAGGCCCAGTTTGTCCTGGCAGTCCTGTGTCCCCTGGCAAGCCCTTTAAATACAGAACAAAAATCAGTGTGGAAAAAAAATCAGTACATTGCATATTTCTAGTCATGATAGTAAGGGCAAAATCATTGCATGTTTCTAGTCATGATAGTAAGGGCAAAATCATTGATACAGGTACACATACTTGAAATACAAATACAGTGAAACAGCACGTCTTAAGCAGCAAGTCTGTGGCTTCATCTCTAAGTGAACACTTAGGCAGATGACTGCTTACGTATGCATCTAGTGAACACGTAGGTAGATGAATGCTTACGTATGCATCTAGTGAACACTTAGGTAGATGACTGCTTACGTATGCATCTAGTGAACACGTAGGTAGATGGCTGCTTACGTATGCATCTAGTGAACACTTAGGTAGATGAATGCTTACGTATGCATCTAGTGAACACTTAGGTAGATGACTGCTTACGTATGCATCTAGTGAACATGTAGGTAGATGACTGCTTACGTATGCATCTAGTGAACATGTAGGTAGATAACTGCTTACGTATGCATCTAGTGAACACGTAGGTAGATGAATGCTTACGTATGCATCTAGTGAACACTTAGGTAGATGACTGCTTACGTATGCATCTAGTGAACACGTAGGTATATGGCTGCTTACGTATGCATCTAGTGAACACTTAGGTAGATGACTGCTTACGTATGCATCTAGTGAACACTTAGGTACATGGCTGCTTACGTATGCATCTAGTGAACACGTAGGTAGATGACTGCTTACGTATGCATCTAGTGAACACTTAGGTAGATGGCTGCTTACGTATGCATCTAGTGAACACGTAGGTAGATGGCTGCATACGTATGCATCTAGTGAACACTTAGATAGATGGCTGCTTACGTATGCATCTAGTGAACACGTAGGTAGATGGCTGCTTACGTATGCATCTAGTGAACACGTAGGTAGATGGCTGCTTACGTATGCATCTAGTGAACACTTAGGTAGATGGCTGCTTACGTATGCATCTAGTGAACACGTAGGTAGATGGCTGCATACGTATGCATCTAGTGAACACTTAGGTACATGGCTGCTTACGTATGCATCTAGTGAACACTTAGGTAGATGACTGCTTACGTATGCATCTAGTGAACAAGTAGGTAGATGGCTGCTTACGTATGCATGTAGTGAACACGTAGGTAGATGGCTGCATAGTACAGCTGTATTTGACATAAAAATTAACAGATAGGTAACGAAAATACTGATTGCATACTAGTAATTTAATCAACACTCTACAAATAGGTTAAATTTTAATTTTACACGTTTTATCCTCATCATTTAACTATTAATCTATTCTTTTTTCTCTGTAAAGGCTGAAAATTTGGGATTTTACCTGGGTACCTGGTGGTCCCCTGCTCCCTGTCGGTCCTGGCTCTCCTGGAGGTCCCTTAAATGATGCAAAAACAACATATGTATTTACGTAATTAATATAAATAATTGTCTTGGCTAAGAATTTCTATATATTTTCCCTATAACTGCAGAATGTCAAAAGTCAATTTAATGGTGTAACGTAACTGAAGATTAGGACATATCATTTACTATGTCGTCGCAAAAGCGCATCATATTAAAACATATGACTGAGTGATGGAGGTAATGTCACCGAAGATTTTTTACAAGTGAAGCCATACTTCTAAAATAGTTGACTAAGTACGGGCATGTCATACAAGCATTGGTCGGGCAGAGCACATCACAGAAACATTTGGTCAATTAAACGAAATTAAATGAGACAAATTAAAAAAGAAAATAACTTACAGTTGGTCCCATTACACCTGATGGGCCGTCGGATCCTTGTTGGCCTTGTTGTCCCTGCAATGCAAAAAACATATTTAAGTTCTGTCACTGTACTGAATCAATCTATGACGCAATTATTATTGCAAGGTCTGTAATAATTATAGAAAATGAAGTAACATTTCTCTCAAAAGAGCTCAGACTCTCTCGCTATGTGACCTTAACCATACACCCATTTATCTCAAACTCAGTAAGGATCACTCACAGGTTGTCAACATTAACGCTACCAAGTGAAATCATTCTATGATCAACGGTCTTTCAGCTATTAAGTGCTTCTTTTCATTAAAAGTCATGCCAAAGTAGACTTCATAACAAAATATTCAACTGTCAGGTCCCTTGACCTTGATCTCAAATTATAATACGCACATCTACACTTGGCTACTATCAAATATGATGAAAATCCAATAGATTTAAGGAGATAAAGTTTCAGACCCCTGTGACATTGACCTTTGACAATATGTTACATGTATCTGCACAAGTAGATTTCATACGGATGCTTCTCTCTAAGTTTGATGAAAATCCAACAATAAGTTTAGATGATGGATTTTCAAGTTTCAGGGCATTGTTACATTGTCTTGAAATATATGATCCCAAATTGTAATATGCACACCGAGATTTCGTACTGATGCTTCCTTGGAAGTTTCATGAAAATCAAACAAGGGATTTTGATGATATACGGACAGACAAGACGGCAAAGGGAAAAACAATATGTTTCACTGAATGGGGAAAGGGGGGATAAAAAGACATTAGTCCAGGAATTTTGCAAGGTCAGCTATGATTTAAAAGTAGCCTTGCCCTCTACTGTCTGTTCTTTATCCACACTCATTTCAAAACATTTCCTAAACACGGGTGAATCATGATGATCAAAGCGCTGTGAGCGCTGAAGGCCTGGGGGCTATAGGTTAACTCCCCGAAAAACAACTTTTGACCGACGTGTTTTGCGCTGAACCTTACCTAAAGCGCGGGTCGAAATGTGCAGAGGACGAAATTCAATATATGACACAGAATGAATGATTCACAAATATATGGGTGGCAGGGAAGTTTGTTTTATTATAAAACGTACGTTAAATGAAAAATAATCACGTAGTCAACATTATAAATTGTTTAAACCAGTAAAAATAATTCGATCTGCGCTTTGTACAACTTTGTCAAGCGATATGATCTGATGATGTGGATCGAAAATTATTGTGTACCAAGGACAAGACCTTGAAACAGAAATAAACAAAGCAATACCAGCAATGAAATATAAATACAGAAGTGTACAATGTGCATAACAGAGAAAACCAAAAATGATTCTGGGTTACGTTGTAGTTGTAATCGGTGAACCGTTCACTGGGCCTTGACATGCAGCGTCCTCGATAAATGGCGGGTGATTTTGATCACGTGAGTTCCTTCTCGGGAATGTACGTAAATTATATCTTTTTTTTAGAGAAATTTATTTTTAGGTTAATATATATGTAATCGTTCGTAAATAACAATGTTGTCAATGAAATAAATTTGAAAATCAAACTAAAAACTTTTATATCGAGCTCCGTACGTTTCCGTAAATATCCGTACTTTTCCGTGATATGCATATGATTATCTTCCGTAATCAGCTAACAGCGCATTAATTTCTAAAACAGAAAAAAATGTGTAATGCAGCCCGTAAGCTATATTCCTTTCTGCAATCTCTTTTTATTTGTAATATGTTCTTATCATATGCGACATTCAAACAGAAGATTGATCTGGTCTGTCTTGCACTACTTTCGCATAGCGCATGTTTTACAGTTGTTATTCGCACATAGCACAGTTAAATTGTCTGCAGTGTTTGAAATGTGGTATGCTAACTTAGCCTAGGGGACTTTCAGTCCCCAGGCCAATAAAAACTAACATGCTTTTATAAGTTGCTTACCGTCTCGCCTCGTTCACCGGGTGATCCACGTAGTCCGTCTTTTCCTGGTAATCCCTAAAGCCAGTCAAAATATTAATCATGAAGTCTTTAGTTAACTTAATACTTATTAAAACACAGAAGTTACAGCTGAGAAATCTTATATACAAAACTTTCAAATCAAAACTTTCTTAAATGGAACAGAGATATGTTAAAAACACAGCATGATTAACGTTAGCTTAATGCCTTGTGAGTTGTGGACTTTAGAGCCTCAGGTCCTTTTTAAAACATAAATTGAAGAATAAACCTTCATAAAGTATATTTTAGAACTTACGTTGGATCCTTGAGTTCCTGTGCGGCCCTGCCTTCCAGGTGGTCCCTGAATACCCTGTTCCCCTACAGGTCCAGGCGGTCCTGCCACTCCAAGGTCTCCCTTTGGACCAACTGGTCCTGTTACGCCAGTTTTGCCACGCTCGCCAACTTGTCCCTTAATTGAGATATGATTTAGATATTATTCGAATCAATTCTGATTACAAGTGATTTTGTCAGTGCAGTCATATCCGCATCAGACAACGCATAGATCATTATCTGTATTGTTAGCTACTCAGTCAGGATTGTTTCAGCACCAAATAAAAACCCACGAGGCAATGTGGCTTATGCAACAGAATACGCTGGCATCGCGTGATCGTTCTGCAAGCTTACATACCTATTTTTGGCTTTAACATATGGCAATAAACACACTATTTTGCGATTTAAGCATAAAATTTGGACAACACTGACTGGGAGCTTCAATATTGCAGTCAGGTAAAACAAAAAATCCGAACTTCGCTAGGTACAAGTATGTAAAGAAGTGATACGTGGGTCTTTACAGTTACGCCTGTCATGAAATCCTAGGGTCGGCCGGAACTATTCATCAGGAATATCACTGAATACGGCTATAAACCATTAATGGTACTGATATACAAGCAAGTACGATCAAGGTAAATATAAAATATAATTATTCATACTAACGGGTATTAGTTTTAACATACATGTAGCGGTACAAATAGTTATGAACACAGTAAATGTGTTAATTTGGTCACTTACCGGAGGGCCGGGCTCTCCTCGGTCCCCAACTGGTCCTGGTGGTCCCTGGAAAGACGAAAAAAGTGAAAAATGCAATATAATAAGGCAAACACCTGCTATGCTTATTACGCTGATCTACTGTACACAGTATTTGATATCGAATTATATATGTGTCATATTATGGGGTATTTAAATCGAAGTTGGCCACATTTCCAAGTTTGAACGTTACAAGCAAAACAAACAGTACTCACAGAACTCATAACAAGGTTAACATTAAAAAGTACATTATTAAACTTTAAGAAAATGTTATCCGGTTAAATGACTAGACACAGTGATTAAGCGAACTAGAAGAGTGTTAGCGAAAATATTTATTGAGTCTTTCCCCATGAAATATGTCACAATTAGTAAATGTAAGGCTGGTCAACAATCGTGTATCAACTTCTCGTCTGCTTCAGTTTAACCTAGATTTGTTCGCAAACCGCAAGATCTGAATGATTTCAAATTGACATAAATTGAAAGGAAGTTATAAAAGATGCGATTTCTTACATTTTTGCCTAGACGTCCTCTTTTTCCACGCCTTCCTCTTCCGCCATCGTCACCCTGAGACACAATTAGAAAACACCTATTAAAACATTTACATCACCTCAGAACAATTCTATACTTGTTTAAATTAATTGTTATATCTGCTTGAACTAAACATGGAAAACAATTTAAGTTTTTTTTTTTTTTTTTTTTTTTTTTTTTTTTTTTTTTTTTTTTTTTTTTTTTTTTTTTTTTTTTTTTTTTTTTTTTTTTTTTTTTTTTTTTTTTTTTTTTTTTTTTTTTTTTTTTTTTTTTTTTTTTTTTTTTTTTTTTTTTTTTTTTTTTTTTTTTTTTTTTTTTTTTTTTTTTTTTTTTTTTTTTTTTTTTTTTTTTTTTTTTTTTTTTTTTTTTTTTTTTTTTTTTTTTTTTTTTTTTTTTTTTTTTTTTTTTTTTTTTTTTTTTTTTTTTTTTTTTTTTTTTTTTTTTTTTTTTTTTTTTTTTTTTTTTTTTTTTTTTTTTTTTTTTTTTTTTTTTTTTTTTTTTTTTTTTTTTTTTTTTTTTTTTTTTTTTTTTTTTTTTTTTTTTTTTTTTTTTTTTTTTTTTTTTTTTTTTTTTTTTTTTTTTTTTTTTTTTTTTTTTTTTTTTTTTTTTTTTTTTTTTTTTTTTTTTTTTTTTTTTTTTTTTTTTTTTTTTTTTTTTTTTTTTTTTTTTTTTTTTTTTTTTTTTTTTTTTTTTTTTTTTTTTTTTTTTTTTTTTTTTTTTTTTTTTTTTTTTTTTTTTTTTTTTTTTTTTTTTTTTTTTTTTTTTTTTTTTTTTTTTTTTTTTTTTTTTTTTTTTTTTTTTTTTTTTTTTTTTTTTTTTTTTTTTTTTTTTTTTTTTTTTTTTTTTTTTTTTTTTTTTTTTTTTTTTTTTTTTTTTTTTTTTTTTTTTTTTTTTTTTTTTTTTTTTTTTTTTTTTTTTTTTTTTTTTTTTTTTTTTTTTTTTTTTTTTTTTTTTTTTTTTTTTTTTTTTTTTTTTTTTTTTTTTTTTTTTTTTTTTTTTTTTTTTTTTTTTTTTTTTTTTTTTTTTTTTTTTTTTTTTTTTTTTTTTTTTTTTTTTTTTTTTTTTTTTTTTTTTTTTTTTTTTTTTTTTTTTTTTTTTTTTTTTTTTTTTTTTTTTTTTTTTTTTTTTTTTTTTTTTTTTTTTTTTTTTTTTTTTTTTTTTTTTTTTTTTTTTTTTTTTTTTTTTTTTTTTTTTTTTTTTTTTTTTTTTTTTTTTTTTTTTTTTTTTTTTTTTTTTTTTTTTTTTTTTTTTTTTTTTTTTTTTTTTTTTTTTTTTTTTTTTTTTTTTTTTTTTTTTTTTTTTTTTTTTTTTTTTTTTTTTTTTTTTTTTTTTTTTTTTTTTTTTTTTTTTTTTTTTTTTTTTTTTTTTTTTTTTTTTTTTTTTTTTTTTTTTTTTTTTTTTTTTTTTTTTTTTTTTTTTTTTTTTTTTTTTTTTTTTTTTTTTTTTTTTTTTTTTTTTTTTTTTTTTTTTTTTTTTTTTTTTTTTTTTTTTTTTTTTTTTTTTTTTTTTTTTTTTTTTTTTTTTTTTTTTTTTTTTTTTTTTTTTTTTTTTTTTTTTTTTTTTTTTTTTTTTTTTTTTTTTTTTTTTTTTTTTTTTTTTTTTTTTTTTTTTTTTTTTTTTTTTTTTTTTTTTTTTTTTTTTTTTTTTTTTTTTTTTTTTTTTTTTTTTTTTTTTTTTTTTTTTTTTTTTTTTTTTTTTTTTTTTTTTTTTTTTTTTTTTTTTTTTTTTTTTTTTTTTTTTTTTTTTTTTTTTTTTTTTTTTTTTTTTTTTTTTTTTTTTTTTTTTTTTTTTTTTTTTTTTTTTTTTTTTTTTTTTTTTTTTTTTTTTTTTTTTTTTTTTTTTTTTTTTTTTTTTTTTTTTTTTTTTTTTTTTTTTTTTTTTTTTTTTTTTTTTTTTTTTTTTTTTTTTTTTTTTTTTTTTTTTTTTTTTTTTTTTTTTTTTTTTTTTTTTTTTTTTTTTTTTTTTTTTTTTTTTTTTTTTTTTTTTTTTTTTTTTTTTTTTTTTTTTTTTTTTTTTTTTTTTTTTTTTTTTTTTTTTTTTTTTTTTTTTTTTTTTTTTTTTTTTTTTTTTTTTTTTTTTTTTTTTTTTTTTTTTTTTTTTTTTTTTTTTTTTTTTTTTTTTTTTTTTTTTTTTTTTTTTTTTTTTTTTTTTTTTTTTTTTTTTTTTTTTTTTTTTTTTTTTTTTTTTTTTTTTTTTTTTTTTTTTTTTTTTTTTTTTTTTTTTTTTTTTTTTTTTTTTTTTTTTTTTTTTTTTTTTTTTTTTTTTTTTTTTTTTTTTTTTTTTTTTTTTTTTTTTTTTTTTTTTTTTTTTTTTTTTTTTTTTTTTTTTTTTTTTTTTTTTTTTTTTTTTTTTTTTTTTTTTTTTTTTTTTTTTTTTTTTTTTTTTTTTTTTTTTTTTTTTTTTTTTTTTTTTTTTTTTTTTTTTTTTTTTTTTTTTTTTTTTTTTTTTTTTTTTTTTTTTTTTTTTTTTTTTTTTTTTTTTTTTTTTTTTTTTTTTTTTTTTTTTTTTTTTTTTTTTTTTTTTTTTTTTTTTTTTTTTTTTTTTTTTTTTTTTTTTTTTTTTTTTTTTTTTTTTTTTTTTTTTTTTTTTTTTTTTTTTTTTTTTTTTTTTTTTTTTTTTTTTTTTTTTTTTTTTTTTTTTTTTTTTTTTTTTTTTTTTTTTTTTTTTTTTTTTTTTTTTTTTTTTTTTTTTTTTTTTTTTTTTTTTTTTTTTTTTTTTTTTTTTTTTTTTTTTTTTTTTTTTTTTTTTTTTTTTTTTTTTTTTGGTTTTTTGGGGGGTGGCCCCAGAACCCAGCATACCACTTTAATTTGCATATTAAAAGCTAAAGTTTTGCTTATTAAAAAACTCAAACCTTTGCACCGTGTGGTCCTGGGTACCCTGGTAAGCCTGGAGGTCCAATACGTCCCTGCAACACATGAAACAATATTTCGAAAACTCATACATTAAAATGACTTTCTCTAAAATCAGAAGATGTTAACATATTAAGGTAATTCAAGATTTTCATTCATTAGAAGTTTTTGTAACCAATTGTTTCCCTTGATTGTCTGTCACCTGTGCCTAATTGAATTGTTTCCCTTTGACTACGCGTTATCGGAGGATCGCTGCTTTCTCCAAACCTACAATTTCAGGTTTTTAGATCCACGTATCATAGGAATTATGCATGATGGCACTTTAGTTTGTCTTATTATCATTTGATTATCGCACAGAATATGAAATATTCATAAACGAACAAAAAGTGCTTTTAAAACATAAAACATAGCAGAATATATATTAATAGTTTTGCATCAACAGATATCATTTTAAAACGTGTTGTGACGGTCAAGAAGGGTTCAACATGTGTTAGTACCTATAGGTCAAAATGATTAAATATTATAGGTTCCAAGGAGTCATAATATGCAAAGTTCTGATTTATTGGTTTGCATTTTTCTCCGAGCTAGCGGTAAACGTCCCTTTGCAACGGAGGTTACTGTGTCATTTTGTTGTGGTTACTGCTAGCATAATGGAAGGCTATTGCCTAAGGAAATTTTAATATGTCGTCAGATAGAGACCGATGGTACCTTCTACAGACATGCATGCTTGTAAACAAGAGGGCCATCACGGCACTATAACGCTCATCTGATTACCAGTGCACTTACCTAAGGATGTCATTTGATGCCAAAGGCAGTCAAGTCATTGGTTGCCAAAGAAAGCACTTGCTGCTAAGAAAAACAGTAGCCACTGGTTGCTAGGAAAACTCATTGGATGCGAGGGGACTAAATTGTTGCTAGGGAAGTCACTGGTTGCTAAAGAAGTAACTTTTGCAAGGGAGCCACTTGTTGCTAAGGAAGTCACTTATTGCTCAGGTAGACAGTGGCTGCTTAGGAAGTCACTTGTTGCCAGGGGACTAAATTGTGGCTAAGGAAGTCATTTGTTGCTAGTAAAAGTGACTGGTTGCTAAGGAAGTCACTGGTTGCTAGGGGAAGTCACTGGTTGCTAAGTAAGTCTTTTAGTTAGGAAGTACTGGTAGCTAAGGAAGTAACTAGGGGCACCGTTGTAGGAAGTCACTTGTTGCTAGGGGCTTAATTGTTGCTAAGGGGAGTCATGTGCTGTTTAAGTGACTGGTTGCTAAGGAAGTCAATGGTTTTGCTAGGAGGAAGCCACTTGTTGCTAAGGAAGTCACTTATTGCTCAGGTAGACAGTGGCTGCTTAGGAAGTCACTTGTTGCCAGGGGACTAAATTGTGGCTAAGGAAGTCATTTGTTGCTAGTAAAAGTGACTGGTTGCTAAGGAAGTCACTGGTTGCTAGGGGAAGTCACTGGTTGCTAAGTAAGTCACTTGTAGCTTAGGAAGTCACTGGTTGCTAAGGAAGTAACCTTTGCAAGGGAGCCACCTGTTGCTTAGGAAGTCACTTGTTGCTAGGGGACTTAATTGTTGCTAAGGAAGTCATTTGTTGCTTGTTTAAGTGACTGGTTGCTAAGGAAGTCACTGGTTGCTAGAGGAAGTCACTGATCGCTAAGTGAGTCACTTGTAGCTTAGGAAGTCACTTGTTGCTAGGGATACTCACTAGTGCCTAGGGAAGTCACTGATTGCTAAGGAAGTCACTTAATATTGCTAGGGGAAGTCACCTGATGTTTAGGAAGTCATTTTTGCTTAGGAAGCCAGTGGTTGCTTAGTAAGTCGATGGTTGCTTAAGAAACTCATTTGAAGTTTTCAACTCTCTACATAAAGGCAAGGAGACCCAGACCTGGCCATTTTTACCCATTGGGCATAATTTAAACAATTTTGGTAGAGTTCCACTAGAAAATGCTACATACCAAATATATAAGCTCTAGGCCTCGTAGTTTTAAAGAAGATTTTTTAAAATGTTTTCCTACGTATGTCTACGTAAAGTCAAGTGACCCCCAGGATGGTTCTTATGGACATTATTTGAACAATCTTGGTAGAGGTCAACTAGACAATGCTACACACTAAATATCTAAGCTCTAGACATTGTGGTTTTGTAGAAAAGATTTTTTCTAAAGTTTTTCCTATACAGACAGGGTCAATTTTGACCACAGGGGCAAGGTTGCAGTTTTTCACAAGAAGATTTGAACGGACGCTGGAACCGGACGCGTGACGCCGGACGGTGAGCGGTCACAATAGCTCACCCTGAGCACAAATGCTTAGGTGTGGTAAAAACAGTATAGCCTTACCTTTTCTCCGAGATTTCCCGGTGGCCCGTTCTCACCAAGCGGACCTCGGTCACCCTGTAATGGAAACAAAACGTTAGTTATCAAAGTTTACTCTCGATCCACATCAAAGTAAAACACAGAAAGAAATATTTTCTCTGAAATCAGTCTCAACTCTCTGAGCTGTGATCGGTCGGACGATCAAAGAAACTCATCTCATTTCGCGTCCGAGACACTACACGGAAAATCCGAAACCAAGCGGACCTCGGTCACCCTGTAATGGAAACAAAACGTTAGTTATCAAAGTTTACTCTCGATCCACATCAGAGTAAAACACAGAAAGAAATATTTTCTCTGAAATCAGTCTCAACTCTCTAGCTGTGATCGGTCGGACGATCAAAGAAACTCATCTCATTTCGCGTCCGAGACACTACTCGGAAAATCCGAAACCCTAGGCTACTTTTACAAAATCTTGCCCGAGACAGCCAAGAAGTTCCAACAGTTCCAACATCTCCGAGCAGAAATATATGTACATGCTCTAGCCGCTTTGACATTTCTGACATTAGGATTTTATGAACTTCTAAAATATTCATCCCTGCGGCATTGAAATATCTTGGAATAGTTTGGGGAGATAAGCGGGATAGGATAAGATAGTCCCTTTTGTCTGATCTTCTTGGGAAACGTATTAAAAACTTATGGAACCTGACCTTTGGCCCTTCAATACCCTCCGGTCCCATAGGGCCATAGTCTCCTATTGATCCCTTGTCTCCCTTTTTCCCTGAATCTCCGCGGTCTCCAGTATACCCTGTTGGTCCCTGAAAAGAAAATCCTTAAATCAGTATTAACAAATAAAGAAAAACTATTCCCAAATTCTACACACAAAAATGATTTTTTCATAAGCTGTTAGAATAACATGTCAAACGGGGGAAAGACCATTTCTTATCATTACGAGGCTCAAACTTGTAAGATAGCCATATAGTGCTTTAGGTGGTCTCTTAACTTTTATTACTTTTATCATTAAAGATCAGCCCTGTATGCGCAAACAACTTCATTAATACTTTTACTGATGATTCATAATATGAAAATAGGCAATACCTATATCGGGCGAAATATTATATAGGTGTCAGACTCCTCACAGGGGTTCCGCTCTATATTGTATATTATAAGGGGAAGTAACTGCTGCGGGGAGTTTGCAGATCTTCCAGTGCGGGATATGTTACGTCATTTTGTCTGATCGATAATTTTTCAGAAATTATTTTCATTTACATGGGTTGTAAGAATGATTAAACAGGGCAATACATATCATAAAATAGATAACCGTAAAATAAATGTTTTAGAAAAAAAAACGGTCAGTGGAATTCTTGGAAGACGGTGCAGCGTAACATTTATGTTAGCATGATGTCACGAAGTCGACACTTTTTAATTTCGCATCGGTATAATGTCAAATCACTTATTTTATTGCTTTCAGTATTCAATTGAATACTCGTACATATGTTAACCTATGGTCTGGCTTCGACCAAAGGGCGCCTTGTGCCTTTCGAGCTTCCGCCCGTATTACATGACTAAAATTTAATATAACTAAATTTTGCTTTAAGTTCAATTGAGAATAGCAATAATGTGTGAAATCTTAATAATTGATCAAATACAGGCCAACTCTCATTCGAAATGTTGTTTTTGATAGTCAGAAATCACATACGGCATGGAGTTTTTGTAAAACAGTCCAGTTATACATGTATAGAAAATTCTGCTGGGAAGACTCGAGAACACAGTCACATAAGACAGAGAGAGTCTCTTAATACAGATGGTCAATAAGGAAGTATTTACAATCTGTTTACTTTACATGGTGAAAATTCGTACTATATCGCAACAGACGTGAATGAGGCATGCCTTGAACATTCTCTAAAGAATTTACCATTGGTTTCTAATAAGTTAAAAGTACAGCTATGGCTCACTGAATGTCGCAAATTATAGTTTATCTGAAATTATCGTACCTGATGTCCCTTTGCACCCATCAATCCTCTAATGCCTGTCTCACCCTGTAGGTATATAAATACTAGAATAAATTTTGAAAGACACACACTCGGATCTCATTGGTCGCCGTAACTGTCCTACTTTTGGCAACCAATCATATTTCTTTGGGCTACACTACAGTACATTTAGGATAAAGTTTAAGTGACTTAACATGTATAATCATGATTGCAAAATGTGAAATGCTGTCCGACAACGCGTTTCAATGAAGAAGCGACAATAATATGAAAGAAATGTATAGGTCAACATTGCTTTTCGACCATAAATAGAACAAAGTTCTATCGCTATTCTCTGTAAATGTATCATTCTATGTACACGAGTATTTAAAGTGCTACAGGGACTTTAACTATTACATTCAGTCCTGATCAACGGACTGGAACGAGGCAACATGGTCACCTGTACACGTAGTTATCAATATGTTGAAAAGATAACACCACAAATACCTTTGTTCCTCTAGGACCAGGGTAACCGATGATTCCTTGCATACCTCCTGGTCCAACATCACCCTTGGGTCCTGGTGAGCCTTTCAAGCCATCGACACCCTAATGTACAAAAGAAAACATTCATACAGACAAAAATAGATTACTTCTGTTCATACGCGACATTATGCGTAATGGTCGTTAGCCTAAATTGATTTCATAAATTTTAACTACATCTTGTATTTTTATTACGTCATGTGTTACATAAAAAACTTCTTGGAAATAGCTTATCAGATTGAAAAACTTCGTAATTATTCGCCATTGGTTAATATTCGTAAATTCGAATATCAACACATTTTTGTGTTCTACGGAATATATATTGACCGAAGTTAACTGTTTCAAACGGACATATGTTTATGTTACACGGTCGCTGAATTAGTCATGTAGCCCAAGTTCATTATTGTTCATAGTTTAGAAACATTTACATATATATTACTTACTGGTGGACCAATAGGTCCTGGGAGTCCTGCAAGTCCGGGTTTGCCCTGTGCACCTGGGATGCCTGGTGGACCAAGTGCTCCCGGTGGTCCAGGAGAACCCTGTGAAAAAAGAACGATATCAGAATTCATTTACATCAAGACAAAAAGCTCAAAGATGAAATAAAGTGAAATACAAATAATTAATAATAAGCGTATATGTAATAATAAGGATAGTCTACAAAATCTGGTAATCTAATAAATTCGTTTTTGTGAATTAAGAATATGACGGGCTTTCTACATGAATACTTGTGTGACTATGTCATAGTGTTTTACTATATATATCAGTGTACATACCACGGGTCCAGGGGCGCCTGCTTGTCCTGGAGCACCTGGCGATCCAATAGCACCCTGCAAGTATTAAAATTGTATTAATAGGCCTGTGTGTGCTTCACTTCATTAAAGGACTTATTGACTTAAACATTTTGTATTTTTATCTTTGTGGTAAGGTGACTTATTTTCGAGACAAATGCAATGTCGTTTTATTAAGATTTAATCTGCCTCTTGGATCACAATACTTCAAAACACACTTTGTCCGAATTGGAAGTCAGTAGATTCCATTGTAAGAATCTAGGTAGAATTGGGTGAATTTGAGAGGTAAAAAGAGATCTATTATCTCATTCGATATTCTGTCATGTCTTTTCTGGTTTGGCTTTTTATATTATGTAATAAGGAAAGCTTTTTTAGTTTGATTGGGTCGCTTTGCGGTAAAAGTACGAATACAAAAGTCTGTCGTAAAAAAGTAAGTTATGAAAATCTCATTGGCATACCTGGTTTCCTTTAGGTCCGGGGGCACCTTCAGCACCTGGAATTCCCTGAAACAAAATGATGTTCATATGTTATCATATAAATATCAGATATTACGAAGGTACTTGACAATTTATCCAAAACATAATCCCACAGCGATGATACCGATACAACGCCGAGAAATGAATACTCTTTCTAGTTGCATATGCTGCAAATATGCTATTTGAAGCCGTCGTTCTTTATGTGAACCTCAGTAACAGTTTTAAATGAATTATAAACCAAATCCATCACACTTTATCATATATGCTCAGTCTTTACGTAGCAAACCACATGAACAAATGATATTTGTCACTTTTCAACAGAGTGACATAATGTAAGTGCCATATGGAAGTTTTAAGTTGACTAGGGTATTATTCTCAAAACCCTACTTTAAGTTTTATTACCTCCCCTTTTCAGCACATAAGTATGACGAAAGTTGGGATTTCAATATGATATGTACATGTACATAAAATACAACTATTGTATAAGAGATAATAAGTAACACTTATATCGACCATTAATTATTAAATATTTTCTTGATTAGTGTTGTACTGGTCACGTGGTCAGAAGGATATTTAGTGCATGCGTACCGGTGATCCTATTGGTCCAGGTTTTCCTCTAGGTCCAAAGAAACCACGAAGTCCCTGAAAGTAGAGTGTTACAATATTACTCGACATATTTGACTTTATCTTCCAGTTATGTTTAATGCTTAAAATGCTTCGAACGGGTTCAAATAACCATTGAAAAACGCAACTTTAAAGTTACTGTTGAATTCATATTTGAAAACATAGAGTTCTGAAGGCCAGTTCGCTAGTACTAAAAAGAAATAACAGAAGTATACAATTTTAAACTGAATAAAGCACTATAAGGAAATGTTCTGAGGATAAAATAAATAATTGTAACTGTAAGGGGAAGTAACCACTGCTAGAAGACGTTTCACTAGTATACGGACAGTACACTAGTATACGGATAGTACCTGTTCTCCTTGTGGTCCAAATGCACCAGGCTCTCCTTGCTCCCCCTGTAACAAAATAAGATAACATTTCATATTAAGTTGACAAGGTAAGAAACAGTAGTTTTCGTGTTTTCCACTTTCGTCCCGAAACGTCGAAAACACGACATACAGTAACAATGTGAGCTCGTGTGAGCTTTTGAATGGACTAAAATGTATGAAGTAACAGTAAGTAACTGAAACAATTGTGCTATAATCTAGAACTTCAAACTTAATAGCATGTAATAATAAATTGGAGACTTTTCTAAATTATTTATTACTTTAATTGTTTTAGAATCGCTTACAAACTTAAAATAAGTCTTTGGTTGACATGTAACAACACATTTTATTTCTCTTATGCCTGTCTATCAATTAAAAAAGATATATATAAATTGTACACACATATTAACCTCTTACATATAAATTGTATGCACATATTATCCTCTTATCAAGCATAAAGTTACTAAAAATAAACCATTTTCGATATCATGCCTCACGACAACTGATAATATAAATCAAAGCACGGAAAGTGCTGACAACAAGGAGTCCTCTGCAAAATTTAAGTGGTGGTGCATTATGTTTCCGTAAGTGACATATGCTTACATTATAAAACATATAATACATGTCATTATTTTCATAATGATGTCCGACCAGATCCGCCTCCGTGGTCTAGTGGTTAGAGAAGCTGACTTGAAATCACTGTAACCTCCGACTTTGTCTTTTTTAAGTAGGGAAGTTGGCAGTGGCTTGCGAAGATTTGTAGCCTAGTACTGGAACTTTCTAGGACGATGTTATATAAACTAGCTGCCTATTAAACTGACCAAATACATGTACTTTTGAAGTGGACGTTTAACTCGTACAACAACGATATCCGATCAGAAATCAAAAAAGAAAGCAAATGCAGCATTAGGGGCATACCCTATAACTGATGCCAAACGAAATAACCTCCAAAATAATTAATAGAATCTGTGGAAGTACATGTATAATATCTTAACCTAAAAGTTTCAGCCGAGTTTTGAAAGTATTTCATTAAAAAAAACTTAAAGAAAATTTACAGAATTCAAACTCAAAATATTTTTGTTGATTTTTCACAACCGCACCACATCGGCAGTTCGCACCAAACAGTTTCAACCACCCGTGTAAGTAGTCTATTACCCTCTCACTTTAATATACTTTAAGAAATCCTTTGAAAAGCTAAATATTAAACCAAGGCTTATTCTTAGAGCCTATAATACTTTGAAACTTAAGTAGGCTACACAAAATATTTAGTGTTCTCTTACCATTTTCCTCGAAACAATGTTTATGTATACATGTATACGCCGTTTATCTTTTTAAAAGTATAACTGGCTGATATTGGAGTAATGGACATACTTTTTAAAGTTCGTATTGCTAGTTGCTCTATAATTGCAGAATGAGTTATGTTTACACAGTCGCTGATATGTAAACGCGAACTTTATGTACTGGCGGATCAATTGATTAAGTGTACATGACTGCCTGAAGGCGTAGTATTTAATATATTATGAATTTTGCCTCCGTTATTATTACATAGAGGATATTTGTTTGTTTTAAGTGGATATGAAAATATATCTCTCCGAGAAGTGATACAACTGGAATATTTTCACGAGCGCGAAGCGCGAGTTAAAATGTGAAGATTGTATCACTTTGAGTTGAGACATGTTCCATATCTACTCAAAACAAACAAATTTTCTTTTTATGTTATGCTAACTATTAAAACAAAAGCAAAATTATGTATATGCACTACTTTAAAAAGTAGTTCCGGCAGACCTATATCACCCACACTGTGACTGATATGATATCTATATCATCACTCTATATTTCACTGATATATTCCAGTATTTCACTGGAAAGCATAAAATAAACTGATTTACAGCATCAACACATATATAAGGCAAAGTAAATTACTTTTAACCCATTTTTAAGCCAAGTTCGCAAACTTGTCCCAACGCCTTTCAGCAAAAGCCGATCTACTTTGCAGGCGAAAGGGGAAACCTATGGCTGTTCAAAGTGTCAGGGGCAAACGCTGAGTCGTTTTCAAAATTGTCTACTAAAATGACCGTGACTCCTTGTGAAAAAACTTTAAAAAAATACCTCACAAAGCAAAAAATAATTATTATATACATTTATATTATATTTTATCAATATTAAAGTCTTCATAGGTACGAAAAAAGAAAGTACGAAATTATCAGTGCTACATTTGTATGCGTAGCGGTATTAAAATCATTTTTATCATTTATATTATCAATTTGTTGAGAGTAGATAACTTCGTTCCATTGCGTTATTTCCATGTAATGTTACAAAAAACAAAATGTGACGAAAAACAAGACATGTATGAAAGTATTTTAAAGATCTGCTCAATATTATGACTGAAGTGCATGAATAACTGACCTGTTCTCCGTCGTGTCCCGGACCTCCAATAGGTCCAGCTGATCCGGCGTAGCCCTGAACAAATAAACACCACAATCTTTAAACTATACTATACGGCAACATAAGTAGATGGCTTATTTATTTATTGTTAAAAACCATTGTTTTCTCGTAGTATTCGTAAAGAACAAAAAAGAAGTTCTTATAATCTACAAAATATAATAATTTTATATACAGATGTACATTGTATTATTTAAATATTATTTATCACAATTATAATTGTAATAATTATTAATATTATTTCAATAATCACTGACAAAGTATTTGTAAAATCTAAATCCCTATGATATTTTTCTATAGTAAATCGTGCTTTAGTATGATTAAAGCACTCGAGTTTAGGTTATGGAAGTAGGTCTTTCCAGCTTTTCCAATTTACTCCCACGCACGAAGTACCTCGTGAATTATTCCGCTCCGGGCGAATGCCTCAATTTCGATAAAGCTATCCAGGCCATATATTTATTATAAGAATATGACCATGATTTATTTAGACTTATTCTAAGATGTAAGATTAGTGTCCGGCATCCACCTGGATAACTTATCAAACATATTTTGACTTATATACATGTGGTTTTAATTTCAGACAATTTGTCTATCTAATGATACGCACCCTGTCTCCTTTTGGTCCACTTCTTCCAGGAATTCCGGGGTAACCTGATTCGCCCTTAAAAGTAATGAAGTCAAATTTAAATTAAGATTAATTATTGCTGATGATTGGATATCTATTGAATTAAATTGTTTTAGGAAAAATAAAATAAGACGAGGTCTATTGTTTCTGTGTCAATATAATATGTTTTTGTTACTGCCTATATTTAGCGAGTCAAATGAAGTACGCGTTTTAAAAAAGAGAACGGAGAAAACTGGTAGAAGAAAAGGAAAGAAGAGAAAAAGCTATAATTATACAGTTCCTTTCTAAGAAAAATTAATTATTTGATAAAGTAAGAAGAATTCAACTTCATTTGATTGAATATTCGTGCAATGTATGTTTAAAAATATATAACTTTCTAGCAAGGAGTGGGGAGTAAATAGTATTTGTTTCTAATATTACACGTGAACACAGATATGTCGAATGGTTCACCTTATAAATGAGCTATTTACTGTATCACGTGAACACAGATATGTCGAATGGTTCTCCTTATAAATGAGCTATTTACTGTATCACGTGAACACAGATATGTCGAATGGTTCACCTTATAAATGAGCTATTTACTGTATCACGTGAACACAGATATGTCGAATGGTTCTCCTTATAAATGAGCTATTTACTGTATCACGTGAACACAGATATGTCGAATGGTTCTCCTTATAAATGAGCTATTTACTGTATCACGTGAACACAGATATGTCGAATGGTTCTCCTTATAAATGAGCTATTTACTGTATCTGGAATACTGAAGTTTATCCTTCCTCAGTAACAACAACAACAACAAACATTATTTTTAAAAAAGAAGTGTTTTACTTAAAAGCATAATTAAAGTCAATGTTATCAATGCATTTTTACGAAAAGTATGAAATAAATAATAAAAATAACCGATGGCTCCTGATCGCGTGTTCTGACAAGAAAAACAAAAAAATAACACAAACAGAAAATGCAAAATCTATTACTATTATATTAGTGCGCAAAGTTAAATGAATCACTAATCACTTTTCCGTTACCATAGTTACAGATACTTCATTAAATGACAAACCTTCTCTCCAATGGATCCCATAGGTCCACGTGCACCATCTCTGCCGCTTCGACCCTGGAGGTAGCAAAACGGACGTTTTATCTATATTTTTATTTGTATATTCCCTCCATTTTATTCTGTTCTGTTTTATTCAAAATTGACAAGTTATAAATATCGTTTAATCTGAGGTTGTAGGGTTTCAAATTTTTTCTGTGGCATGAGTCAAATGATGCTAGCTACATGTCTTGCAGACATATCAATTTTATTTTTTGTAATGACATAACATTTTACTTATTTAATCACAGTGTAGCTGTCAAACAATTCAACAATCATTCACTATAGGTTCCCAAGAGTCTTTGAACTGTGTCTGCAATTTTAGAGTGCTTGAATACAACGATAAAGGCCGAGGAAGACGCGTAAGTCAAGTTTCATTTACAGAGGTAAACCTGTACCAAGGAAAAATTGCAGGTAATTAAGAAATGAAATACGACAGAAAACCAACAACATGTAGATTTTATACTTTAGATATGATGACAAACTTACCCGCTTGCCTGGTGGTCCAGCAGGTCCAGGCACGCCCATTGGTCCCGGAGGTCCCTGCGAAAGTAAGGTATTATATACGTTTTTATACACGTTCATATCTTATGATATTAACCATTGTTTTTTTCTTGTGATTTAAGACACTTTGTAATAATTTGAGACATTTTTCATACAAATCATATTCTTAAAAAAAAAGAGTTGTATATTTCTACACTCATGATTAACTTTATTCTTGGAAATTAATAAGTAAACACTTAATACATAATTAGATGTTCTCTACAATGTACTCTCATTGTCTGTATTAGAATAAAGAACAATACCATACCTGATCTCCAGCGACTCCTTCGTCACCCCTCTCACCCGGGTCTCCTGGTGGTCCCTAGTGACAAACAATAACTAGGTATGAACTCTTGTATTTTTGTTCATGCGCATGCGAAGTGATGTTCCTTTGCTCTTCGGACACATATATACACAAAGAAAAAAGTTAAGCACCCCCTGAAATTTTTAGTTGACTTATCTTATGAAGCTTTATCATGAAAACACCGTCAAATTAAGCTAGGGAAGAAGAATGTAATCCATAACAGCAACCCCCTGGCAAACAGAAAACTGTAATTATTGTGTTTGGCTGTTCGGGTCATATTGTTGAACAATCAACGGGCGCCGTTTTATCCGAAATCAAAACACATTTAAGTATGGAACTGCAGAGATCATAGGAAGATTTAAGGTGCGAATTAGAGTGAAAAATGCAATTTTGAGTCTTCAGATGACATCCGTACTTCCTACGTTCAGTAGCAGAGTAAAACTTCACTGTGCCTGGGTGACCACCCTGACCCTGACTATTCAGCCTCCAGATGAACCTCGGATCTTTTTAAAGACAATCTGCTTACACTCGCAGTGCAAAACTGTTTGCAGCTCGTGCAGAGGGTTGCTGTTATGATTTGCAGCATTTTTCCTTCGTTTATTTGAAGGTGATTTCATGATACAATTTTTTAAAGTCACTATATAACTTTCAGGGGGTGCTTAACTATTTTCTAGAAGTATATTACTCTTAGCGGGTCAAATGCACGATATCATCATTTTTTTAAATGAAATCATAGGGTGCTGATTAAAACAACTTTCCATTTCAAGCTAGAATACCTAATTGTAGCAATTTCCACACACCTATAACACACACGTAATTGCAGGTCATTTCGAAGAACTTTAATTTGTACACTGGGCACCTGTGAAATGTGACTGTAATTGTGTGTTTACATAGTGATGTTACTTTCTTTTTTTTGAACTGAATCTCGCTGTACGAAACACCGAGGTAAAACCTTTTTAACGAAAGACCGAGGTAAAACCTTTTTAACGAAAGACCGAGGTAAAACCTTTGCAACCACAATGTGTCCAGATCCATACAGTCTGACATCTTAATCAATACTGTTTGCTAATTAATCACATACATCTATCCTAAAAATTGGCAATTGTAATTATAGTACTGTTATATAATGATACAAATTCTTTCTCTTCTGGAGTAGGTCTAGGACGATCCTCGATATAAAGACGACCCTAGATATTGAAACCATCATCGATATGAAGACCATCATCGATATCAAGACGATCCTCGGTATTTAGACTAAATAGGTCAGTTTCATAGAAAAAAATGTCTCCATAATAAGATCAACGCTGTAAGAAAACTGTTCACCTTTTGTGGTTCGAAAGGTGGTCTTAATACAGAAACTTTCATGCATTTACAAAGACTATAAATATATAAAACGTTGGTTTTGAATAGAGGGTCTCTACAAAATCTGTTACAAACAGCTGCAAAGAGCTAATAACGAATGTTAAGGTACTCACAGCCATTCCCGGTAGTCCTGACATGCCCTGTGGTCCGTGTGCACCCCGCATAGATTGCTGAAATATAGCATTATATAGATATGTAACTACAAGGGTATCTGTTTGGCGAGAACAAATCGTGAAACTAATGCCTTTCGGGCGATTTTGTCGCTGTTTTGCCGAGAGAAAACTTTGTAACAGATATTGATTTTTGTTTCAGTATGAAAACCTTACCGGAATTATGTATTGTAAAGCTAAAAATAGTTAGCAGCTGTAGTCTAATCTACATTTGTTTCAGACGTTCGGATTATAATAATTTATTCTAATTTATTTGTTCTTGATTGCGAAACAAGTTCTTACAACTTATATTAATTGCTCTCCACATTCATTATAGATGGAATGAGAGAGAGAGAGAGAGAAAGTGGCAATGTAGAATTATCTGTGTTTTGCCTAAAGACACTACCACTACTTGGGCACTGGTGGGGATCAAACCCAGGACACACCGATCCCGCGGCGAACGTGCTACCACTGCACCGAGGCGGATCCACGTCCGAATTGAAAGTAAAACTTATAATTGAAATAAATAGTAGCTTCTTTCTGTCCTGGTAACTTTATATTATACAGTAGAATTTAGAGTACATCTTTCTTGTTCGTTTTTATTAAAATGCGACATGGATTATTATACGCTGCTCCGGGTCGATGTTTCCATAGCAACCAAGACTTACAATATAACGCGTTTCCGTAGCAACCAAGAGAAGTAACTGGAACTTATGTATACAATATGACGCTTTTTTAGAAGCAACCAGGACTTACGATATGACGCGTTTCCATAGCAACCAGAGAAAACAACAGGGACTTACCATATGCTGTTTCAGGAGCAGCTGGAACGCTTCTCTCTGACTTTGGTGTTTACCATCAATGTTCATCTGGAAAAAAAAATCACCATACATTATGTTAAGAAAATTTCCAGTACCCGTAAATTTTACCATCGATAACGTTCTTTCAATTTAGCCATACGACCTATTTCTGCATGTGATTATCAAGCTGCTTCGTTGCACAGGTGTAATATGGGCTACACTTGATACAAAGGCACGAATAAGGCCTATGTAAATGCATCCTAAAGAATTAAAGCTATTGGCTTTTTAACCTGGGTCATATAAGGACCCAGTTTTAAGGCAATTTTAAAAGAATGAGACCAATATGGATGCCTACGGAAATAATTAGAGCTATGTTTCTAACAATTTCAGGGTCCGCCGGCGCGAGACACTGAGGTGATCTGAGAAAGCTGGGACCGCGGCATGCCTCCCAACATGCCTCCCAGCATACTTAAATAAATACTAAATTTTGTAGCAGAAACAGGCGGGAAAAGCTTGATCTGACACAAATTCTGTATCAATCCTGCAAAAAACGAGTATGATTGGCTGCCAAAAGTAGGTCAACCTTATAACAGAATGGTATTTACCTGTCTTTAAAATAGACAAAAGACTATATTTATAAAACTATATACTTGTTCAAACAGATACGTTCGAAGCAGACGTCAGATAAAATGTGGTCAAGTCAGTATTTAAATTGATAGCTTTGTAGAACACAATTCTGCAAAACACCCCTACCTAAAGAAATAGACTAGCCCAAATTGGAAGTCAGAATAATAAAAATCTAGGCTAAATTGGGTTTAACAATGAGCTGCCTTTTAGCACAATAAGTAATGTCTACCTTAAAACAGAAGAACAGTTATGTGCCTTTTAAAAGAATAAAATTTATCTGCCTTGTCACAAAATGACAAAGAGAACTCACTCAAAATGTTTTAGTAACATGAAGTCTTTAACTTTAACATTTTGTAAAAAATCTTCCTTTGGGCAGGATGATTAAACAAAGCCTTTTACCGGAATAATAAGGGTGTTTCCGGGTGGTCCAGGAAGTCCGTTGTTACCCGGCATTCCATCTCGTCCGGGGAAACCCTAAAATTTAATATCTAATATGTAGACATGACAAAAAAATACTATATATTTTAATGCAGTAGCACTCTACACAAGACAATCTAGACATAACCATCATTTAGCATTTCAGATGCAAATTACCGCTTTTGACTATTTCGTTTTCTTGGCCTGTTGTCCAGTGGAACGCATTACCATCTTTTGCAGTCAGTGTTGAAACAACCTCCGGATTTAAATCAGCGCTGGCTGCATCAATGCTTCATCCATAAATACTATATACTAGTAATTGCTTGTATCCTGATGTTAACCCTACTCTAACTCTTTCTTTCTTTCTGCACAACATATTATATATACACATTTTTCATTAGTTTGTAGGGAACTTGAAGTGTCAGGTTTTGCACCCTTTTTATCACCAATAGGTAGACTGAGAAGCTTGAAACACCTGATAGTCTTTTACTTTTTAATCCCCTACGCATGACAGTACTACTCATGACATTAAAGTTCAGTTCTGAACGAAAGCCATTACAGTAAAAGGAAGACCAACTGCATCGGATACAAATATTAGATTAAATCACATTGCCTATCGCTATTATCTAATATATTATTTTATAAACTATATTAAAAATTAAGGTGTAGAAGTTAATGTAAGAAATTATTCCTCAAAGTACCACATCTCCCTTTGGTCCAGCTGGTCCCATTGGTCCACGCTGGCCTGGAGGTCCTGGTGGGCCCTAGAAAGCAAAAACAAAAGTATCACTATAATGTAATAACGATTTGACAGATAAATAGTTTTGTTTGATGTAATATATATATATATATATACATATGTGTGCGTGTCATAGCGTGCCTTTATCAGATCTTTTTACATTGGCTTTGAGAAATACAGCCAGCAGTACTGCAGGGCAAGGTAAAGCCATATTGCTATAACCTTTTATTTTCTTTCTTTATCTAAAATGAAAATGTTTTATGAATATAACAAACTCCGGATATAAGGAACACATTTAAATCGTCCCAATGAGTTCGTTATAACCGGTGTTTATTGAACATATTTTATATTACCGGAACAACGGGGCGCTGTCAAATTAGGCAGTTTTCCGTTAAAACCGGATTAACTATTTAATGAATCTTTTAATGATGATATTGATGTAAATTAATACGTTCCATATCTCCCTAAAACAATCTGCTTTAACAAACATGAGTAGCATTTTGATGGTTGTACATTACTTACGTATGGTACTCCAAGCGACATGTGTGAGCCAAGCTGTTCTCCATACTTGTCGACAGCCTGTCAATAATAATGCAAATTAAACATTTGTTTTGAACGTTCGTATACTTTATAATCTGATGTAAAGGCTGAACTAGGCGCCTCCGTTCTATCATCTCGTAATGAGTGAACGTTGGCATACGGCCCCGTATAACTTCATGTTAGGTATATATGTCTTGTTTTAGAAGTATGTGCCTGAACATTGAATATGTACAAACGTACTGAAGCCCCGAACATTGAACTTGTGCGACTGAACGTACCGATTCCCCGAACATTGAACCTTACAAACGCACTGATTCCCCAAACATTGAACCCTTACATACGTACCGATTCCCCAAGCATAATTGAACCCTTACAAACGTACCGATTCCCCAAACATTAAACCCTTACAAACGTACCGATTCCCCAAACATTGAACTTTTACAAACGTACCGATTCCCCAAACATTGAACTCTTACAAACGTACCGATTCCCCAAACATTGAACTCTTACAAACGTACCGATTCCCCAAACATTGAACTCTACAAACGTACCGATCCCAAACATAACCCTTACAAACGTACCGATTCCCCAAACATGAACTTTTACAAACGTACCGATTCCCCAAACATTGAACTCTTACAAACGTACCGATTCCCCAAACATTGAACTACTTGCAAAGCATAGGACTTAAATGTATTTCATATAATAATTATAGTTTAGGTTACTTTAAAACGTTTTTGGTACCCCCCCCCCCCCCGCCCCCACCCAGCCCCTCCCGTGTCTCTTTCTTCTGTTCCAATTTTTCTCTTTTGTGTCCAAACAAATGTTGTATAAATTTAGCCATATCATGCTGGATTAAAACTTATTTCAGTAATTGATATTATTGCTTATTGAACCAGTAATTGAAATAGATATCGTATGAAGTATATAATGTAAATGTGTTGAAAATGATTTGTATTGAAGTTCTGTTTAAACTATGAAATACCACCAAACAATATATGATACTGTTTTATATCCCCATGCATTATGTTAACATAACTGGGTGAATAAAGGTAATGTTGTTGTTGTTATTACAAACGCACCGATTCCCCAAACACTGAACAATTACAATCGCACCGATTCCCCAAACAATGAACTTTTACAAACGTACCGATTCCCCAAACATTGAACTTTTACAAACGCACCGATTCCCCAAACATTGAACTCTTACAAACGTACCGATTCCCCAAACATTAAACTCTTACAAACGTACCAATTCCCCAAACATTGAACTCTTACAAACGTACCGATTCCCAAAAGCTTTGAACTTTTACAAACGTACCGATTCCCCAAACATTGAACTCTTACAAACGTACCGATTCCCCAAACATTGAACTCTTACAAACGTACCGATTCCCCAAACATTGAACTCTTACAAACGTACCGATTCCCCAAACATTGAACTCTTACAAACGTACCGATTCCCAAAAGCATTGAACTTTTACAAACGTACCGATTCCCCAAACATTGAACTCTTACAAACGTACCGATTCCCCAAACGTACCGATTCCCAAAAGCATTGAAATTTTACAAACGTACCGATTCCTCAAACATTGAACTCTTACAAACGTACCGATTCCCCAAACATTGAACTTTTACAAACGTACCGATTCCCCAAACATTGAACTCTTACAAACTTACCGACTCCCCAAACATTGAACCCTTACAAACGCACCGATTCCTTTTGTTTGTAATTGTGCTTATTGGGTCCACCAACCTCGTTCGAGGTATATTCGGTACGACCCGATGAAATTTTGTGAAGTTCTATTCTGAATCTTCTAATATATGCGACAGACACGATACAATAAATCATAATAATTGTGTTTAAAGGTTTAACTTAAGAAGAATTTAGGTTTCCAAAAATATTTTAACAAGGAGAACATTATTATTGCATGAATGTGTGCATTTACCACATCTTTACAGAAAAACAGCAAAAACATGTTTTGAAAATGTAGTTTACTTACATATACGGTTTCCTTTTTCTCCATGCCCATCCCAAAACCGGCTTCCATCTCGCCGCCTTCGTAAGCATAGCCATGGCTATAGTTTCCTTCTTCCCTGTACCCGCCGTTGTCAGAGTTGTAGCCGATTATGTAATCGAAGCCCTGTTTGTCATGCATTGGAAACCCGTTGTCGCAGTCCGGGCAATATCTAATAGTATGCTCATATGCTCCGATGTCAGCTGGCACATACAAGAGGTCTTGAATGATTCCCTGGGTGAAGAAAAATTGGATTACATATTACATTGGCATAACATATGAAGACATTTTGGTAGTCATGGGAACCAGAGTAATTATCACTAAGAATCAACATCTCTTGAATATTATTGGCTTGAAGTCATGTAAGATTATCACTCCTATAAAAGTATTCCTAAATCCAAAATGGGAATTTCAAAAACTTTTCCATTCAGCCATTGTGATGGCCAGTTTACAAAAAATGCAGATACATGTAGCTAAAGTGAAGGATATAAGCGGCTGATGAAAATGATGTTTTTTTACCAAAAATGAATCATCCGCGCTAGAAAATTCTACATGTCCATATTCGCTAATGAATGCAGATTTCTCTATCGTTTGTATTAACTCCCCATTGTAGAACACGAAGATGGCGCCACCTACAACGCTAAATGATATACGATGCCATCTGAAAGTACAAAAGAAATTATGAAAGTCAACATGACAGAAACAGCAGGTTTTTGCAGCGCATTGAATGGTGAATTCGCAAAATTCGTCTGCTTGTACAGATGGTTGTTCTATTGTGTAAAACATTCTCTGATTGCGGCAACATACGGCAGCAACCCCTCGTCAACTATAACAGCAAACCCTGAGAAAAGCCGGAACATACAACAACAAATACTCGTACGAAAGCATACGACAACAAACTTTCGTAAGCAAACCCTTGTACGGCAATATACGACATTAAAGCTTACGGAAACACACGAAAGACAACCCTGGCAAAACGCTGTTGTTGTTAAGGTTACCAGACAATCGTTCCTGGGAAGAACCAATACTAGATCCATACCATCCATAAGAAACTGCCAACTTTCACACATAAAGAGACATGCTCGGTAGCAGGGTTCAAACTCATAACCCTCAATATATGAGAAGTTACAGTGAATTCGACTCCGCGAAAATCTTTTCTTGTGGAATAGATCGAGAAGTACTTAGAATGAGCCAAATTCTGTAATGTTAAACATGGTATGTAACAGAACACAGAAATAAATCTTAAAGTCCCAGGAGCACATTGGATGAAAAACAACTTGTAGCTTTTATATTACCAGGAAAGATGTCTTTACCGACGAAATTTTGGCCGTTGTTTGTACAAAAAACATTTCTAGCGTTACTTTAGAAACACGTTCTGACATAACTATTAGTGAAGAAGCAACACAAATAAGAAAGAAAGGTACATATCTACGTTGTGTAAGAATAAATAGAACATAATTCTTTCCTTATTCTATCTTGAAATTCATTATTTATTTGAGTGTTACAGGGACTTTAAATCTAATTTTACTTACTCTTGAGATTGTATTTTGGTAGGAAATTCCCAGTGACTTGGTGCAGGGATGTCATCAGGATCCTCTACAGCTCCAGTGAAGTAAACGGTTGAATTTTCAGGACCTACATTGAATGCCAAGTCCGTCTGGCCGTATTCTCCGGTAAACTTAAACAGCTGCACCGTGTGGTCCGTTGCCGGTCTAAATGTCGTAATTATGGAGAAATTGTCTCTAGAAAATCCATCTGTAATATTAGAAATAAACTTTTAAGTTACCCGGCATACTTGGACGACGTAAAAATATAAGACGGGTTACATCCATCAACTTCGAAGCCAGGTACCGTTCATCAAACGTTATTTTATGGAGATGTCAAGTCTTTGACATAGCAAACACTTTCATCGAAATCGCCAGATCATTGACTTTGGTCATTATTTTTCAATATCGGTGTATGAAACGCGCAGGTACTAGAGTTAACTCCGTTTATAACGAATTCCTTGGGAACATTTAAATGTGTTCCTTATATCCGGAGTTTGTTACATTCAGTTAACAATTTCATGTAAAATAAACAGAGAGAAAACTCGGGCCCAGAAATGTGTTCGTTATATCAGAAATTTCGCTTTATCTGATATCGTTATATACGGAGTTTACTGTAAAAGTGTTTAAATATATAATGTAAAAGGGGGGACACTTGTTGTTTTCTCGGTACAGCAATGGAATCGCTGGCCATGGGTCCGGTTTCACAGATCCATTTAACTGTATCAGTTGCGGTTCCATTTCCGTTCCTGACGAAAACTGACGAGTGCTCTTGTATAAAGAAAAAGATAGTTCAACGCAGACTTCGGAAATAAGGAAAAACTGTTGTAATCTTCTTACTTCTTTACGTGGAAATGAATGATCGAGACAGTATTTATCTAAACCCACTTTGAACTATATATGTAACAGGAATAAGCTATGCAACTTTGACATACTTTTCCACCAAAGTGGCAATATGTTTATAAATGTGTTAGTTTAAACATGTTTTTATTAACTTAAAATATTTACAAAATATGAACATAATATCTTGGTACATACAGGATAGAGTAGAAAGCTTATAGCTTTTTTATAAACTCTCTCCTGAAAATGTGTTGTTACATGCATGTGAGTTGATTGGCTCTGGAACGGCTGTGTTCCGACAAACGTTGTTAAATGTTATTGATCGTTCGCTAAATGAATTGATCCAATGCGTAAAACTTTACAATTAAAGAAGGATGTTATATAACGAAAGTACCTTTCACTAGCGTTGACATGTCTGATGACCATGAAGACGATACGGCAAACGCGCCGTCGGGACCGGATCCAGTCCTTGCAGGACACATTCCTTCAGTGAAGGTCGGTCTATTTTCCACATCTGCATTTTCGTACCAGGCTTTCATAAAATCTATGGAACCTGTAAAAAGAATAAAAAGTTTCAGATTTTAATCTGGATTTTCAATATAACGTCATTTTGCAATATGGCATGTTTGGGGTACCTTAAATGTTTTGCTGTACAATATGATGCTGTATTTTCCAGCTTGGTATCCGACAATTTAAAGATGCATTCCCTACAACTAACGTATATAGTGAGTGAGTGAGTGAGTGAGTGAGTGAGTGAGTGAGTGAGTGAGTGAGTGAGTGAGTGAGTGAGTGAGTGAGTGAGTGAGTGAGTGAGTGAGTGAGTGAGTGAGTGAGTGAGTGAGTGAGTGAGTGAGTGAGTGAGTGAGTGGCATATTACTGATTTATCCGATAGTGCTTCGAAAACGCTCATTTACCTGACTTGAAACTTTTTTTATCTACATCATCAGGATACCAAAGCTTAATGTGTAAAGAATATGTACGAACTTTCTACTTTCAAAAATTAACATTCTTCACACCTGACGTGAACCCAACTTTTTTTCATTTAATTTTGTGTGTACCTGATCTTAGTAGATTAACAGGGGGGCTTATCTGTTCGACTATAGACTGTATCATTTTCAAGGTTCAACAGTCAACGACCTCTATATTTTCTAAGCAATTTTCAAAGCGGTGTTTATTACACAGATTAGAGATGATCTCAAGCTGCTTCGTAGAGAATGCTTTTCATAAAATGAGAAAATCTTTTCATAAAGTTATACTTTAGGTCTGGTAGGCAAAATTTTGCCTCAGGTTACTTTAAAATGAGGCCAAAACTGAGGAAAAGCATCAAAGCCTTGAAAATGGCAAAATGAAGCAAAAGATTATGCCCCATGCAGGCTTATATTTATTATTAGTTCAAATACATTTCCTCTAACATATCACCTCTCTAATACTGCAGTCGCGTACGTTACCAAGCGTAAAGTGCAGCTGTTAGTTCTCTGTAAAAGACTTTAGAAGTCAGCTTTCTCAAGGTGCTCGGGATGTGGTTTAACACCGCGCAATAAAATTTAATCTTTAACATATGTATAAAACTGCACCGTCAAGAAAATATCTCGTGCATCCATTCAAAATAACACATTTAAACGTTCTTTTTGCACGTGATCAGAATTTTCAGCCACAGGAGCAGGTCTTTTAAGCATTCTTGTCTGGCATGCATAAAACAAGTAACAGAAATATTTCAAATTTCGACGACTCAGCATTTTAACGTGCTTTATCGCACTTGATCATTTGCTGAGCATGGGTTTTGAGTGTTTTCATTTGGCATGTTAGCGCGCCTTGTATTGAAATTATGCTCTTAACTAGCCTACAAACTCTTACACATTTAAATTATTTTTATGCTTTGTCGTATTTGAAATTGTGATTAGTTTTTAATGCGGCAAATATTGAAATGGTAAGATGATAAACTCAGATAACTCAACTCTTATTTAAAGTTTTCGCTTATATAAGTCTATGTAAAACTAGTGGCCCCCGGGCGGGGTCACTTTTGACCCGAGGGGCATAATTTGTACAATCTTTGTAGAGGACGACTAGACATAGCAAGATATCAAACCTTACGGTAGAAAAACGGAAGACTTTCGAAGTTTACACGCAAATAGTAGTAACTGAGGTCATCCTAAACGTATTTGATTAAAACAGCAACAACTCAGATCGCCTCTTGTGCTTGCAGAAAACGCAACCGAAATAACTACCGGAAGAAAGAATATTCAATATCAAATGGGAAAGGTAATTGAAAACATTGGCTTTCTTATACGTGACCTTACCTAGGGTAAATAAGGACGGGGTCATTGACACAGCGGTCAAGTTATTTGCTACAGTTCTTGTTCTCAACAAGCTTTTTATTCTCGATTGCGAAACGAGTTTATGCATTGTAAATCAATAACTCTATAAACCCATTCCAGATTTAATCAACTTCGAAAAATCCAATGTGAAAATAACGTGTTGCCTAAAGACGCTACCACCATGGTATTGGTGGGGATCGAATCCTAGATTCTGCTAGTCCAGCTGATGATGCGATAGATGATCTGAACAATACGGGTATTTGCTCGAGACCCACTGACTACCATAAGGCCCGTTGAGGACTTAGTTGTTACCAGAGGGCATTCTGGCAACCTGACAACGACTGAAAGATGATAAGCTTGTGACCTGCCGACTACCTCGAGGTTTGTTCGACAAACTGACCTTAGCTTAGGTGTAAATAGCTTGAAGCCCAGTAACATTCTCCAGATCTGCTGACGACTTGAACGCAGACCGCGCGTAGAGAACATGATCGGCACTGAAAGCTGATTACTCGATAGAAGTGCACTTCAAGATTTGCGTAAACTGGATGAATTTGTCTAAATAAACCGATGCTGAAGCCAACCGAATGTTTTGTATTTATTGTTTTCTTCTTCTCGAAATCAAAGAACGGATAAAACCTAAGAGACACTTGAATTACTGAAAACATACCATCCCCCGAGGGTTATAATCCTGAAACCTGTTGATACCCAGGCCATCACTCGAGGGTACTTAATTCGAGAATCCAGCAACGACTGGTGATTAGCTCATAGCACACTGGCGACCTAGACATCACCGGAAGTTGCTTAGCTCAAACCCCGCTCATAAATTTGTCATTAATTACGGATGATAAGTTCGAAGTTCGCGGACGACCTGGCCATTTAACAAAAAAATGATGCGCTGAAAGCAGACAAAGAAAGCCAAAGCGGTATCATATCTGTTACTAGATCTCTTCAAAGTTAACAAGAAGGCTCGCATGAACCTAAACTTTATCATGAAGTTAACTTTGCATGTAACATTCCGTTTAATTTTTACGACCACCTACCCACGGACCCTGACCCAAGCCCGGAGAGAAACTGTAAATGTTTGAATTAATTTACTGATGTTAAAACATAATTTGGACTTACCTTCTGTCAAAACCACATTCGCTGCCTGAGTTGAACTAAAAATCACAAATAAATAAAATAGAATAAACGCCATGATTTTAGTCCGTAAATCCATGTTTGGTCCCTTGACTACGTGGCAGACCCTTGTTTAATTAAGGGCCGCCGCAATCTCCTTCTCTGCTCACAAAAGTCCAGATATCCGTATCACAGTTACGACAACAGACTCATCTACTGCATTGTCTGTTGTTTCCAAGTGTCCCTAAAAATAGGGGTCAGCTGAGTTCCCTGGTTGCCTTATTCCTCGCAAGACCGGAGAACTAACTGCAACCAACGGAAAATGGCGGACAGCAGACTGTGTTCCTGAGATAACTTAATTTTACATGACGTAGCATATGGTTTTTGTACTTCTGTTTTATGGGGTTCCAAGAGGATTCTGGGTAATGAGCTTTCTTTGCGAGTCAGCAGAATTCAAAATTTGCTCCGTGCATGTATATACATGAGAAACATTAACCAACTGTGCGGTTTTTTGGTCTAGATTGTGTTTTTTTTGTATACTGACTAAGCTTGGTTTCGCCGATAAAAGTACATGAAATTGTTTTTGCATATTTTTGTATAACATATATTGCAAATTTGATTTCAGGCGACAGATGCAGTTGAATTTTCAGATGTAATGCCACGTAACGGTTTTAAAAAATGTTGTTTAAAAATAAATCAGAATTGCATGTAGACTTTACTTACTATTAAGTTAATTGTACTTACATGCAGTTTAGTTGAAAAAGTGACACTTGTGTACGATTAAAGGTCTAAAAAGTGTCCGTTACCGGCTAAGGACTAGAACAGCCTATAAATTTTGAAAATAATAAACTTTAACTGGACATAAAGCTGAACAATTATTTGTGTCTATATAAAAATTAAAATAACAGTGAAGTTAATACTTTATTTCAAATTCGTCTGAAGAAATGTAAACATGTATAATGCAAAAATCTGCCAACAAATTATTAAGTTCGTTCTTTAATTCTAAACCCTGATTGTCCCTCTTGAAACGCGATACGTTCACATACTTATGTTTTACAGAAAACATGTTGGAGATAAGAGTTTTATAAGACACAGTAAAATTAGGTCATGAATGATAAAGCACCTTTCTTCAGAAACTGTGAAATGCGAACAGCAAATGCAAGCTACTCTATTTTTAGCCGCTGTATCAAAATTTTTATCTTGGTTTCTTTCTAGCATTGTCTTTCTGAAATTCATTTTGTGTTCTTTGTCGCGTACATAACATTGGAGATGAAAATCATTTGTTATACTGAAATGATCCGATACAACAAACATAATTGTCATAAACTAAAAGTAAGCCTGAACACAAATGAAATGAAGCGGCAAATATAAATTTCTGATTAATTTTATATGTTTCAAATTAATAAGGAGAAAGCGTGTCAAAGAATATCATCTATTTGTTATGTTAAGGTGCGTGCGTGTTCAAAATAACAGCAAAACATGGAGACTCTGAAGAGCAAAAATACTTAAAGATACACTGGCGTATTCAAAATAGTAACAGTTTTTATATTTTTACTTATACATGTAGTTTATTTCACTATACACATATTTCTGTATAAAACGTATCTATTCTACACGAAATAATAAAATTTTACGGTTCAATTCGGCGCCCCAAATAAAGTTTACTTCTGCTTCTGTTTTAAATTATTGTTTGGTTTACCTTTTCTGTTACAGCTATATTTCGGTAAGAAAGAATAAAGAAGGCAACATCAACTGGTGACATTAATCTAACTCATGTATAAATCTGCGTCGTAGGTTTACAAAAATCATTCACGGTGAAAAGAGACAAGAGAAGGAATGTGTAACTCTATTATACCTTTCTTATCCTTTTTAAATGCCTTAATTTCGGAAAAACGAATGTTAAAATTAGACAAAATGTCTGTATATTACTGCAAGTTTATTGTACTAAAATAGTAACGCGATCGTCATCGTTTCATGTATATACAACACGAAAACGATTCTCGGTCAGTCCCGTTTCGCGTCATTTTTTGAGACATTATTAGAGACGTTATCAGAGACGCACAGGAAAAGGAGTTCGAATATTTTTCACCAATATTAACGGTATTTGTCGATATGAAATTGAAATAATCGATATTTGAATCGTGATTTATCTCCGAATAATTCACGGAGAACGTTCTGATGCGTAAATATTACACTTCTGTCATAATCATATTATAATAACTTATATTTCATGTTATAAATCTGTAATTATGAAGTTAAATACTAAATGGCCTAACTTCATTCTTCATTAGGCTGACCAGGGCCCGGGTAAAGGTCCAAGACCCCAGTATGACTTCCATGGAAACTGGTACTTATAGCACCTGCCATGGATGTGTATTAAGGACACCGTAATTTTTTGCGTTACGTTACATTTCAGAAAAATCGAACTCGATAATCAACTAAGACCGGTAATGCTTTTGTGGTATAAAAAGTAAGAAATTTTAGCTTCTTTCACATTTTAGTACGATTATATTCCATTAAGTTTTTTGAAAATCTTCTTCTGTTCATTTGGATAAATCTTAAATCTATTCAACACCTCTACAATTTACACCGTTTAATCGCCGGCATTACGTTTTGTAAATATGTACATCATTTTTATACAGAAGACCGAAAGAGTTTAATTGATCAAATACTAGTCTAGAAATGTGGCCCTAATATTTAAATGTTATCTCCTAAACCTAATTTTCATAAACGGCAAATATGAATGGCTTCTCATAGAATTAACACAGGTTCGTTTTTTTAATAATATACAGCCAATCAAGCCGTGCTAAATGTAAAAATGTATTAAGATTCTAAATTTTTCATTCGAAGCTAGCATACGTGTTTATACAGATTTCTACAATTCGTTACAGAATTTTTGAAAATCTTTTTAACCCTATTTCTTCGTTTGAGTATTAGTGTTCTTTTTGCGGGTAAAAGCTATGCTACATGACATCTATAATATTAACACCTTTATTAAATGCGCCGATTGCATATACCTTTTTTGTACGATTGCATTTTTATTAACCGAAACTATAGGGCGAGGAATAACCAAGGACAAATGACAGGCCTATATCAAAACCCATTTGAGACAAATCATAAAATAACTAAACAAGGAGTAAAAATGATATACACTTTCATATTCATTGAAGTGAACTCCTCAAGACATACAGTACATGATGATAAAACCGGCTAGCATATTTATTTTTAGAGAATTAACACAGCCTATGTGTGGGTATTATTTCTTAATTGGATATATTATCCTTCTAATGGATTTTCATCACAAAAATTGATTAAAAGTTGATCATTTTATTAATTTTCAAGATATCGGCCATTTTCGTTTTCAAGGAACTAAACAAGTGAATGTATTCGCCAATCAGAATGTAGATTTCAGAAGAATATTCTAGCAAATTCGTTACCGGTAATAGTGTAAAATCCCTATTGGCCCTGTCTTTTTATGTTATGTAGTAATGTATTTTTCGTGGGTAATATATTTAAGGAATATTGCGCCAATAAATAATAGTTATCTGATAATTAGAAATAATAAATATGTCCCTGTTACTTATCGTTTAATAAAATACAGTCAGCCTAACGGCTCGGGTAACATATATACATTGGCGGGTAATATATCCCCATATACAACTTTAAAAAACACAAAGAAATAACATATAATGTACACTCAGTTCCAAAAGAAAGGTGCACTTCAAAAAATTTTAACACCCCGTCCTTTCTCGTTTACAAACAACCACTTAAAAGAGCGCAACTTAAAATCTAAAATGATTGCCAATGTACGTAAACAGATCTCAATTTTGGTACCAAACATATAGGCTTCGGAAAAGTAGTCATGAAAAACACAGTAAGTGCACACTTTCTTTTGGAACTGAGTTTATACTGTAGTGCGTCTTGAATAACATACGCTTTCATGTATATCCTTGAGATAGCTCGTATAGATTATTTTGAATCTGCCCATAATGACAGAAAACATTGAAGTGGGTTGTTTAAATAAAAATCTATTTGCCTTACTTTGTATTACGTTTTCTTCACAAAGACTCGCCACACAATTTATAAACGTTTTCATCAGATTTTACTCGGCAAAAACAGAAGGGAGTGTGTTGTGTTTGTCTTGGATGCAAAATGTGTTCGCGAGATTTTCAGTTTATATATAAAAATCATAGGCGTTGAGGTGAGGCATTACGAGAAAGTGCAGTTTTCATGAAACAGAGCCGATGTTGTCTTTTATCTCATTTTTGTTCCAGGCATAATTAAAATCATACAAAGGCTATAGCCCGCGTAAAGCATTTTACGAGGGTCTCTTATGATGCAGACTACCCAGGCGGCATAGCAGAATGAGTTGTTTTAAGCAGTCAATCTTTCTTTTTCTTTTTTTTTTACTTTTGTTAAGGTTAACTTATTTCTGGAGGTAAAATGTCTATCAATATGCTGGCGGTTGCGTTCTATGTTTGATAGCCAATCAAATTACCGGAAACATAAGCACATGTCAGTTTCACCCATGTTAAAAGACATTTAAGCAGAAAAACATCTATCAATATAAATGTAAGAGATATGAAATAGTATGATCATTCTTTCAAGAGGTTCATAAATAGAGTATATTATAAAGAATGTTTAGATGTTTTAAGGGTAGTACAGCTAAAAACGTTAAATATAAAATGAAGGAGAGACATTTGAGGTAAAGAGACATTTGAGGAAAAGAGACATTTGAGGTAAAGAGCCATTTGAGGTAAAGAGACATTTGATTTTATGAGGTAAAGAGACATTTGAGGTAAACTGAAGGGGAGTAAAAGACATTTGAAAATGGCGCTTTCGAAAACTTTTACAGTGAAGATGCTATGCAATGCAGTTTTAGGTCTACTAGCAGATTGACCGCTGTCTTCACAAAATTTAACATGTAAGTAAAGAACTAAATGTTTTCAATGAAATGTGAAAGAAATGTATGAATCCGTGACGTATCTGTAGCTACCGCAAATTTGAAATTCCGCATTTTGAAATAAATTCTTTTCTCAAAATTTGCAGGAATTTAAACATTATACATTTGAGTAAAGGCAATATTAACTTGAATCACTTTAAAATTTTTCCTGGTCTGGATTGTCCTTGAAATACCCTGAGATGTAAAAGGAATAACTTCACTCATATGTCTATCAAAAGCCTACTTGAATTATTCAGTGTCTGACATTTTGGCGTGATGGCATACTGACAGCTGTCACACTCATGAGACCTGCAGAACAACCTTTAGCTGTAAATAGCCAGCAGACGACAATTCTAATAATCAAGATCAGATAAAATAGATGACCATTATCACTAAAGGTCTAGAGTCACTTTTAACATTTTTCAATATGACCATAAAACACATGAAATCTGTCTATCCAGTAATCCTGAAAAGCAAGAGGGTTATAATGGCCCTACATTGTTCACCTGTGCGCATCTTGTCCACAAAATCCAACACACCAGACAAACATCCGAATACGATTTCATATATCGCTATATACCCAATGTCCATCAACGTCTTTGACCATAAACTGTTTTTGTATTTTCAGTAGCAGTGATTCTGTTATAGCACAGACACATTGACATCAGAAAATCTTTTCCAGTAAAATATCTCTTACCGTTTTCCCCGTATAGTCTAAGTAAAACATGCGACATCCAGAACATGGCTAAGTTTGACCCAAGGGCATGCTAAGTTTGACCCAAGGACATGCTGAGTTTGACCCAAGGACATGCTGAGTTTGACCCAAGGGCATGCTTTGAAGAAAATTAGCTGAAGACCACTAGGCAATAATTTAAGATTTGGGCCTTGCTATTTCTGACACGGAGATTTTAAAAGTTTCCGATATTTACAGATATGAAACCAACCCATAGGGTTTAAACAAATTGGTAGAGATCTACAAGGCAATGATGCGCACCAAATATCTAAGCTCGGAGACGTGTGGTTTAAGACAAGAAGATTTCCCTATACTAGTATAACTCTTATGTAAAACGAGTGCACATGGTACAGGGAAACCATTTCAACTTCCATAACTTACAATTTATTACAGTTCATCCTCTTAGAAATATGTAGCTGTATTGAATATTGAATAAAACTCGAATATTGCGGTTGTGACTTTGTATATACTTGTATTATCTATGTATATGTGATAGTGTATTTATGGTACAAGTCGTAAAACAAGAGCTGTCAGTAAGACAGCGCACTCAACTGTTTTCAGTGCTTGCAAATAAAACAAAACTTTGGCAGAAAAAGGCAAAACAAGGATTTGTATAAACAAGGGCCGTAAGTAGTAAGATATCAAGTTAAGAGTTGTCTAACTTCGTTGTTTGATATCCCTGAATATTACAGCAAGGTAAGTGGTTAATGCTATAATGTTATGTGGAGGATAGTGCAAGTTGCAAGCAAGACTTCAACTAAGAATTATGAGCGTCAATTTGGTAGGTAGAAGTTGTAGTTGGTAGTTGGCTATTCGTAATTCCAAATTATGTAACAGCTGGTAGTTGGTAACTCAATACACTATCACCAGAATGAAATGTTCAAACACACCATACCCTAGTTGGTAATTCGTGTGAATCTCCAACTACCAACCAGAAAGTAGTTGGTAATTCGGACTTTGCATGTTTTCCATGTAACTGATATATAACAAGATCAGGGATGTGCTACTCGTACTGGTACTTGTACTCGTACTTACTCAAGTACCAATTTTCAAGTACTCAGCATACTCAGTACTCGTCTTTTTAAATTATGAGTACAAGTACTCGTACTACTTAATACTAAAGCAAAATGACCAGTACTTGTGAGTACTTTACAAGTACTCTTGAGTACTTCCACACTTACGTGTAAAATGAAACATAAAGTAACCTAATGAAGTATATAATTATATATAGTGAATGGTAAGAAATAATTCAAATCAACAACAAATTGGATCAGCTAAAAAAAACCCACTTTTGTACATGTGTATTATAATAACTTATTCATAAATGCAATAAAAATAAATCACGGTCACAGTAAATGTAGTTAAACTACCAAATACATTCAGTAAGCTTATAAAACATCAATATACAGAACATTTTCTGGAGTAAATAAAGGTGATATACCTTAATTATCCGTATACAATGGATAATACAATTTGCTAATAACAATGAATTATGGTATTATCACCTTCCTACAAACAGGCAGATTTAATTTTCACAAATTGGTAATAGAAGTTTTACACTAAACTGTGTTTAAGCTTATTTATGAATATATTTCTGCATTGATATTTTCTGGGTTAATTAATTTTTTGCATGCTCACAATACTCATTAAATTTATTCTACATAAAATTTGAAAAACATATCAAGTTTGTTATTTGTGACCCATCATTGTCATTTAGACAGTTTTATGCATTTAATAATAATAATAATAAATTCAGTACTTAGAAAGTCTGCACCTGTACTTCCTCACAAAAATAGTACAGTACTTACTCTTAACATCCAGTACTTATTACTCAAGTACTAACCCCAAGTACTTGACCCATCCCTGAACAAGATAGATATGTTCTACAACATGGTTACACCCCCTTCTCCCTACATCCAGCAGGGGACTCGCGTTATTCGCGTGAATCCCCAACTACCAACCAGAATTATTATAATGCATTTTTTCATGTGTTTATGTATTTTCCAAAACGCAGTATACTTAAGTATAGAACTAAGTAATTCGCATTTAACGGGGTCATAATATTTAAACTATCAAGAGTGAAGATCTCTCAATGCAGAATAATAATTTTAATAGTTGTTTCGCGATAGTGTTATTACTGGAAATCGTTTGTCCATTCAGGTTCCCAAAACAGATGCCGTACATGTAATGTATCCCAGACATAATAGATTTGACAAACCAAGGGCAATAACTCCGCCCAAAGTCATTGAACCGGAACATGCTGATCATATATACAGTTTGATATTGTACAAATCACTCACGTCAAGTTTTGCTGAAATCCACAAAATGGTTATTTTTTTATAGGAGAATTAGCACTAGACAAATCAAAGGCAATAACTCAATGAACAGGAGAATAATAATGATATGCATAAGAAGACATGTCTAAGCACCACTCATGTTAAGTTTGATTAAAAAGCATCCAGTCATATAAAAGAACTAGCCCAGACATGATAGAATTTGACAAATCAAGGGCAATAACTCCGCTAAAAGTCATTGAACCGGAACTTGCTGATGATATGCATATGTAGAAATTGTACTGATAACTAATGTGAAGTTTGGTTGAAATCCGCCATGCAGTGGAATACGAGTTATAACATAAACATAATAAAATCAAACAGTTTTTAAAATTTATCTAGGGAAATGACTCCGGCAAAAATAACTGAATTGGAAAATACCCACAATATGAACAACTAGGATTGGGACTTATCCACTCATGTGAAGTTTGGTTGCAATCCAGCTAGCGGATTGAAAATAACATTCAAAAGACAAGGTCAGATTCCTAACATAAACGGCAAAGTAGTACTGGTAACACAGAGAAGATTGTGTTTAGAAATGTTTACGAATAGCATACGAGTTAAAACTAACTAAAACCCTTGTGGTGGTAAAAGTCTGACGTTGTGACCAGTGTAGATCAGCCTGGACAACCGTCTAGCTACTTATATAAACTACGCTCGATGACTGGTTCTTTGCGTTCTGACCACAACTCGTGATGAAAGAATGGATTGTGGAGTTGCCGGTCAAATGCCGCTGTCGTGATTTAAACCCACGACCTAGGCCTTCGGCGGGAGAAAATCGACAGGATTTTTTAGGTGTCCGGAATTTTGGGGGATCAGACTTTATAGCGGGAAAGCCACGTCGGCGAAGCCGACGGGGTGTTTCCGCCCTATAGGTAATGCGTATAACACGTATAACACGTATAAAGCATGTCAGTAAGTAGCAAGTTAAAAAATCCAACATACTCACATAAATGACGTCATTTGCAGCGGAAGATTGTAGACGGCGCAGGAGTCTAGGAGTAAACACTTTCAAATGTTGGATGGGTATATGACAAATCACTCATGTAATTGTTTTTTTAAATTAGTATTCAATTGAATACTCGTACATACATTTACCTATGGTCGGGCTTCGCCCGTAATATGAAAACAGGCAATACCTATATCGGGCGAAAGCACAATTTTAGAAATGGTACGAATTTTCAGGGGACGCAAAAACGGTTCAAGTTCCGAAAATTATTGGTCACGAATATCCATAGAGTCATGCATCGAGGGTTGATTGCGAAAAGAAATGGTGCTTTTATGGCGTCACAAGAAAGAGCATCAAACTTTAGGAATGTGTAGAAATAGGATATCTTTACATTTCAAAGTACAAAGCTGAAGTGTTGCGTTTTCAAACACAAAAATTGCAGACATTTGATGACAACAACAACAGAGTACCTGTAGACGCAATCGGAAGTCTTCGGCAAATTTCCTTACCCTTTATTCTGCCGAGACGTTGCGATTGCATACAGACGGTGCATCGTTATAAGTATGTTATCGTATCGTCCATTGGTGCGGACAAATTGAAATCTTCCATGGGTAATTCATTAATTTTATTGCTTACAGTATTCAATTAAATACTCGTACATACGTTTACCTATGGTCGGGCCTCGCCCGTATAAACGTCGTCGTAAAAGATTTTTTCCAAAATAACAGCAATGTACAAGGAATAATACTGCAAAATGAACAAAATGTAAATGATCTCTTTGATCTTCTAACAATATTCATTTTACTTTATGCAGATGACACAGTAATATTGGCAGAAACAGCGAATGGTTTACAGGAAGCTTTAAATACTTACGAACAATATTGTGAAGGTAAACACTTCAAAAAACGAAAATTGTTATTTTCGCTAAAGGCAGACAACCTAGGTATAACTTTACTTTTAAAAAAGAAGCCCTAGAGGTCGTGAACGAATATATATTTTAATAGAAGTGGCTCTTTCCTTAGTTGTAAAAAACATATCTCAAACCAAGCAACTAGCACAATGCATGGTCTTATCAAAAATTCTAATCGTCTTAACCTTCCAATAGATTCACAAATAGATCTATTTAATAAAAATTTTACTTTATGGAGCTGAAATATGGGGTTTTGGGAAACTAGATTTAATAGAATGTGTACAACTAAAATTTTTGAAATATATATTGAAATTAAAAAGGTTTACTCCTAATTATTTTGTGTATGGTGAAACAGGATGTATGCCATTGTTAAAAGATATGGAAGAAAAAATAATTTCTTTTTGGTCAAGACTCTGTGTAACTGAAGGTGGAGACACACCAAACAAATTATCATCTGCAGTTTATAAAAATATCTTATGATCAACAGAAGCCATACCCTATGAAATTCTTAAAGTAAAGTACCCATGGTTGCACTGTGTTCGATATATCTTAATTAAATGTGGTCTTATAAATATATGGACCATGCAAAATTTTCCGAATACAAAATGGTTAAAGATGTCGGTTAAACAGAAATTACTACAGGATTTATTCTTGAATAATTGGTATCATTTAGTTGAAAATTCAAGCAATATCACATTCTACAGAGTATTAAAGAAATCTTTTGGTATTGAATCATATTTATCCGAAATACAACCCTCTTTTTTATATAATCTCATCTAATTTAAAACAAGGAATCATCGCTTACCTATTGAAATAGAAAACTGGTCAAGAAAACCAATACATGAAAGAACTTGTAACTCTTGCAGAAACAAAATTAGGGATGAATTTCATTATTTATTTGAATGCAAACAATTCTCCAGTGACAGAAGACAGTTTATCAAACCATATTTCTATCGACGTCTAAACATGTATAAGTAAGAAAAATTAATATGTACTGGCAACACATCAGAATTTCTGAAGCTGTGTAAGTTTATAAAGGTTATACTACGAACTGTTAGAATGTAATATCTATATTTGCCGATTACTGCCATTAATACATGTATAATGTTTGACTATCATGTATTCATTGAAATATGAGATCAATCTTGATGGTTTATATGGTATATACTGCACCTAGAATGTGTTAATATATAGTAGCCTCCTAATACATCATATTGTCTGTTGTAAATGCCTCATATTTGCATGTGTGTACATGTATTGAGAGAATAAAAGAGATGTTCTGTTCTGTTCTGTCTCATGCTTTTTTTCATTTTCCCGTGTTTTATCTTTTTTCTAAGTTCCGACTAATCTTTTTAATATCGATCGATTAAAAAAGTCTAACAAGCAAGAGATGAATGCAAATTCCCAACGCATCTGTCATACAGTGCTGCATTGTTACAATTGTTACGCTTATTATCTTTAATCCTTTTTGACAGATTGTGAAAACCAGATAATCGCCGACAAATATTTTCACGCCTTCGGCACATCAGACGGCACACAATGTCATATTTAGGCCAAAATATCGGCCGGAATTCGGAATATATTGAGGGACCGGATTTTGAGCGACATTTCAACATTAATATTAATGGAGAGAAAAAGGGCGGAGAAAAAACAGCCGAATGTTTTAGGTGACCGGATTTATAGGGATCAGAATTTGGGGAGTCTACTGTACTGTGTATTTGTGTACTTGTGGTTCACATATGAAATACATTGAAGAAGCTTTGAAACAATGTTATGAAATAAATTCCAGTACTAAATCATTGGTATTTTATCCTGACCCTACATCAAATCAAGACCGCCTTGGAAAATTCCGTTTCTAATTTTTGAACACGACATTCTAGCAAAAATAAGACAATAATTTCTATATTTAGATCAGACTTTCCCAGCTGATTTATACGCAAGTGCGCACAAAGGAACTAATTGTTACGTATAATAATGATTCTTGTTTGTTTAATTAATTTACAATAGTTTGAAAATAAAGTGTCAAAATTAAAGTTTTACAACAAATTGATTGTACATGACAAGAGTGTTAGGAATAGTTTACTTTGATTTTATCGCATTATTTTGATTCGCGTAGGAAAAAAGTTCCAATGGTTGTTGTAGTGCATAATTCAATTCTGGTACAAAGACTATGGAAGGTGATCACCTTCCAAAAATAAGCGAAATGAACATGTGACACTTTGTAACTGCATGTAGTGATGAATCCTCAGACCTGTGAATCATTTTCCGGGAATGATCTGTACCAGTATAATTGGCTGTATCGCATCAATCTCAAGTACTTTTATTTATGTTAAGTAACTGTTCCCTCTATGCACGTTCCACATTGCATTTAACACAAAATATAAGAATACGTTGTAAGACCTATTGTGTCTTTCAAAATGGAGTTAATAGAATTGGTTATGTTACACTGTATATGTTTCCTGTTTTTTGGTTTCCCGATGGCTGAAGTAGCGATTGGACATGTACACAGACATATTGGGATTAAACCTTACAAGCAAACCTCTAGGACTGCGCCTTGTCCAGGACAGTGCCGGTGTTCTTTTCTCAGCAGAAAACTAAAAACAGATTGCTCTAAGTTGCACTTGAAATATATTCCGAATAATGTGTCACGTGATACCGCCATACTCCTTCTGAACAACAACAATATTTCAGCGAATGTAACACACCCGTTAAATTTCGGACTGCTGGTAAAGCTTGAACATTTGGATTTATCTTACAATACGATATCAAGATTAAATAGTAATACCTTCTCGGGTTTATCTCAATTGAAGTACTTATCACTTGCCTCTAACCGACTGAAATCTGCTGAATGCCTCTCAAACAACGTTTTCAAACCGCTCAAACTCTTGAAAGCGCTTGATATACATGGAAACTGTGACAGTTACAACGACAGGCAATGCAAATATCATGATACAGAACTTGGCCAGCTGCCAAATCTAGAGAGCCTCGTTATGGATGGTGTTCTAAATACAAATTTAGGGCCCGGCTTCCGTCACTTGAATAAGCTACGATATCTCAAGCTGAATTCCAGACTTCAGTCTGTAACATTGTTTACATTTAAAAATTTAGAAACTAGTATTTTGGAAATTTTGGATTTGGAAGATTGCCATGTGGAAAGCGTAATCCCTAATTCTTTTGCTGTACTTAAGCATATGAAAACATTGATACTGTCTGACAACGACCATTTATGTGCAGAAGGTTTAAAGAATGCGACAACAGGACTGAATGCAACAAAAATCCAAAATTTAATTTTGAAAAGAACCTGCAATCGTTTTCAGAGTTTTAAAGGCATTGGACCTTTATATGCCTTGAAAGATACTAAATTACTTAAGTTAGATTTAGAGAGATGCGATATAGTAAATGTGTCTTTCAATTTCATACTTCTTTTACCAAAGTCATTACTTTACTTATCTCTCAGGGATAATAAATTTATAAGTGGAAATGGATTACTTGCTTTATTTTATATGCCAAATTTAGAATATTTGGATGGAAGTGCACAGGATCGTTATCATGCGGGCAAATTTACAAACAACCTCGAAAGAACGCTGGAACTGGAACTGGAAGTGCCAGTCAATGCGCTAACTGACGCTAAAAATCACAGTAGTTCCGTAGTTTCATGTCACAGGAATGGCAATGAAAAAAGTGGGGCAAAAGTTTCAATTGAATCAAACACGTATGTTGAAAACCGTCGTAAAAGAAGGCATATTACGTGGCCACCAGTTATTCAACTGCCACCAAAACTGAAATTTATTAATGCCAGCTTTCTACGTGTAAATAGCTACATTTCATCAATTAATTTCAGTGTGAAAAATTCCCTAGAGTTGTTGGACTTTTCAAACTCTCTGCTCAAAGGTGCATGCGGTAAAATCTACGGACTTCATAATTTGAAATATTTTAATCTGTCCAACGGTGCGCTTTCGTTTGTGGATCCATTCACATTTGGTGACATGAAAGCATTACGTGACATAAATTTGAGTGGCAAGCCCTTTGGGAAAACAATTACACAGGCTTCTGAGCTGCTGTTTTCTAACCAAACGCATCTCGTCTATGTGGATTTATCGTCTGCTAGTCTTAAGCAACTTCCGTGGAAGATATTTGTTAACAATAAAAAACTTAAAAGGCTAAATTTAGCGTATAACTTCTTTGAAACTATAACCTTCTCGGTGGAAAGTCTAACTTCATTAGAGCTTCTTGACCTTTCGCATAACAGCATAAAACAAATTTTCCCTAATGTAACCAGACAGTTTGATCAAATAAGTAGGTATGTCACAGTTGAAGTTAACCTAGTGTCAAATTCCCTTCAGTGCACATGTGAATACAAGCCATTTGTTAAGTGGCTTGCTTACTTAGGCAAAAATATCACGTTATCAAACAATCGAACAATAACATGTATGTACAATAATGATACGGAAGTTAAAGTGTTGAGTTTAAAATATCTAACTTTCGAAATTGAATGTGTCACGTGGGTAATTATGACTAGCTGTGTAATCGGATTTGTATTCCTCCTGGTTATTTTTAGTTCAGCTGCATATGTGTATACACAACGCTGGAAACTACGGTATCTGTATTACATAGGAAGAAATAATATTAACCCTTATCACCCACTAGAAGGTACCAACGTAAATTTAATTAACGACGTTTATATCTCGTTCGACGAAACTGCCGTTCTGCATGATGGAACGGACCTACGGTATTTTGTGACGTCAATTTTATATTTAAGACTTCGGGAAAAACAATTTGTTGTTAAAATTCGAGATGAACTTGAGAGCGGAAAGCCACTATATAATACTATTTCTCAAACAATCCGAACATGCAAAAAGGTTATCGTTTTCCTTGATAAAAATTACTGCAAAGAATTTTGGAACGTATTTGAATTTAATATGGCAGCATATGAAGGAATTTACACGAGCCGTGACGTCATTATACCCGTTGTTGTGGAGGGTACCTCCCCAAAAGAGATTTCTGGTGAAATAAAAGCTTTCGTTTCCAACAGACAAATAATGCAACTAAAATCTGACACAGTCCTTAATGACTTCATTGACAAAGTCGAGTTGATGATTCGAAGATAACAGCTGTAAATTTCAACTTTGAATTGCACTTAGACCAACGTTACGCTATCCAAAATCAGGAAATTGTCTTACGTGACCGGAAGTGGAAACTGATATAGAACAATTATATACAGACTGCAATCAATTTAAGTTTTAAAAGTAACAGAGTTAAAAGAAACGCATGAAGTGTTAAACTCGGTCCCAACGGTGTTAAGACCAAATACGTTGTACAGTTGTATCCGTTGTTTGTTGTTGTTGTTGAATGACTTAAACGGCTAAGACTTTGTGCACTTCTGGGTGCTGTGGGGCTCGTTTTGGGGAGGCTGCGTTTTTGGTACGTGGCATTCCCTGTTTGATATCATTTTTGTTTTTGTCACAGTGTCTAGTACAACCAGCAGTTTGTTATCTGGGCTCTGGGGACACCATTAACTAATCTTTTGATTCAGATGCACGTTAATTCAACAATTCGGAATAATATTTCGTTATATCGAAATCATATTTCGTGTTTTTTTTTCGAAATAAAATTTTCTTATAAAGAATATAGAAATATTAATTTGACATATCGAAATAATAATTCGTTTAAACGAAATACTACATCGTTATATCAGATGCAGTGTCACAAGAGGGTCTTAGTATCTCCGGTTACTGGCGAAAGGATTTTAAAAGATGTATATAAAATTATTCTTAGCTCCTAGCCATGAAGTTTTGCAGAAGTTTCAAAGAGAAGTTTCAAAGAATTATTCAATTATTACGTCGTCTATGAGGTCATTTTAGATCATGCAAGCAGTTTCTAGGAAAGACTTTTTCAAGTTTTCATTCCGGGTAATATTACATCTGGGGTTCTGTATGGATCAACTAGATTGAAGTAAATTGATTACGGACCATGTAGGGAAGACTGTCAAAATGTCAAGGGAAACATATTTAGTTGCAAAATTTGGCCATTCCTACAGGAAATGAAACAGCAATTATCACAAATTATGAACAAAATTCCCATAATTTCACACCCAGAATCTCCAGCTCGTCCTTCGTACAAAAGAATTAGACGCATGGGGTGCATTTCATCTTCCTTGGAAAGCTAATATAGGAGCACTCCTGGGATGATCTTAGGATTTATCCGAGGAACGTTTCAACAAATTTCCTTGGAAAAAAAAATGACTTGGGGACTTCGCAAGCACAGATATGAGAGAAATCAATCAAATATAATTTATTCTTTTTTCTTCTAGAAGAAACATGGTTTACGGTGTATTTTTTGCATAAGAATACTGTCTAAAAAAATAAATTTAATGATTAATAATTTATAAACAGCACGTTATAAAAAGAAAAATCGAAAATGACTGTAGAATATTTATTTTTTAGAAATAAACATAGTTGTGGGTACATTGTATTCATTTCCTTCGTTAGATCATTTCTATATTTTCACGTTATAAAAAGAAAAATCGAAAATGACAGTAGGATTTTTATTTTTGAAATAAACTTATTGTTGTGTGTATTCATTTCCTTCGTTGGATTATTTCTATGCATTTATATCAATTTTGAAGCAACATTTGAGAAAAAGTTGATTTTCATATTTTTTTCATCACCATCCAATTTTCACAGTTAGTTCTTATAATTACATTTGTATATGATATGGCCTGAAACCTATAAGTCACCTATATAAAGTGGAAAAATGCCTTTAAAATCGCTGTTAATTGGGACACATTTTTTGCACTTAGATGAAGCGCACCTACGACAAACTTTTGAACTTATTACTGTCAGTGATTAATTACGCTAAAATACAATTAAACATCCAATCTATTTTCTCTATTTATTTTGCGCTTTTTAAAAATGGCTGACTTTTTAAATGAATGAACAGCTGATTGAGTATTACTCCGCGATTCACGGTGTGACTAAGTGCAGACTTGTTTATCTAACAAATGTTTCACTTTATATCTAATATTTTTTTGTTTCAGTTTCATGGGATGCTAAAGATAGAGATAACTTCTTACATACTTTTATCTGAAATAAACTTTAGAACTATTTTTGTTGCTATATCAGTAATGATGGTAGTAATGTGGTTATTATTATAATGGGGTTCTCCACGGGGAAAAAGAGATACTGTGATTCCACATTTTCCTGATTATTTTGTCAAGAAAACATAAAATAAAAAGAAAATTTGTTTGTTTCAGTGAAATATCAATTTCTTTTCACTCGTGAACACCACAGAACTGACAATTTCACTCGTGACTACGCCACTTGTGAAAGTGTTCACTTGTGAAATAAAATCGATATTTTACTGAAACAAACATAATTATATCCTCTATTAAAATTAAATTATCAATTGCTACATAGGAGACCAAACTTCATGTTTATCATCATTGTCTTCTAAATGATGTGTCAGTTGAACACTATGTCATGGGTTGCAGGTGTTCTCTGTTGATTCAAGCGAGCGATGGAGGGTTATGGAGGGAAACAATACTCCTGGTGCATTATTCTTCATGAAACAATTTTTTAATGACTCAACTGTATTGTTTAAACGGACCCGTAAAATCCGGCACGACGCAAAGGTGGATAATGAATCGGACAACTATTTAGATATGATACCCTTGAAAACACTTGACCGAACATGTTTTGTTTGTTTGGTCTAGGTTTCGTCGTAATATACTTCATAAGTTAATGACAAAACTGGCAATGGACTTAAAGTTATACATGTTCGGTTGTCAAAATTTTCTTTACGGAAATGTCGGTAAGAAATTTGTGTTTAGATCTCTACATGTTTCATGATACGTGAATTTCTATTCATTGATTAAAATGATAATGGGTGATAGTGAAAGATAGAAAACTAGACATGAATAATAGCTCACAAATTAGTAACAAGAAGACGCGGCAATGCCGCCAAAGCAGGTTCGCCTGCTTTTGTCCTGTTTGCTTTAGTAGTGGTGGTAGGTATAGGTGGACATGATTGGGTTCTTGTGTGTGGTGGGGGGGTGTTTGTGGTTCACTTCTGGGGCTGTGGGGCTCTTTTGGGAGGCTGCGTTTTTGGTACGTGGCATTCCCTGTTTGATATTATTTTTGTTTTTAAATGGCGCCTGCAGAAATTGTAGAATTAAAAAAAACAGCCATCTTGACTCCCCCCTATTTTAGTAATAGTGCCCTTGACCTTGACCCTTGTGACCTTGACCCCCAATTTTTTTGTTTGCTTAAAACAATCTAAAAAATAAAAAAAAATAAAAATCATTTTTAGTAACAATGACCTTGACCTTGACCCTAGTGACCTTGACCCCAAAATTTTTTTTTGCTTAAACCAATCTAAAAAATAAAAATAAATAAAAATCATTTTTAGTAACAGTGACCTTGACCTTGACCAAAGTGACCTTGACCCCCAAATTTTTTGTTTGCTTAAAACAATCTAAAAAACAAAAATAAATAAAAATCTATTTTTAGTAACAATGACCTTGACCTCGACCCTAGTGACCTTGACCCCAAAATTTTTTTTGCTTAAAAGAATCTATAAAAATAATAAATAAATAAAAATATATTTTTAGTAACAATGACCTTGACCTTGACCAAAGTGACCTTGACCCCCAAATTTTTTTTTGCTTAAAAGACTATAAAATAATAATAAATAAAAATATGTTTTTAGTAACACTGACCTTGACCTTGACCCTAGTGACCTTGACCCCGAAAATTATTTGATTAAAACAATCTAAAAACTAAAATTAAATAAAAATCTATTTTTAGTAACAGTGACCTTGACCTTGAGCCTAGTGACCTTGACCCCCAAATCTTTTTTTTGCTTAAAACAATCTAAAAACTAAAAATAAATAAAATTCTATTTTTAGTAACAGTGACCTTGACCCTAGTGACCTTGACCCTAGTGACCCAAAGCTTCCTCTTCACGCAAGCTACCTACAGACCAAGTTTCATTACAATTGGTCACTCCTAACTCAAGTTATTAAGCGGAAACCATTTTTCTATTTTTAGTAACAGTGCCCTTGACCTTGAACCTAGTGACCCCTAATGCAATCCCAAGCTTCCTCTCTACACAAGCTACCTACACACTGAGTTTGATTGCAATTAGTCACTCCTAACTTGAGTTATTGAGCGGAAACCATTTTTCTATTTTTAGTTAGGGGAAATTTTTTTTTTCCCGGGGGGGCCCAAAAAGAAATTTAAGGGGGGTTTCCACGCAAGCTACCTACAGACCAAGTTTCATTGAATTGTCACTGTTAACTAGTTGAGGGGAAACACCATTTTTCTATTTTTAGTTACAGTGACCTTGACCTTGACTTGACCTGAGTGACTCCAAATGCAATCCCAAGCGGCGTCTCCACGCAAGCTACCTACAGACCAAGTTTCATTGTAATTGGTCACTCCTAGCTTGAGTTATTGAGCGGAAACCGTTTTTCTATTTTTAGTAACAGTGACCTTGACCTTGACCCTAGTGACCCCAAATGCAATCCCCAGCGGCGTCACCCCGCAAGCTACCTACAGACCAAGTTTCATTGCAATTGGTCACTTCTAACTAAAGTTATCGAACGGAAACCAATGTTTGACGCCCGCCCGCCCACTCGCCCTCTCGACATACGACATTCTAATAAGTAGGCTTTTTTCAAAAAACCTGCTTAAAAAGAGACGTTAGTACATTTAGATGACTATTCAAACGACAAAACCTTCTTCTGCGATGCCACACACTCACAGTCTTGCTTGATAATGCTCATCTCTGGACATCAGATTGTTTGGTGATGACAGTGTTCTTTCCTGAGTCGTCAGAAACTTACATGACAGTAAAGAGTTACAAGGATTTGAATGCGGAAAGACACAGGTTTCAATGCTGCCAAATGTTGCGTGATACATACATCACGTAGCAGTAAGAATGCAATAAAGTTCATATACCATAGCCAAGTTCTTCAGTCAGTGGATCAGGGCATATACATGCTGTACTTACGAATTACCAACTCCAACAATACTCCATGGGACAAACACATAGAGAATAATACACCCGAAAGAAATAGAACACTAGAATTTAACAAAACTCTGAAGAAGTGTACACCTCCAGTCAAAGTAGCCAGTTGCTGCAACATTGCAGGCTAGGGCTGAGTATACAGCTACAGTATAGGATTCATAATTTCAGTCCTCTACTGGAGCAAGTACAACAAGAGTCATGTTAGACATGGCCCGCAAAGTGCTCTTTCCATGACCAAGAAATTTGAGGTTAGAGGAATGGATATGGTATAGTTTCTACTTTAATAAAATGTAAGGTTTTGGCGGGGGATAATTAGGCAAGGTAGAGTTTTGGTTCTTGGGCATGTACTTTCCATCATTGTTCTCTATCACTGTATGATGTTTCAAGCACTTCCCTTCAGTACTTTTGAAGTAATGCTCCAGACAAGATAAATCAAGAAAATGTAACAAAGGGGAGTAATTCAAAAATAAGGCCAGGTAGAGTTTTGGTTCTTGGGCACTGCACTTTTCATCATTGTACTCTATCACTGTATTAAGTTTCAAGTAATTGCCTTCTGCACTTTTGGAGTTATGTTCCGGACAATAAAATTAAAGAAAATATAACAAAGGGGAATAATTCAAAAATTAGGCAAGCTAGAGTTGTGGTTCTCAAGCACTGCTCTTCCTTCATCGTACTCTATTACTGTATTAACTTTCAAGTAACTCCCTTCAGTATTTTTGGAGTTATGCTCCGGACAAGAAAATTCAAGAAAATATATCAAAGATCAAAGGGGAATAATTAAAAAATTAGGCAAGGTAGAGTTATGGTTCTTGGGCACTGAACTTCTTCTCAATGGCCTCTGTCTGTGTGTAAAATTTAAATACATTCCCTTGAATACTTTTGCCGAACAAAAGTGTGACGGACGGACGGACGGACGGACGGACGCACGGACGGAGCCCGTTACCTTATCCCCTCGGCCAAGGTGGGGGGGGAGATAAAAAAGAGCTTCCACATATGTCCGGAGCGACATTACTTCAAAAACACCAGGTTGTATGACTGAAGATGGAAGAGCACCTGAGCACGTTTCTACAGAGAATATATAGTCAGTAAGATGTATGCAAAGACTTTCTTTCACAGGACGGTTGTTGACAGAAATATTAGACTGGCACGATCAGACATGCTAATGGAGTCAATAGATATTAAATTTTGTTGTGTTTCCTTAGAGACCCCTATCGAAAGAAACCTCACCAATAGAGTTGTAAATAATATAAGCAGCTTTTAGAAGTTGTTTTTACACTTAGGAAGATACCGTCTTATATATTAGCATGAACATAGCTTGTGCAGCCTCTGTATACTCCAGTAGGGACCCGGCTCTAGAAAAAGAAGATAGATCGGTGGTTCTGTAAGAAGTGCTGCCACATCTAGGACCATATGAAATACAGCAGTGGATTTTGAACAGCTCTGGTTCGTCTTCAGAAAATTTATATTTAAAAAAAATGAATAATGTCCTACTATTAAATATGTATTACTTGAGATTTGACTTGTTGATATGGTGAAAGTTGTGCGGGACACTGTTAGTAGCGAGTTTTTTCCAACGAGTTTAATTTCAAGCTTCGTATTATCAGACAAAATAATCGTCTTAGCTTTACTGAAATCGGCGTAATTCAGACTTCAGACTTCAGATACGGCACAGTACAGAGTTTAGCTTAGTATTCTGCTTTAGGTTATACAGTAATAAATGCATTTCTCTTTTTTGGTTTAAATGATTTTAAAACACAATTTATGTCAACAACATTTGATGGTTTAAGTTCTTTGTCGAATACTATCACACTTTGTCTAAGTATGTTTATTTACGTTTGTTCTTGCTTCTATATGCAGACGATACTGTTGTTCTAGCAGAAGATCAAAACAATTTGCAGAAAGCTCTTGATGCTCTGTCTAGGTATTGTTTTTTTTGGTGGTTGTTTTTTTTTTTTTTTTTTTTTTTTTTTTTTTTTTTTGTGTTTTTGGGGGGGGGGGGGGGGGGGGGTGGGTGTGTGTGTGGGGGTTTTGGGGGGGTGTTTTTTTGGGGGGGGGGGGGGGGTTTTTGGGGGGGGGGTTTTTTTGGGGGTTTTTTTTTTTTATTTTTTTTTTTTTTTTATGCTCTATGGAATTTGCAAGTTAATGTTAGTAAAACTAAAGTTGATATTTTTAGTAAACGTAAAGTTAATATAGGAAATATTGAGTTCTATTATAATAATTTGATATTGTTGAACACTTTCCATATTTAGGCATTTTGTTTAACTACAATGAAATTTTTTCAGGACTAAATATAAACTTGTAGAGCAAGCACGTAAAGCAATGTTTGCTTTGTTAAGGAAAATAAGAAAGTTAAACCTATCATTTTCCATTCAAATGCATCTATTTAACTCTATGGTTGTCCCAATTCTATTGTATGGCTCTGAAGTCTGGGGCGTAGAAAATGCCAGTATAATTGACCAGTTCCAACTAAAATTTTGTAAATTTATACTTTGTATGAAACAATCAACACCTAACTGTATGGTTTATGGTGAACTGGGTAACCTCAAACCTATTTAGTTCAAATAAAATGTAGAGTATTGTCATATTGGGGAAAATTATTAGTTTAAAGATAGTAAGATTAGTAATTTGTTATATAGAACAATGTTTAATTTGCATAGTAATAATGTTATCAATTCACCATGGCTGGAAATTGTTAAAAAAAACATTAGATGACTTGGGATGGTCTTAGTTTTATGTTGATATAAATGCTTTTAAATTGGCTATTAAGAAAAGGTTGGAACACCAATTTTTACAGAAATGGTCCACTCAAATTGATCAGTAATCTAAGTGTATTATGTATAGATTATAAAAATGAGTTAACTTTTGAAAAGTATCTCGATATTTTACCTAGAAATCTGTATTATAATAGTGCAGAATCTCAGGAACTAAATTATAAATTAACCTAGATAAAAGGCGTTTTCAAATTTGGATTGAAGCCAAAGATTTTTACGATATTGTAACTGGGAACGCAGTTTGAAATTTATTTGAATGCCCCGTTTTCTTGATGTTAGGAAATCTTATTTATCTAAGTTGTTATTGTAGAGATCAAATTCGATAAAGGATGGCCTATGACGATTCAAACTAAATAACAGAAAACATCTATTTTATTAATTGTGGTAATGAGGCATTTTTCGCCATAGGTTCTTCTTTGAAATTGTATTCATTTATCATTTTACGTTCATTGATCACAAAATCTTTGTTTGGAGAATATAATCTGCTAGATATAGGGAGTGCCCCTTTAAATTGAGAGATTTGATGTGTACCAGTAACAATACTAAACTGGTAAAACTTGCCTCCTTTTGTAAAATTATTTTATCCCTCTTCAAAAATTGACTCATTCTCCTAAATTTCCTGTACTTTATAAAGGTATCGCACAGAAATCTACATTATTATCTGTAATATACAGAATTGTGTATTTGTTCTACAAAATATCACATGTTTATTGTAGCTAGGATATAACAAATGTACATATTTGTATGATCACATGCTTGTAATAAGCCTTGATCAGAAATAAAACTTGAAACTTGGTTTAGCAAAGTCTCGGACCTATAAACCCATAGGTCCGTGACAAAATTGTCCGATTTTCACATCTAGCAAGAATAATATATGAAAAAATACCAACCCATCTAATAAAACAGAAAGTTTGGAGGAAACTACGATGTGAGATAGTCTTAGTTATTTCACACAGGCACCCGGCGTTGGAAATGGACCCCCAACCCCAGATGCATTTCTACTACCCTGGTTACCTTACAATGTAAAATCATGTAAACTTTGTTGTTATGCAATAAAACATAACAAAATAATAAACTTCAAAAGGAAAAATCATGCAGTAACAGTCATGATGCAACTGCTGAAGGTGGCATTTGATTAGATGGGCCAAATGGTATATTTGCAGGTAAGAAAACTGAACTGAAAATGGACAAAACAAAATCTGCTGCAGTCAAAACAAACCGAAGAAATGTGAGCAAAATTGTAGCAGGCAAAGGAGTTACTGATAGCTTTGTGTTTGGAAAACTAACTACTAATGAAAATGAAAACTGTGTTCCAAAACCTGTTAAAAAGTTTAGCGACTCCAGTAAAAAAGAATGAAATCTTCAGCAAAGCCAGTAAGGAAACACAACCTTGCCCTACACATATTAATCTTGCAGTTCTGAATCTTCAGATTATGGAAATCAGAGATCTATATTAAAGCTACCGTTATTTTAGGTCATTGTGGAAATGCGAATCATCCGCAATCGGAGATATCCTATTTTATTCTTTATTCTAACCGCTTAAGCTGATAATGTTAAGCGACTGAACATCAAACAAAATTATTATGAGTAAATAAATCACGGACCTTTAGGTCCGCGAATAAATGCATGGTATTAGGTTCATTGCTAAACTGACATTATGTAATAACACGGACTTCTTTTGAATCGACAACAGAGGGACACACGAAAATTTCGGACCGGTTTACTTTTGCAGGCCGAGTAAAAAGTACACAAAATGTCAGGTTATGTATTTTAAGATAACTGGAAATGGTTTTACAAATGAATAACGATGTTTAACGATTTATAGTCGCTAAAAGCTATGATATTAGTGCTTGTTGTAGAAAATAACAGAGACGTCGCCTACTATTCGATGCAATAAACATCTCATAAAAAATGATCACAAAACCGTTTGAGCAGCGAATTTCACATATATGATATAGATCTATGTACACTGTTCCTCTGCTATAATTGCTAAAACACATTTTCAGTAGGCCCGCAAATGGACCGCACTAGGCCAACAGAGCCCGCAGAATAAACATGTACTAAATTTATAGCTTTTCTACCTATAAACAGGAAACTCCGAAAAATATTGCGATAATGCATAATGTCGATAAATGGATAGAAATTGCAAAAGAATGCAAATATCTTCCCGAAAATGACTTGAAGGTACAAAGTGCTAACTGATCTATTTAACTAGAACGGTAGGGAATCGGTTGGATGACAAATATTCAGTGTAACGAAATCTAAGGCTAGAAAAGTGGGTGGGGTGTAGCCTAACAAATTGTGCGCCAGGGCTTTTTTATATTAACGACGGCCGCCCTTCGCCAGACATCTATGTAATATCAGTTTGTAAAATCGGTCGGTCTTGCAGTCGAAATATTGAGGCTAGGTGGGGTGTAGGTGCACCGAAATTAAGGCCCAATGTAAATTATGATGTATATTTTTACAAATTTTGATATTGTTTAGCTATACAGTAGAACCCGAAAATTCTGATTTTTCTCTCCATGAATCATTTAATGTTGAAATATCTCCCAAAAAAAGGGCAAAAATCCAGTCCCTCAATTTCCGAATTCCGGCCAGTATTTTTTGTCCAAAATATTGTGACATTGTATATTAATATGACTCTCAATAATCTGGTAATTGTATGGTGTGCTGTCTGGTGTGCCGAAGCCGTGAAAATATTTGTTTTCACATGATATTTATTTTCACACATAATTACACATGATTGCGGCCTCTCTCTCAGTCTCATTAAGGTTGATTCCATAATTTTGGAGTGAGTCTCTAGAGTGATTAATGTTAGTTGTAAGAAATTGTTTCATGATCCAGATTGATGTAAATTAAAATTAAATAAAAAGAATATTTGTTGGCAATTATATTCTAATTTTCACTGTCACAAAGGATTAGTGATAATTAGCTTATCAATGAATCTCTGTACATACTATGTAACAGACAGTACACGCAAGGTGTTTTTTCCAAATATCACCCAGTCACCACGACAGAAATTCATTCTAGGTGACCAGTCACGGTGACATGGTCACCCTAAAAAAGTTTTGGTCACCTAAACGGCCACCTGGTGGCGGTGTAATGGGTGGGTTCGTCCCAGGGTGACCACTAAAATACACAGTCTTTGGATGGCTAAAACCGAGGTCCCTGTTGGGTAAAACCTGGCTGAAAGAACCAGGAGGTTTCTGGGAATGGGGGGCTTTTTATTGCCTACCCCACCAAAAAACTAAACTCTTCTGGGGGCGTGGTCGGGGGGGGGGGGGGGGGGTGGTAATGTGGGGGGGGGGTACCAAAGATAAAACCCAAATACCACCTACAAACGGCCACCGCGACCATTTACGATGCGCTGAGATATGCGGTCGTGGTGATTCATGGTGGCCGGTCGCAGTGAATCGCGGTGACCAACTCGACTGATATAAAGTATTTTACAATTATTTTATTATATTTATTGATGTACAAAATGAAGAATACATCAATTTCTATCAATTTCTATAAATACTTTTTATTTTTCATCTACGGTCTCTATTATTAGCACATCGTCACCGCGGTATTTCTGTTCCGAATTGCCGCTGGAGTATTGCTGCGTAAAAAATCATCATTTTTAGATATAATTGTTTCAAAACGTTTTCTTTCCTACCTGAACTTACATTTATCACGTTTATGTAGATTTAAAATAATAATTCACGTAAACAATGTGCCGTAATTGGTCAATCTTTTTAATCCCAACTTGCCTTTTGTCAATCACGGTGGGTGTGAAAAATATTGCCTGTAATAAAGGATGACATATTTAACTCAAAAAATTGTTTGCAAACCCAAGCTATTTGACACAATTACTTCTGAAAGATAACTGTCAATATTGAGTGAATACGCATATTTGTCTGAGGAGATTTTGAGTATCTCTTGTCTTACGAAAGTCGACAGACAATGCATCGAAAGTGCGTAAATATTTAAATTATTGTAATAATTACTGTCCAATGTTCGTTAATTTTCAAATGCAAAAAATGATCTAGATTTATATTAAAAAGTTCTGAATGTTGTGTTTCCAAAACAAAATTACTGTCTGCTATATTTGGTGACCGCAAGGTTCAGTTGTGACACCTCTCTTTGTTGCGAATTATGCTTTCTTTTATATTTAATTTTATTATTTCGTACGGATCACACAAATAACCAGAATATTACGGAAATGCACATTATTAATAAAGAAATCTTGAATATCAAAACGGGTTGCTTGTTTGCAGCGTAATTTTTGTTTTGTCATTTACGATTGCCTCTAATTTTTCAGTAACTGCCAACGTCCATGCTTTCCCAGTTACATTTTTTTCATTTTGCCAAATAATGTTATTTTTACTGCAAAGTGTTAAAGCAGCAGGTGTCATGAGATCAAAGAATGCCGCCGCGATGCCCGGTTTCTTTGATCTTAGTGAGCACGTGGTATTAAAAAGAAACAGTTTGAGACATTGACAATAGATTGATATTTTGGATTATTAGATCATAAGTTTGGAATAGTTAAAGTAAGTTTGTTTTTTTAGATTGATTGTGTTGCTAGGGCTGTTTTACTTGATCCTGCAGTATGTTAGTTTGTTGATAGCGGCATTGTAATTAAAACGATTCGGGTGTCGGGAAGTTTCGAAAAACATCAAATTACAATTATTTTTCTATTTTTTTATTGACAATTTAAAGTTAATCAGTAAAAAAAAGTTAAACAGTAAAAAAACATAACAGATATTCAAGTCTCGACCCAAATGTGGACACCGCGACCGGACACGCTAATTCGCAGTGACGGGTGACTCCAGGGGCATTTGGGTGACCAAATTTGCGTGGTCACGATGGCTTGACGTCGCGGTGATGGGTGACAATTTGAAAACCTTGCATGTACTGTAGTACTGTAGTGCCAGATGGAATTTTAACAGTATAATGTACAAGTGAACAATGACAGTACATGATTAAGTGTAAAAAAATTCATGGATACCGACGATTATTATAAAATAGGGAAAACACCTCCAAAAAAGGCTAGAGAAACCATTCATTTATTGTGTTATTTAACACAACAGGGCCTCAAACAGTATGAACAGTATGAACAGTATAGCACTAACAAAGTTGTATGCTCCTGCGTTTATGAATAAATTATACAAATGAACCACCATAGTAGAATTACGGTATGCTGTTGCACAGTGGAAATTGACACATGTTCGTTTGCAAAGCTCGCCACATTTAACAGTTTTCTTCCTGGTATGAAAACTTGATGATTTTTGGTTGCATATTAATGATAAATAAAACAATAAAAATATAATGAAAATTGAGCAATGAATAATTGTTTACAAGCGTTATAAAGTTCAGAAGTTCATCGGAGCAACTGAGATCGCAGGGAAGAGGCTGAAGATAGCTGTTTTAGCCGACTTAGAAATTTATTTGAACACGCGGACAATTTTTTTTCTAACAGGTATTTGAAAATACTTTACGATATACCAAGTTTATGAAGTGTCCACTTCTTATTTTAAGCGTCTTGGAAGATAAATTTGTTTACATATAAAATGTACCATTATTTGTAATGTCAGTGTTATCAGAAATCCCCATCAGCGTAGTGCTTCTAGTGGTAAGAAACCCAGCTTGTCACGCCAGAGATTAGAGTTTGGTTCCCCAACGGGGAGCAAAGCTCTTTTTTTGTTTGTTCCTTCCAAATTCCTAATCAGACTTACAGCCAATGAATACATTTAGCAATGAAACAATGCTTTTATCATTACCTGCTACAAGTGATAACATTTTGAATAATGCTTAAAACTTTTATCAAACTGTATTGATTTTAAATTGATCCTTGACGGTAAAACTCAAACCGAAAGTAGTCATTACAAATAAAAGTGATTACATGGGTGGTATTAAATGCATGCTCATGCCCAGTGAGAGCGGGTTCAAAAACCTAAAGAATTAAATTTGAGCATATGGGTTGGTTTAAACGCCTGAGCATGCCCTGTGCGTACATATTGTATACATCCGGTTCGACGATCATCTTGGGCGGACGTTTAGGAATATTATAGCTATCCGACTGAGTTGAATTTTGCCTGACTAGACCTGCGGTCCAGCACATTTCGAGAAGACTGGAAAGGTCGAGGTGACAGTAACACATACACTAAATTTTCCCTGATTTACATGCCCTTTTTTTCAAAAATAGCTTCTAGTTTTTTCCTTGGAACATAACGCCTGGTTCAAAAGTATTTCAGAAACTGGTAAAAACACATAAACAAAAAATACTTCTGCAAAAAATATGAACAATATTCCATTTTTATGTGGTTCATTGAATGATAATGTTTACAGGTGACTATGCAGATCTCTAAAGAAGAGTTAGAATTATTAAGAAATGCAGTCCTGCACAGCCATTTGCCAAATGTTACACGTCAATGTTGGGAGGGCGAAACAACCTCTAATCAATCTGCTGTTGTCAATACTCCTAAATTGGTCAATACGATCACTGGCCTAATGAAAATTTTGTTAAAAGGTTATGTAAAAAGGGAAGTAAATCTGGAATTGCCAATTGATACAAGATACTGTTTGAACTGAGTGATGTTTCTTTACTTCTTAAAGATGTTATTGAAAGTGTAGTGTTGACATTGTCTTACTGGCATTACAAAAGTCACTTAGCAAGTTAATTGCTACCAAGGCAGCCCAGATGTGAATAACACAGGTCTCAGTCTTTATTCCAAGTGGGGGGAGTACCGGTGGTTGGTCGGTCGGTCGGGCGGTCTTGCATTTTCCTTGTCGAGCATAACGAAAACTACTTGTTGGAATTAACAACTCTACAAGATCAAGCACTTGAGAGGAAGGCAGGCACAAGAACTAAACCCATCTTGACTAAAACAGAGAGCCCTTTGTTACTTTTCCTTTCCGGCGCATAACTGAAAACTACTGGTGGAATCAATACAACTTCATACAATGGTCACTATTGAGAGGAAGTGCAGGCACAAGAACATAACCCATCTTGACAATACAGAGTTTTGCCCTTTGTTACTTTTCCTTGTCCGACATAACTTGAAAACTCTGGTTGGATTCAATACAACTTCATACAAGGTCAAGCCTTGAGAGGAAGGCAGGCACAAGAACCAAACTCCATCTTGACTAATTACAGAGTATTGCCCATTTGCTTTTCCTTGTCCGGAGCATAACTTGAAAACTACTGGTTGGAATCAAACAATTTCATACAAGATCAAGCACAATGAGAAGAAGGCAGGTACAAGAACCATAACCTATCTAGAGTATTTTCAGAGTTATTGCCCTTTGTTATTTTTTCTTCTCCAGAGCATTACTGAAAACTACTGGTTGGAATTCAATATAACCTCATACAATGGTCAAGTACATTGAAAGGAAGGCAGGCACAAGAACCATAACTCCATCTTGACTCATACAGAGTTTGCCCTTTGTTACTTTTCCTTGTCCGCAGCATAATTGAAAAGTACTAGTTGGAATTCAAAACAACTTCATACAATGGTCCAGCACAATGAGAGGAAGTGCAGTGCACAGGAACCATAACTCAATCTTGACTCATTACAGAGTATGCCCTTTGTTACTTTTCCTTGTCCGACATTTTCAAAACTTCTGGTTGGAATTCAAACAACTTCATAAAATGGTCGAGCACATTGAGAGGAAGTGCAGTGCGAAAGAACAAAACCTATCTGACTCATTTCAGAGTTATTGCCCTTTGTTACTTTTACTTGTCCGGAGCATTATTCAAAACTATTGGTTGGAATTCAATACAACTTCATACAATGGTCAAGCACAATGAAAAAGGCAGGTACAAGAACCATAACTCCATCTTGACAAATTACAGAGTTATTACCAAGAACAATATCTCTTTTTAGTTTGTTTGCAAGGTATTCTGTTACTACGAACTTTCTCAGTTTATAAAGCAGTCTTTTGGGGGTATTAATCACATTTAGTGATAGCTCTAGTTTTGATAGAAATATATCATTTCCCCCTACAGTTTATCTGACAGTCCCTTAAACCTATACTGAGTATAATTGATCATAGTACAGTTTATTTGGCTGTGAAAAAGTATTTTCAACAAAACATTATATACTGACATTTTAAGGACTAATCTAGGGAAGATTATAAGGTATCATGATCATCTATAACCAAATATTTTTCAGTTGACCTGTATTGACCGGTTTTAAAACACAGTGTTGACCACAAGCCTAATACTGACCAGTCGATTGCCAACATTGTTCCATGAACATCTCTGCCTTCTATCTAGTGTTCAATTGATAAAATGTACATTGCCAAGAAAGGATACTGTGCATATTAATATGAATATCCAGGGCTAGCACTGGCCCATTTTTTCCAAGTGACACTGTATACCTAGCACACAAAACATATTCCTTCTGTTAAAGTTGTAGCCAATTCAATTTCTTTTGAGCCAATTTAACTTTTTTGTAGCCAATTTTGGCATTGGCTAACGCCAGAGCTAGCCCTGAATATCTAAAATAAGTACAAAATTAATCGTCTCTGGGAATTTTGAACCTTTCCAAAAATGAGTCCCTGGTCCATTTCAATTGGGAAGAATGGTGCATAGAATCTCAAATTTGGGGAAAATGTGTTTACTTTTTACACAACGTTTATTTTGTAATGTCAAAGACTGTTACATGATTTTATGAGATTAGAAGTCAGTATCTGTCAGCTGGGCTTTTAAGTAATAAAGTTTGTAAAATATGCTGATTCAATGTAATTGCAAATTTATGGGATGGGTCCTAATTTTGGACCCAAAATCAGTGTTAAAGCATCTCTGTCTCTTTATAAATATCTTTTTCTGTATCATCAGAAAAAAACTATTATATTAATTGAGGGCAATTATTAAATTTTATCACACAAAGGCACTGCTCTGCCATTTATTGGAGATAATTTATAATACATGTACATATATGTGTTTCGATTTGTCATGACTTTTACTGCTTTAACTCTTTAACTTTATGTCATTTAGGTGCATATAGCCTTAACAGGTATATCAGTCTGGCAACATGCAGAAGCCAGAGTTTACTACTGTTAGTAGCCACAAGCTAAGCATACAGAAGTTTCACACCTTGTTGCTAAGGAACTATAATGTGGCTGCGTACATATTTGTTCATAAATTACATTTTCTTGTTTTACAGAGATTGTGTGACATGGTGTGTGAGCTGTTACTGGAGGAATCCAATGTACAGCCAGTGTCTACACCAGTCACAGTTTGTGGCGACATACACGGACAGGTAAGTCACAAGTGTTTGTGTACTCTTCATAGAGATGTTGAAACGATAAGAGCTTCCAAAGTTTGTGGAGCCATGCCTTTATTGATAAATTTGTGTTATTACATGTAGGTCACTTTACAGTGCGCAAGTCTTGATGCTTCAATACCAACCTCAACATTCTATGGAGAAATACACAAACTACAACCTGATAATTTAATAATTTCCTATTAACTAAAATCCTGATCAAATAATATACGTAAATACATAGATTGTAAGGTTTTACTTTTGTTCTCTCGGGTAGTCCTGCATTTTGTAGGATTCCGGTATTTCTGTTAATCATGTGACTGATTAGGTCAGTGTATGCGAGTTTTTACAATGCAAAGTTTTGTTCCTATCATAATCACAGGGCTAAATTTACAGTAGGATTTATACCGACTATAAACATCTTTATACATTGAATTTGCATTCTTCAGAAAGTTGCTTCGCAATTTAAGATTTTCAATGTATTTGCAAGTTTATATGAAGTTTCTCAATTACTGTCCAAGCCCTTGGGAGCATAGAAGCATTAACAGCAATCTAAGGATAGAAATGTTATTGAGATCGGAGAATGGATTGAGTTATTTTATTCGCAAACAATTTAGTTATTATTACTACTTATATTGGGAGTTATGTAATGTTCACCATGGGTCTCTTTTCAATTGCAGTTCTACGACTTGATGGAATTGTTTCGGACAGGTGGACAGATGCCAGACACAAATTATATCTTTATGGTCAGTTGAGTACAGTATAAAACTAAAACTTTCGTGTGCTCAAGTCCGAACTTATACTTTGTACAGGCCATGTACTACAGGGGAAATTTTCAGCAGTGTAGAAAAGCCATTAATAACTCTAACTAATGTGCATGGGTTGTAACATGACACAAGCCCAGCATTTCAATACAGACAAGTATTGTAGTGATGATCATTGTTCTAGCATGTTAATGGTGATTTCAGACAGCTTTTAATATTCAGATATCATGTCTGTTTGACTCTTGTATTGATATTTTACATTTGAAATACTATTAAAATCGAAATATTTGCAGTATTATAGGAACTTTGCTAAAGAACGTTCATTGTAGGTTCTAAATCTAAACTGCTTGCCAAAGTTCAGAAAATTTTTAAGTTTTAGTCAAAAAGTATCTCGAAGGAGTAAAATGCTTCCCTGAAAAAAAAAATTTTTTGTCTGAGGCTAAAATGAATTAGTATAAACTAAACCCTGCTGGGGACCTGTGGCCCCCAGACCCCTACCCCCGACTTATTTTCAGGATTGAAAAAATTTACTCTGTTGACACCCCTGTATAATATGACTGCATACAATGTTGATGTTTAAGGCAGACTTTTAAACTCTAGCGCATTTATATAGCAGTACATTTACAACATGTAATAGGAAAAGATCATTAATATTTCATTATATGTTTTTACTTTATAGGGAGATTTTGTAGATCGAGGCTATTACAGCTTGGAAACATTCACACTTCTTCTCACACTAAAGGCAAAGTAAGTATCATTTGAGTCAGTAAGGTTGTTTTTGTGTGTTATATATATGCATTACAATTCTGGTGACCAAATTCTTCATCATGAACTTTAGAACTGGCTGTTTGGTGCACAGTTCTGTTCTGATACAACATATGATATGAGAAAGTATGATAATTGTATTTGTTTTTTAAAGGTGAATTTTCAATGTATGTCAATGTCTTGTAATCCTGCTGCACTTGTGATTCCAAAATGTCATTTTCACCTTCAAGTTTATCCATATTATTCACATTGTATTCAAGGTTTTTCTTCATAGCAGTATGATAAAATTATGTGCAGTAAAATAGAGAATAAATAACCAGATGTTAACATCTTTGTTTTTCCTTTTGAAAAAAAAACCACAACAACATTTAATGAGTTGTACTGTTATGAGGTTATGTTTTTTCTGTTTCTAATTATGTTTCTATTGTAAGATTTGTATACCTTCACATTTCAGCTTTCTTGTTATTCAAATGAAATTTTAATGTTGATTACAGGTGGCCAGACAAGATAGTTCTGCTTCGTGGTAACCATGAGAGTAGGCAGATTACACAGATATATGGTTTCTACGGTAACACATTTTTCTTTGTTAAACAGTTTTTTAAAGACAAACGACTCAAAATAGGATCACAGTCATTATTATATTGGATATCATAACATCTCATGTATAAGTTGGCTTGTCAAGCTTCTGCAGTATGTTCTGTAGCTCCGGGACAGGGTCACTCTCGTGAAGCAAGGAATTAGGAATACAGTGAACTTCAACGGAATGAACTGAAATAACCATAGCTGTGCAAGTGTCAATTTTATACTTATAAATATTCATATGTTTCACCATTTTCCTACTTTAGATTCGTGACACACCAGTAGATGCATGAGATTTACCAGTAATGTTATTATATTCGAAGTTTGTGAAAATGTTAATTGCCTATCTTTATTGAATTATCTGCCTTATAAATGACAATATGTCATATATAAATTCTGAAACTGTTAAGTAGCAGAACCAAGATAGATAAATGGCAAGAAGTCTAACTTTAAACAGTATTCAGGTATTTGAGACCAAAAAATACCAATGTTTCAAAGGTAATAATAATTGTCGTTTTCATGAGATATAATATCCTTTGACTGATTGATATACAGAAAAAGAAATATCAAATTTTCTAATCTACCTGTATATCCAAAGTTCAGACGAACCGCATGGTATATTGGAAATTCATTTACAGTCGACTCTCGAAAACTCGAACACCCTCGGGGAAGCAAAATTTGTTCGAATTATCGGTAGTTCGAACTTTCCGGAGTAAGCATGTCGGCCATATTGGAGATGGTACTAAAGACCGTTCAGTCTAGAGTGAAGCGTGCTAAAACCTGTGTAGGAACGTACTCGATTACATTCAAATGAAGAAAAACAAAAACAAGCATGTTTATTTCAATTTTTTTATTTTTCATAATTTAGCTACGATACAGAAACATATTTACAAGAAGCGAGTAGAGATAAATCAGAGCACAAATCAATCAAGATAATAGCACATTAAGCATAATTATATAACATTATAGCTCATTTATCTTACGAATAGCACATTACATGACAGGAAAAGATAACGGCAAACAAATACACATATCCTATATTATTACCAAGTGACGATATTTACTCAATCAAGCTGGCACCTGCTCAATTTTCACGAGGTGTGAAAAATATGCGGCCGGCTGATTGATCTATTAACGAACGACACTGTTTGAATTTTCCGGAGTTATTCACACTATTTTATTAATGAGCGGACAATAACATCAGTTCGAAAGTTCCGATTATCCGGGTTCCGATTAACCGGAGTAGAACACATTGAATTTAGAAGGAAAAAATTCGGGACCCGACGATGTGTTCGAATAATCGGGGGTGTTCCAATTATCCGGGTTCGAACTTTCGAGAGTCGACTGTACATATAGGTTCTTACTAGATATTTGAGACCATAAATTCTTCCAAGTACTGTATGGGATTTTAAGGGAACCCTTCTCAAATGAATTATAATTTCCATTCAGTCAGGAATGTTTTTAAAAAAACCCAAGGGAAGTCAAATACAGTAAAACTTCGATAACTTGAGGTCGCACGGGGACGAGTAAGATGCTCGAGTTATCGGGGTTCTCGAGTTACCCGAACAATCGAAATTTTACCAGTTTTTCTGCTGTCATATATATCTTATGAACAACGAGTTATTTGAGGACCTTTATTTTTAGGTCCGATTAATACATTTACAAAATGTATTTGTTACATTAAATCACAAGCTCTGATTACCTTTCATACTTATTTGATAAAATCCTGTTATTTTTGTTTGCATACACGTACAATCAGGGTAATTACTATTTGACAACTGATTAATGGAGAAGGCGGGGCAATGTTACTTGGGTTACTTGGGTTTTTCTTACTGTTCTCCAGTAATGCCAGGCGACTAGCATGCTAGACAATTTAGGCCTAAGCTTATTTTGTGTGCAATTAACTCAATAACGAATTATGGTTATTAACTCGCACCAGTTGTCGTATAGGCACAGCACCGATGAATCGGTGTAGCACATCACTTGTGGCATTTTCAAGAAACGCATTACAAACACTTTTCAATATGTTTTTTGTAAATGTCATCTGAGACAGAGTTAAATAAAGAAACACATGATAGTTGATATCATTTTCATCTCTCAACAAATGAATCAAAATATAAATAAAGATCGTTGTATGCATAGGCAAAAGATAGCTATGAAACAGCTTTGAAACAAAGAAAAAGCACATTTCTTTCAGTTAGCGTAGAGGCTATAAAATCAAATGAAAGAATATGCAGTTTGGGATTTTCTCTCAAGCCTTATTATCAAAAGCCTACTCAGACTCAAACTTTTCACCTCATCATTAAGTTCTCATAATTAACGACTCGCAAACATGATTTTCTTTATTTTCTTCTTATTCAATAAAAGTAGGAAGTGGGTATAATTACACATGATTTAAGACAATTTGAATGTGCAAAAAGCATTCTTTACACTTTGGCCACTGGACGGCCGAATTATCGATAATTAACGAGAACAATCAATTAACAATAGAAGTATTTCACATGACATGTCAAAATAATGATGCGCCGTCGGAGGTGAGAAAAATCTGATAATCAGTGACCTCGAGTTGCCGCAGGTAATTTAGTAAGAAATCTACCTGGCGGGACCACAGGTGTTCCTTGAGTTATCCGGGGTTCTCGAGTTATCGATGCTCGAGTTATCCATAGTATTTTCTAGTTAAACATAGAGGTAAAATTGCTGGGACCGACAGGAGTCCTCGAGTTAACCGGGGTTCTCGAGTTATTGATGCTCGAGTTAACGAAGTTTTACTGTAGATAAATTTCGACAAATTCAGTGTTTAGGAGAGCTTGTCTATGTAAAATTGTCATTTCTCAGAGTGTTACATGGCCCAAATACAACTGAAAACTTTCAAATGCACTTTTAGCCATGTGGATTGCCTAATAAATATATCTTGTATCAGGAAAACACCAATATTTGGACATCGATGACAAATGTGTCTGAATGTTTGCTTTACTTTTCCCAAGATAATTGTTATACATCTGTAGATAAAACGTATCTGTTGTGTTAATGGGTTTCCGGCACAGAATTACATATATGAGAGCACTTATCTATTACAGATGAATGTCAGACAAAGTATGGGAATGCCAATGCCTGGAGATACTGTTGTAAGGTGTTTGATCTACTCACTGTGGCTGCTGTAAGTTACTTTCACCATTACTTTAACCCTGCTAAGTTCTTTATATGGACTTGCCCATCATTCAATCTAGACAATGGATTATTCCAGTTTTTTCTAGAACAAATTTTAAAGACCACCTAAGCCTATTGTGGGATTATTTACTTTTCATGGGTAGGTCAACTGCTAACAAACAGTATCACAAACAAAGTCACATGCTCTATTGTGCAAGCTAGGCCAACCATTGGATGCGTCATGTCCCAGTGTCCAGCAAATTGGTTATAATATAATTGTAAACACTTGAACGGTCCATTGATTCTGCAACTGGATGCTCTCTGAAAATTTACCGACTGAATGAGAAGCATTACTGTGTAGGTTGATAAGGGTAGAAACACGTTGGACATGGCTATACTAGTAACTAGGAAATTCGCGAAAATAGTGAAAATTAAGTCATCATAAATATTACCCAATTTACAGTAATATATTGCAGAAACACAGTTGTTATGTTGTTATGTTGTTTGTCGTTATGTTGTTATGTTGTTTTGTATTGCAGATAATAGATGAGGTGATTTTATGTGTACATGGAGGGTTATCTCCTGACTTGAAGACAATAGACCAGATCAGAACAATAGAAAGGGCCCAGGAAATCCCACACAAGGGAGCATTCTGTGATATCCTTTTTAGCAAAATTGGTCAGTCTGTTAGTTCACAGATGTGGTACAGACTTAGACTTGAGTAAATTTAGATTTCTGTTTACTGGGTATTGTTGCAGAAATATATTATGGCAAAAATCTATAGTAAAAAAATGTGCAGTGTTGATGCCAAATCAAGATGCCAGTTTGTGAATTCATTAGCTTGTTATTTACTCATATTGTAGCAAGATTGTAAAAAGTTGGCAATGTAAAAATTCCCCAGTTTACAATATATTATACACAAACCAGACTGTAGTCATAGTTGAATCTAAATGATCACCTGGATCTGCAATCAAGCAGCCTTTTATAACATCCCAAAGCCAGTTTTTAACCAAAAAGACTTGACTGTATTAAGCAGTCACTTGATTTTAATGGCCTTTTATAGACATGTTTCACTTGGATGATTATACACATTGATTGAATGTATTCAAATAGTATCCCATGGTTCGCACAGGCCCTGAAGAAGTACTTGACATATGGTGCCATGAGTCCTTGAAGAGTAGCTGGATTTGTGCTGAGAAAAGCCAAAAGTACTTGAATTTGAAAAAAAATAGTGAATTTCTAAAAGTCATTTAATTGTATTAGGTAATAAACCTGCCAAAAATTTCGCTTAAAATGACACGAAAACAGTCTTATTTTTTCTGTATGCTATCGAATATACTCGCATGTGATGTATCAACTGAACTTCGGCTCGGGAATTTAGATGCCTAGTTGATTTCCAGTACACAGTCATGGTCAGAAAATTGTGAAGATTTAGTAAATAAGTCATTTCTCATAACATTGGTCAGGAATGATAGTTATACGCATGGAAAAGGATTTTTATAGGGACAAACACAAATGTAATTGGCTTGTGTTGGATTAACTTGTATATCACAGGGTTCATGTTGTGATTTCTTGAGGTCAACTAAAAAGTCACATTTATAAACAAAATAGACAAATTAATGTTCCAATGAGTAATATTGTCCAATTTCCGGATTTGAATAAGAAGTAAATAATGAGATTATCAACATGTATTTTGCTGAATTAATTTGAATAGCAAAGATACATATTACATTGTGTAAATATGATTTAAGGTGACATTTGACTATATATCCGAATAAACTGTCAGATTTTTGCATCATTTTAGTCCTTGAAAATTCGGAAAAGTCCTTGAAAAGTCCTTGAAAAGTACTTGAATTTTGTCTCAGAACTTCTGTATGAACCATGTATCCTGTCGATACTTTTGTTATTATAGTAAAATGTTTGAGTGAGCTTTCCATGATTGTAATGGTATTTTAATATTTACACTCCCGACAGGAATACTTTTCTATTTTAAATGGTGAGCACCAAAGAAATTTGAAAAAAGTGTACTATTGTATCAGTAGTCTCCTCTAGATTATATTCCTTAACATAATGTACATTTGGTATGGTCAGACCCAGAGGAAGTTGACACATGGGCTATGAGTCCAAGAGAGGTTGTGGGGCCAAAGTCACAAATGAGGTCAGTTAAATGTATTTTTTAACCAGGTTTTCCGAGGGAAAAATCCTGGTTATTAGATTGATTTGGGGCGGCGGCGGGCGGTGGGGGTAAACAATTTGGTTTGCCAAACATTTCTCCGGATTTCAACCAAACTTTCACAGAAGTATCATCAAGTGCACATACCGTCAGGTTTTGTAACCATTTTTGAATTATTGACTTGAAACTTTGTTTTTCATGTTTTTCTTACCATTTAAGGGTGTCATACCAAACTTCACAGAGCATTGTCATAAAGTGCTCTTGAAAAAATTGGGTTTTGTATTTGGTCATTTTTTGACAGAATTATGGCCCTTTGTTTTTTTCACTTATGTAAATCTTGTGTTAGCAAGTCCTTTACCTGCTAAGGGACTTTCAAGCAAATATCTCAGAATTATTGTCACCACTTATAGCGCATATTGACGGGTTTTTGAAATTTGATTTTTGTCTGAATTATGGGCCTGTTTTTCATACAATGTAATACATATAGAGAAATACTCTTTGAAACTCCTACATTTCTCAAGGTTAACCAAACTTTATGGAACTATATTGTTACTATGAAGAATTTGGATATATAATGTTTTGCCCCTGCTAGCCGTACGGGCCGTTATCAATTTTGTGTCACATTATCTCAGTAACCATCATAGGGAGAAGTACTTGTTACTTAAAGAGGGAATACAGAATACTTTGTTCTTACTGTCTTTTTTAGTAGATTCAGTCCTGTATACTTTGGAGTATCTTACAGGAAGATAACAAATCTTGAGACCAGCGGTTCAAACCCCACACAAGCAAGTTTTTTTTTTTTCTTTTTTTTTCTTTTTTTTTTAAATAATTTTTGCCGAATTATGGCCCTTTGCTTTTCACATATTTATATATAGAAGAATACATTTGAGCTACCAGCAGATTGGAAATGCAAACCGGTTTTATGACAATTCCGTCACATGTTATTATATTAAGCCAAGCTTACTTAGAAGTAGTTAAATCAAACTCTGTGCAATCAGTGAACTTCAGGGCATTAAATTCTTGTATAGCAGTACTGTTGTCAATTGTAAGATTTTACTCAGGTGAGAAGTTTACATTATGGATATGGATTAGTCAATAGATTTTGGCTTTTCATTTTGTATATCGGGAGTTTCCATGTTGTAATGATCTTTAATGTCTTGAGAAACATTTATTTATTAATATTATATTGTATTTCCTAAAAGTATTGTAATGTTACTAGCAGAGACCCAGTAATTTTTTTGTGACAGCCTGCTGTCATTTTATGGAGAAGCTGTAATTGTTTAATTTTCAAAGTGGGAAATTTGCGAAAATTGCAAAAATTGAATCATCACAATTATTACCCAGTTAATAGTACCCACTTGAGAAAATGGTAACAAAAGTCTGAGTCGTTTTTTTGTCTGTTTTGGAATGGAATGTGTTAACATTTTGAAATTTTGCAGATATTACCAATTGTTAGGTTTAGTCCATGTTCAAAGCTGTCATTCACTCTGAAAACAGAAACCTTTGTGCACTGGGTTAAAAGGTTTGGAAGGATTTATCGTCATAAATCTCTAGAAACCCTGTAAAACTCTAATATCCATTAAAATCTATTTTAACAGATTACGTAAACACAAGAATTTCAGAAAATTTACTCCTCTAAAATATTTGATATTTTCCATTTTGATATAGTGTTACAAATTTATTTATTAAGTTATTTGCGTAGCTCTGGGAGTGGTATTAAACTGATTTAATGCTGTTGAAAAAGCATACCATGAATGTCACGTTTAGCCAGTATGCAGAGTGCATTATTTCAGACAGCTCCATTCACGGTCAAAGTCACATTTTACAAACAGAAGTCATATGTAGAGCTTGGACAATTGTCAGTTTTTGGGTTCTGGACTGAGTTTTACCTTCAAAAACTGATTCACAAGACTTTAGTCTGAACTTATTTGACTACATAACATGTCTACTGGGCAGTTCTTGAACCACTGGAAGGATTTTGAATTATAGTTGCACAAATGTTATAGGGAATTATGTGCAAAATGTCTGTATCTGGCAGCTCAGTTGAAGGACAGGTCAAGGACAGTTGAAAAGTGTACCTTGTTCATGTTCTTAAAGACATGCAAGAGTTGTGCCTTAAACCTTTACAAATCATCTTCATCATATACTTAAAGAAGATTGATTTATAGTCCAAACATGTACAGCAACTTTTAAATAGCTTCTAAGAGATTGTTGGTAGAGCACCGGACTGACCCAGAGGTTCAAGCCATGTGTAATTTGACTACAATGTCCACAACACAGCTCTTTGACTGTAATGTAACAAATTAAGGAAGCAGCATCGTAGTGGTTTTGAGAATTTTCTCCCAACATGATTGTTTGATAATGGATGTTTGGGTAGCTCAGTGGTTCAAGTGTTGGCTTCCTACTGCTGAAGCCGGGGTTCTAGACTTGGTGCTGGAATATGGGATTGTTATGTGGTCATCAAGCCAGACTATAAGAATCTTTCACTGGTTACAGGTGCAGATAGGAGTTACTGCCAAAACAGTTACCCAAGAACTGGATATTCCCATCTGCATGTGCAACAAGTGATAGATTCTTTTTCTTGCATACCATTTTCAACTAACAGTAGCAGAAATAAAATCAAACTAAGGACGTATATTTACAACTATTTTCTTAGAGTTATGTATGAATTTACACGTTCATTCACAAAAGTGGTTCATTCTGATGTCATTAAGTCGTCTTACACCAGGTGAGAATTACTGCAGATATCCCGATCTGGTATGCGAGAATAGGTGGTTTCTCCAAGTATTCTTGTTTCCTCCACTGTAAAGGCCACAACAATGCGACAATCTGTGCCAACGAGCATGACCTAACATAAATTGTTTGACAATCACTGTAAAATAAATAAAATTTGAACTTTTACTTTTTTACAGTTTGTACACATCAATGGTCTAAAGTTGATATGTCGTGCCCATCAGTTAGTGCATGAAGGTAAGTTTCAATATGGAGTGTTCAGCGCAATACAGTTGTAATTCAAATGTGATAGGTAAAGACTTTTCTGCACTTACCTCTCATGGATCTGTGTTGTGGTAGGCGCCAGTGCCTAGTCGGGAAATGTTTACCATCGGATTGTACAGTCCGTGAATTGATCCAAACCAGCGTCATGATTATGTCCTTATGAAAAGCACTTTTTTGCCTCATTTCCTCAATTGTCTATAGATATTGATACCTTCTGGGATGATTCTTGAGAGCAATTAAGTTTATTAAATAACTTACTTTGCAATTAAGAATAAATATATTGGTGTAGAATGTGAGATGGTGAAATGAATTAAATTTGCGCAGCTAGTTTTGATGTGGGATAGATGGATTGTAAGATTTGTTTTTGAAATTTAAATGAAATTGATCTCCTTTATACCTTCTTAACATAAATCCTCGTCTTCAATGAGTTGTATCATGTAGAAATAGGTAGTTATTATACAGGGTACAAAGTATCGTGAGGCTTTATTGGTATACCGCTTGTCCGTTGCTCGGCTTTAGTCATAGTTCTAGTTTCTGTTTGACTCTGAAGAGATACTTTTTGCGAGCTTGGTCGATGAATTAAGTACTTCCGTACAATTCCTTCATCTCGGAAGCTCCAGACCAAGTATGACTAACAGCTAAAATAAAAACATTAGTAGTCTTAGAGAGAAACTTCCCTGAATATGTCTAAAGTGCCGAGGGAATTGAAAACCCTGCTTACTTCATAATAACAACCTTTGGGCAGTGGTCCTAAAACTTCACTGGTGGTTAAATGTATTCACCAGTTGCCCCTTGATCTTAGGTCTGTCAGTCAAAAATTAATATTATGGACAGTTAACAAACAGATGCTTGCTTGTGATTGAAAGTATGTATACATAAATATTTTCCATGATTATTTCAGGTTACAAGTACATGTTTGATGAGAAACTCGTAACAATATGGTCGGCACCTAACTACTGTTACAGATGCGGAAATATTGCAGCCGTCATAGATTTTAAAGACGCAGACAATCCCGAGGCCAAGCTCTTTAAAGCAGTACCAGATAATGAACGCGTAATACCATCGCGGACAACAACACCATACTTCCTTTGATACAAAGTAGCATGAACAGACTTATTTTAGCATGATTTTGTATATATTGTAAATAAGAAATATTGTTGAGACTGAAGCGTGTTTTCGTAATTTTGCTGACACAGTGATATTACCACTTGCCAAATATGGCAGTAAAATTCTAAAAAGCTGAAGAATGAGGACAGAAAACTATTTTAACTGAATGTTTACATTGAATGCAATTCCTAATGCACGTACGTTGTAACCTCGATTCAGATGGGTTATGTCATTTAAATTCATGACTGTTAAATAACTTCAATATGATGTGCATTAGAATAGTATTAATTGTTTTGAGATTTTGACATTTGCGACATTATGTATGGTTTCTAATGTTTGCAAACAGTTTAAATAGCTCGGCTGGGGCATTCAGCATGTCGATTAAAAATATATGCGATAATTAAAAAACATATATACAGTCAAAGAAACAGTTTTCTGCAAAATATTTAATTGAAACATGTAAAATGATAGAGAATGATTTTAGAATTAATTGCAATGTCTGACTGTATCAATATTTAACAAAGACATGTTCAGTTTGTTTGTTTAAGGCATTGGAAGCATCATGAGTAAAGCAGTAAAACAGACTTACTGGCAAAACCTTCAAAAACAGTGAAGTCATAATGCCCTTATATCATTATGGTTAAGTTTCCATAGTGATGCATTTTGTTTCTGAATTTTAAATTTTGAAAATATACTGTATAAGCATCACACCATTGTTCACATTTAATCATATCTTCTATACATAATGCAAATTTGATGCCAGCTTCAATAAATATGAATTTATATTTAAGAGATAGAGCATATTGCTTTCAGAGTGCATATAACTATTTGGTACAGGGTAGTGAATTTTAAAGTAAAGTTTAGAGTTTAAAACTGACCTTTGTGTTGTAGATTTAGGGAGAACAGGTGTCACACAAAATATTCATATGATCCATTATGGCTCATTCAACAAAAACATCACACTGGTTTTCTGTAATTGCCACCTAATGCAGAAGATGTTGCCTTTGTAACCAGTGCTTAATATTATCTGCACATTCGATGTAGTCTGATGATGATTTGCACTGATTACAATTCTGTCAGTGAATTTTCAATGAGCACCACTCTAGACAAGACATGATACAGTAGAAAGTGAAAGATAAATTGATTTTAGAAATTCATCCAGTAAGGTTAGAACTAATGTAATGCAGTACTGTGAAAAAAACATGGATTTTTTTTCATTAAATAAATTCATAATACACATGTAGTACATTTGGTACATCATTAATACAGTTGATGGATATTTAAGATTAACGATGACTTTACGCCCTTAGCATGTACAGGTAGAGAAACCAATGCTCTTTATAAGTTTTGTAAATGTTCCCGGAATTTGTATAACTTTTGACCTTCGATAACGTGATCATTTTAGTCTGGGCTCCTTGGAGATCAAGTTATTAAAATTTTACTGTATTTTGATGGCATGCTGATACAGGTCATTTTGCATGTACAAACACTTTTACTCTGAACTCTTATCTAGCACACTGATGAATTAGGTATATAAAAAGAAAAAGCTCGAGATTTTATAAAATTCATTGATCTCTGAATATTGATTTTATTGTAAAAATGTGAAAAATTAAAGCTCATTTTACATAAGCTGGTGTTTTGTCGATTTTTATTTCAATAGTTAATTAATAATTGTAAATTGTATTCAAATACCTAGCAAAAGAGATTTTATAATATTTTAAAGCTGCTCGCCCTTTGATTTTCACCAAAAACAAAGTTCTTTGAAAGCTTTGGTACTGTATAATTTCAAATTCACAGATACACTTCATAGGAATCACACTGGAGCCATTTTTTTTTTACTATTCATTTTGCAATATGTAATTCTCAGACAGTTTGAAGAACTTTATTTTTTCAACAAAATCTGAGAGTGAGCAGCTTTAAGCTGAGAACTGGTTTCCTGACCTAGGTATCCACGTGCTGAAATTGTGGTATCTTTCAGAATTACATAGAGGTGTTAAGCAATACTTGAAACTTACATTATACTAGAGATATTCTCAAAATATCCTAGTCTGGGTTGGCTCTGCTAGGTATATTTCTGGCAAAGTTTACTGGCCAAAAATTGTTGTGTAACAGTTCTAAATATTGCTAATTTAGTTGGTAATAAAATTTCAATCAAATTTTGTGGATTGTGCTCTGCCAGGGTGGGCTTTTCTAATGCATGATTGTCAGTCGTCTGTCAACATTTTTATTCACGGCATCTCCTCTGAAACCTTTGGCCCAATGTTGATGAAACCATCCAGGGATATTCTTTGCAAACTTGTTCAAAGAATTCCATTCCTTGCAGAAGTTTGGTTGCTATTGCAAAAAATCGGAAAAACTTTAAAAAATCTTCTCAAAAACCACAAGGCCTAGAGCTTAGATATTTTGCATATTGCATTGTCTAGTGGACCTATACCAAGATTGTTCATATTATGACCCAGGGTCAAAATTGACTCCACCAGGGGGGTCACTTAGTTTAACATAGGCTTATATAGGAAAATGTTCAAAAATTTTCTCTGAAACCACAAGGCCTAGAGCTGAGATATTTAGCATTGCCTTTTTGACCTCTACCAAGTTTATTCAAATTATAAGCCCTGGGTTTTACATAGGAAAAACTTTAAAAGGACTTCTCTGAAACGACAAACCCTAGAACTTAGATATTTGCCTTGTGGACCTTTACCAAGATTGTTCAAATCATGAACCAGTGCATAATATTATCTACACATCGAATGTGCTGGATGAATTTCTAAAATCAGTTTATCTTTCACTTTGTATTGTATCATGTCTTGTCTAGAAACTGACACAGCTCTTGATTTTACATTGGAAAAACTTTAAAAGTCATCTTCCTTGAAACCAAAAGGCATAGAACTTAGATATTTAGCAATGTAGCATTGCCTTGTGGACCTTTACCAAGATTGTTCAAATCATGACCCTCGGGTGAAAATTAACCCTCCCAGAGGGGAGGAGGTCACATAATTTTGCATAGGCGTATAAAGAAAACTAAAAAAAACACAAGGCACACAGACAGAGCTTAGATATTTGGAATGTTATTACGTATTGTGTAGTGGACCTATACGAATTATGTTAAAATCATGACCCCTTGTTATGCCCCCGAAGAGTGGCATATTGAAATCGCACCGTCTGTCCGTCCGTCCGTCTGTGCGTCCCCACTTACAAATTCGTGTCCGGACTGTAACTCTGTCATGCATTGAAGGATTTTAAAATAACTTTGCACACATGAGAGCACATCAAGACGACGTGTTTGCGTGCAAGACCCACGTCCCTAGCTCAAAGGTCAAGGTCGCACTTAGAGTATGAAGGTTATGGAATCCTCTGTATATGCACACATTCGTGTCCGGACTGTAACTTTGTCATGCATTGAAGGATTTTAAAATAACTTGGCACAAATGTCTAGCACATCAAGACGACGTGTCGCGTGCAAGACCCACGTCCCTAGCTCAAAGGTCAAGGTCATACTTAGAGTTTGAAGGTAATGGATTCCTCTATATATGCATATATGCACACATTCGTGTCCGGACTGTAACTTTGTCATGCATTGAAGGATTTTAAAATAACTTGGCACAAATGTCTAGCACATCAAGCGGATGTGTCGCGTGCAAGACCCAAGTCCCTACCTCAAAGGTCAAGGTCACTCTTAGTGTTTAAAGTAATGGAATACTGTATGCATGGTTACTCTGTCATGCATGGAAGGATTTTAAAATTACATAGCACATTTATTGAGCACATGGAGAGGACACAGACTGCGAGGCACCTCTTTTGGGGGCATTCGTCACTTGTGAGGGACAGCTCTTGTATTATTGGCAATTGATATATAGGTGACCGATATAGGGCCATCTTGTTCCTATATAGATTTGATGCCCCTTAAATTTCAGTTCAATTGCTTCAGAAGAGTATTGGCCTTGTAAGATTGCCATGGCAGTTTTTGCCAAGGCAAAATTGCCCAATTTATGCCCGGAGCACAACGACCACATTGATAATGCAACTTCGAACTTTGTGGAAATATTTATAACTATACTAAACGTAACTTCTAATGCACCACCTGTGTTTTTCCTTTCTTATTTAATTACCGATCCTGCCATTGTCTCTTAGCTTATTTTTAGCTACCGATGCACGAAAGCTAACATGTCTTGTATATATTTCCTTTACATAATTTCAAATTGATCGAGTGGTACAAATTTCATATGGAAGGATGAGCATCAATGCAATAGCCCATGTTAAATCTACGGAGGTTTTAACGTTGAATCAAAATTCTCTGCCTTAAATTTGTACCATTCAATCATTTTGAAATTCATGTAATGGAAGTATCAACCCAGTGTCTTCATCAATGCAAGACATGATAGCTTTCGTGTACCGATAGCTTCAAATAAGGAAGGGTTATCAATTGAATAAAGAAGGAAAGGGGCAGGTGGTGCGTTAAAAGTTTCGTTTAGTAAATATAAGGTTAATGCAGTTTCAGTTAAACTGATTCAGACACAACGAAGTTTTTGAAAATCATAACTATTCTACTCATTAATTTGAGAACAAATACAACCTTCAAACGTCATACAAACACATGTCTTGGTCATTACATGATCCGGTATGCAAGGACAGTGGGAAGGGCGGCAATACCATCCCCTCTCCCTGTAATAAACAAAAAATCTCTCTCTTTTTCAATGTTTATACTTGATGTACAGACTGCAACTGCCATTGGTCAGTATATATCACGGGATGTGCCGAGGGGAGCAAGCGCCAAACATTACTTAATTGCATATCCTTCAGGCGTATATAACTGTTTTCCTACTGACAGTTGTTGTTCCTGAATATCAGACTGACTGTAATCTTGGCCTAATTGCTGACTGAACAATCGCTGGCTTTCCTTGTATCCTGACCTTATTGCTCACTAAACGAGTGTCTTTGCATAATTACTGGCATATCTAGAATTTGTTACTCTTGTTTCTTGGACTGATTTATTGCTAATCAGTCTCCAGATGTAATTGATGTCTTCAGCTGTTACTTGCTACGTGACCCGGTTAACAGAGTTAGAATCAAGACATGAACATGTGTATATAAACAGGATTCTAAACTGTCTGACCTCTAAGTGTGACCTTGATCTTCAAAGTAAGGACACGGGATTCCATTACCTTTAAACTTTAAGTGTGACCTTGACCTTTTGAGGAAGGGTGGTCTTGCACGCGACACTTCGTCTTGATGTGCTGAACATTTGTGCCAATTTATTTTTAATCCATCTATGCATATGAAGTTACAGTCCGGACACATATATGCAAGATTCCATTACCTTTAAACTCTTAGTGTGACCTTGACCTTTGAGGTATGGCCGTTGGTCTTACACGCAACACGCCGTCTTAATGTGCTGAACAATTGTGCTATTTTATTTTAAATCCGTCAATGCATGACAAGTTTATAGCCCGGACACGAAACAATGTAAGGACGGATGCACGGACGGACGGTGCGATTTGAATATGCCCACCTTTGGGGGCATAGAAACCGTTTGAAACCTTTTCTTACTGTACAACATTACGGACACATGTATTCTTATTTTTGGTTAACGTCTTGCCTCGTAGCGCATCTATCTCGCAGAACTATTTTCACTCTGTGCAACTTGCGTTCAAATTGCCATTAGTCTTTTTACTTTTCAGTACAGCGGTAAATAAACGGCTTTATATGGACATTTTCTGCAGCGTTTTTGCTGCACTTAACTAGATTGATAGACTTTGATTAATACTATAATTCCTACGGGAGATCGAATCAGCAAGATGCACATTTCAATATTGTTTTGAAATATGGGTTTTCAAAATTCGCTGACACATGAATGCAAAGTTCAATTAAAAGTTATCTTTTTTTCCATTTATCATTTCTGCACCGTGAAATTGCTAACAGTGATAAGTTGGTTTTGAATTTAAACAACAGTGATACGTTCTTTATCAAGTTTCAAAGTCATCTCTTGCGCGCGGTGTAGAAAATACATACACAGAATATTGACATTTCCATGAAAATTAAAACTTTACAGTTCACGTTTACAAACCGTCGTAAGCGTAGTCCGAACTGAATCCATAATGTACAAAAATCTATCACAAACAAGCAAAGACACAATAAAGCACTAGTGATAACAGTGTTGTGATCCGCAATGAAAACTCGTTCTTTTCATAATTCAAATCAACTATACACGTGATATTATTCGCACGACAAAAGCTCGATTTGATCATTTAGAAGTATTAAAACGAAACGAAATTCACCAAAATCCTATTTGTAAGTCAGGTTGATTTTCAGTCTCAAATACTACTTTGTATATTACTATCTATGATAAAATGACATGAAGAGAATGAATTAGCATCGATTACTTCCATTTGAGCAAAATGAAAGCAAACATTTCAAACAAAAACTACTTACCTATCCAACCATGAACGACCACTTATACTCAGAAACTAGATTAAACGGCGCTTGGCGTCAAGTGGATGGATAACTTACCATCACAGAGACCACATTCAGACGGGGTCATAATATATATAAGTACGATGAGGATCCTGTTGGTGTGTGGAAACCAACGTTGGCCTTTGTCTTCAGTATGGATCCAGATCGGCTTCCACGTCTTTGCAATTTGATCTGAATTCATGACGGCTCATACATTACAGATAAACTGTGAAGTATTGTCACACTAGCAGTAATAGTTGTGTTTCACAATAAAACGTCTTACTCCTTTATATATAATATTTATCCACATACAATTAGTTGATAATCCCATAGTTATGGGCTTATTCAAAAATACGTAAGTTTGTGATTCGCCCAGTAGTCCTTTAATCAAACTATACTTCCGGTATAGGACAACAAAATTGTAAAGTTTTAAAGTTCTATCACTGTTGCAGACATTTTGTTTTCTGCAATATGATCTTTTAATTGGGAAAAGTTCTGTGGTTTCTACAAATACTGATATTCAAAGAAATATGCATCGAAAGCCTGTCTGTAAGCCATATTGTGCTTTTTCAGTCTGAAATATTAGTTTGTATCTATTATCAAATAACGACACACAAATTGAAGAAACTCTTAGGTCAGTAATCGTTTCCATTACAGCACATTGCGGTAGTATTCAATTTCATTTGTTGACTAAGAAAGTAAACAAGACGGCGTTAGGAGGAAGTGCATTCCTTTAAACAACCGTAATCACATTGAATGGTACAATTACTTGTTACATTTTATTACCAACAATTAAAGAAGTCTTACCGGTGAAATTGACAGGTGTTTGCAGACAACAGCAAACACATTATACATTCTTATCGTTATTTATTTGGATTAAAACTTTAATAGACTAGTGTGAATGTGATGAATATGTCTGACTATTTTTTCAATGATATTACAAACAATTAGTAGTATGATACAAGCGCATATGTCACTATTGTTGAAACATCGAAAAGTCATTAGTGTATTCAAGCAAATTCTAAATGACCATGGGTTAATATTTTAAGAAGCTATCTTTATCAAAACCGCATCCAGGTGAGAGATTGATCTTTCAAATTTAAGGTTTTGCACTTGTTAGCATTTCATGTGAGACACGACAAAAGATAAATATACAGTCAAACCTATTCAAAAAGACCACTAGCTGTAGAAGGTCAAGTGTTTTTTCGTTAACATTTGGTTCTTATTCACTGAAATTTCTATTATTATAGATGAATACGCAGGTGGAAGGAACATACATTTGACTTCATAATAAAAAAAATTAAATGTTCATAGCTCTTTACCATAGACATAGACTATGGTAAAATGCTATGAACATTTGTTTTATTAATTATGGGGTCAAAGGTATGTTCCTTCCACATGTGAATGAATATTGCTGTGTATTCACCCTTAAATTTGAAAACTAATGTTCATTATTTTCTACAACCTGACAAATAAATAGTATTTGACGAGTCAAAAGTTTATGCATTTATAACCTTTGTCGCTGTATTGTTTTGAAAATTGGACAACTAAGTATCTCTAATTTTAAATTTTAAATCAACATTTGAATGCTAACATGAAACAGTTAGAATAATTTAGTATGATAAACACACTTCATACATTAGAAAAGCGTGTAGGAGGCTAGAAAACACAGCTAATATATAATTTTGAGCATTCTTTGAAGACACCCTATAATTTCCTATCTTACTTCACATTATGACTCAGTATGGTGTTGCTAAAACGATTCCCCGTATAACTGACACTGTATAATTATATTTGCAGACATATCGAACACGTAAATGGATTCTATTGCTGTCGTAATTGTAGATAATGTTAAGAGAAAAGTGTGTAGCCCAACATATTTAAATACAGATGATTAGTGAAGTGTAAGTCAAGCTACTTAGGTATTCCAGACGCATCCATTACTTATCATTTATTGCATTTCTATTCTCATTTTAATCATTTCCTATAAACAAGAACTATAATAATTTATATCTTTTGTTAAACTCAAATTTTCAACACAATAAGGTCCCATTCAATGCAGCATGTCATATTTTTCCTTTTGAGAAGACACCTGTTACGATCCCAGTTTTAAAAGAATACTCGATTTGGTGTTAGTAATGGACCTTTAAAGTCAGCGTAATTGTTAAGTATTAAAGCTCTAACAGTATTACAGACATTTTATTATCTGCAACATGGGAAATGTTTTTTGGTTTCTAAAGAATGCTTTAAAAGGAAAATGCATCCAAATCCTATTCTAAGCCTTACTGTGTTTTTCAGTCTCAAATGTCAGTTTGTTTCTATTATCAACAACGGCATTTAAATTGAGGAGGATCGTGGCTCATCAACTGTTTCCATTACAGCAAATGCTGCTGAATAAATGCAGTTTAATCGATGACGAAGGAAATAAATAATAATCGATGCGATAATAGAAACAAACTGACATTTGAGACTGAAAAAACACAGTAAGGCTTAGAATAGGATTTGGATGCATTTTCCTTTTAAAGCATTCTTTAGAAACCAAAAACATTTCCCATGTTGCAGATGATAAAATGCCTGTAATACTGTTAGAGCTTTAATACTTAACAATTGTGCTGACTTTAAACGGCAGTGTTGTTAAGGTTTAATCTTTTATACCATTTTGAGAATTAGGTCCTACTGTTGGATTGTCAATGAATTCACTGTATATACATTTATAACTATTATAAAAAGAAAAAGAAAGACGATTTATGTTTTTTGGAGCACAACTATTATTGTGATATTGTTACTTGGGTTGTCTGTGATGGATAAATGAACTGTTTGGATTCCAATAAAAGTTTACTGATGTACTGGCAGAGCGTGATCCATACTGATTAGAAAGACAGCTAGTTAGTTTTCGCACATCACGACTCAAATTACCCTCTTGTTTTCAACGATTGTTAAAATCCTATGCAAGACTCCGCCTGGTTGTTGCTTGTGATGATTATATAAGTATTCACATCACGTCAACATGGCAATTTTCATCCTTAGACAAGTTCAAATCTAAGTCTACACTCACACAACGTTCATTTCCAACGTTCTTGTTTATAGGAAATAATTAAAATGAGAATGGAAATGCAATAAATGATAAGTAATGGATGCGTCTGGAATACCTAAGTAGCTTGACTTACAGTTCACTAATCATCTGTATTTAAATATGTTGGGCTACACACTTTTCTCTTAACATTATCTACAATTACGACTGCAATAGAATCCATTTACGTGTTTGATATGTCTGCAAATATAATTATACGGTGTCAGTTATACGGGGAATCGTTTTAGCAACACCATACTGAGTCATAATGTGAAGTAAGATAGGAAATTATAGGGTGTCTTCAAAGAATGCTCAAAATTATATATCAGCTGTGTTTTCTAGCTTTCTACACGCTTTTCTAATTTACGAAGTGTGTTTATCATACTAAATTATTCTAACTGTTTCATGTTAGCATTCAAATGTTGATTTTAAATTTAAAATTAGAGATACTTAGTTGTCCAATTTTCAAAACAATACAGTGACGAAGGTAACAAATGCCTGTGCTTTTGACTCGTCAAATAATATTTATTTGTCAGTTGGTAGAAAATAATGAACATTAGTTTTCAAATTTAAGGGTAAAAACACAGCAATATTCATTCACGTGTGAAGGAACATACCTTTGACCCTATAATTAATAAAAAAAATTGTTCAAAGCTTTTTACCATAGTCTATGTCTATGGTAAAGAGCTATGAACATTTAATTTTTTTACTATGAAGTCAAATGTATGTTCCTTCCATCTGTGTATTCATCTATAATAATAGAAATATCAGTGAATAAGAACCAAATGTCAACGAAGAACACTTGACCTTTCTACAACAAGTGGTCTTTTTGTATAGGTTTGACTGTATATTTATCTTTTGTCGTGTCTCACGCAAGTGCAAAACCTCAAATATGAAAGACCAATCTCTCACCTGGATGCGGTTATGATAAAGATAGCCCATGGTCTCTCAGCAATTGCTTGAATACACTAATGAATCTAGAATAGTGAAATAATTTTCACTTTAAAACAATAGTGACATATGCGCTTCTATCACACTACTGTCGTTTCTTTACGAAAACTTTTCTTATTGTTTTTTGTAATACCATTGAAAAAATAGTCAGACATATTCATTACATTCACACTAATACAGTTTTAAACTAAATAAATAACGATAAGAATGTATAATGATTTTGCTGTTGTCTGCAAACAGCTGTCAATTTCACCGATAAGACATCTTTAATTGTTGGTAATAAAATGTAACGAGTAATTGTACCATTCAAGGTGATTACGGTTGTTTAAAGGAATGCATTTCATTCTCACGCCGTCTTGTTTACTTCCTTAGTCAACAAATAAAATTGAATACTACCGCAATGTGGTGTTACAGTAATGGAAACGATTACTGAGCTAAGGGTTTCTTCAATTTGTGTGTCATTATTGATAATAGATACAAACTGACATTTCAGACTGAAAATCACAATATGGCTTACAGACAGGCTTTCAATGCATTTTTCTTTTACTACCAGTATTTATAGAAACCACAGAATTTTTCCCAATTAAAAGATCATATTGCAGAAAACAAAATGTCTGCAAAAGTGATAGAACTTTAAAACTTTACAATTTTGTTGTCCTATACCGGATGTATAATTTGGTTAAAGGACTACTGGGCGAATCTTAAACTTATTTATTTTTTAATAAGCCCATAACTATGGGATTATCAACTTATTGTATGTGGATAGTTATCATATAAAAGAGAGTAAGACGTTTTATTATATAACACAACTATTACTGCTAGTGTGACAATACTTCTCAGGTTATCTATGATGTATGAGCCGTCATGAATTCAGATCGAATTGCAAAGACGTGGAAGCCGATCTGGATCCATATTAAAGACAAAGGCCAACGTTGGTTTCCACACACCAACAGGTTGTACTAATCCTTCTAATATATATATGACCCCGTCTGAATGGTCTCTGTGATGGTAAGATATCCATCCACCTGACGCCAAGCGCCGTTAAATCTAGTTTCTGAGTATAAATGGTCGTTCATGGTTTGATAGGTTTATAGTTTGTTTGGAATAATAACTTTTATTTTGCTCAAATGGAATATATCAATGCGCATTCATTCTCTTCATGTCATTTTTATCATAGATACAAAGTGGTATTTGAGACTGAAAAACAGCCTGACTTACAATTAGGATTTGATGACTTTCGTTTTGATACTTGTATTAGGAACAACCTTAGGCCCATTCGATTATATAACCAATATTGCCGAAAACAAGAGTATAAGTAGTCGTTCATGGTTGGATAGGTTAGTAGTTTTTTGTTTGGAATAATAGCTTTTATTTTGCTCAAATGGAAATTATCAATCATTCTCTTCATGTCATTTGTAGCATAGATACAAAGTGGTATTTGAGACTGAAAAACAGCCTGAGTTAATACTTGTATTAGGAACAACCTTAGGGCCTTTCGAATAAACAATATTGCCATAAACAAGATGTTAGTTTAAGTGATAGAGCTTTAATAATTCACAATGTTACTGGCTCTAAATGGCAATACATATAGAGGAAAGCTTGAGAATATCAAAGTTATTTTGAAAATTAGGTATTAATTTTCTTAATAATCAAAGCGAGCTTTTGCCGTGCAAATAATATCACGTGTAAAGTTGATTTAAAATTATCGAAAAGAAGTGTTTTATTGCAGAATACAAAACTGTTATCACAAGTGCTCTATTGCATCTCTGCTTGTTTGAGATATATTTTTGTACATAATGGATTCAGTTCGAACTACGCTTACGACGGTTTTGCACAGTGGGACTAAAATAACATACTTACGCTCTCCCTTAAAATATACCTGCCAAACCGCAACAATACTTTGCGTCGGAACGAAGGGAAGTTGTACACCGGATATGATTTTGATGAATTTGGAAATTCCTTTAATGAGAAGTAATCAATGTGTCTAGAATTTTTACCGAAATAGTATGACTTACAGGTCACTAATCTCCTGCATATAGAAATCGTTTGTACATCCACATTTTTCTCTGTAAACATTATCTTTCATCAAAGCCTCAATAGAAGCCATTTTCGACTAACGCGTCTGCGAATATATTGTCAATCACTTAAAAATGGTTTTAGCAAACACCATGATGATTCATAATATGAAATATTGCATAACCTTATTATGTAAAATAAAAACATACATGTACATTATAATTTCTTTGAGCAGTCCGACATTTTGGCGGTATAATTAATCTAGCTTAAGCATCGGGGCGATATCTGACTGCGCTGATATTTTATCTTCACCAGTCTTCACCGATTATAAGTATTTAAATATTTTTATATTGTAACTGGTTTGTTCTTATCATGCAACTAGCATTAAATCAGACTGATAACACTTGTCCGATATTTTAAAATGTTATCACGTCAGTGACATGATAACACTTTGTAGCCACGCCTTCATGCCGTACTACTTCCAGTTCTACAAGCAGGACTCCTCAAGTGCAAACATAGAAGTTTCATTAAGTATATATAAGGTTAATGCAGTTTAAGTTAAACTGATTCAGTAACAACGGAGTTTTTGAATATCATAACTATTCTACTCATTAATTTGAGAACAAAATTTTTAATACAACCTTCTAACCTCATACAAACACACGTCTTGGTCATTACATGATCCGGTGTGCAAGGACAGTGGGAAGGGCGGCAATACCCTCTTCCTGTAATAAATAGAAATTCTTTTTCAATGTTTATACTTGATGTACAGACTGCAACTGCCATTGGTCAGTATATTACGCGGGATGTGCCGAGGGGAGCAAACGCCAAACTCTACTTCATTGCATATCCTTCAGGCGAATAATTTATGACTGCTGTCCTACTGACAGTTGTTGTTCCTGAATATCAGACTGACTATAATCTTGGCCTAATTGCTGACTGAACGAACGCTGGCTTTCCTTGCATCCTGACCTTATTGCTCACTAAACGAGTGTCTTTGCATCATTACTGGCATATCTAGAATTGGATGGACTGATTCACTGCTAATTAGTCTCCAGATATAATTGATGTCTTTAGCTGTTACTTGCTACGTGACCCGGTTAACAGAGTTACAATCCAGACATGAACATGTGTATATACAGGATTCTAAACTGTCTGACCTCTAAGTGTGACCTTGATCTTCAAAGTAAGAACACGGGACTTGCATGTCATCTCCATGTGCTCAACAATTGTGCCATGTAATTTTAAGATCCTTCTATGCATAACAACGTTACAATGTAAACAGGATTCCATTACCTTTAAACTTTAATTGTGACCTTGACCTTTTAAGGAAAGGTCGTGGGTATTTCACGCGACACGTCATCTTGATGTGCTGAACATTTGTGCCACTTTATTTTTAATCTATCTATGCATTACGAAGTTACTGTCCGGACACGAATGTTCGTATATATACAGGATTCCATTACCTTTAAACTCTTAGTGTGACCATGACCTTTGAGGTACGGCCGTTGGTCTTACACGAGACACGCCGTCTTGCTGTGCTGAACATTTGTGCCATTTTATTTTAAATCCGTCAATGCATGGCAAGTTTACAGCCCGGACACGAAACAATGTAAGGACGGATGCACGGACAGACGGTGCGATTTCAACATGCCCACCTTAGGGGCATAGAAACCGTTTGAACCCTTTTCTTACTGTACAACATTACGAACACATGTATTCTTATTTTTTGGTTAACGTCTTGCCTCGTAATGCAATTTATCTCGCAGAACTATTTTCACTCTGTACAACCTACGTTCAAATTGCCATTAGTCTTTTTACTTTTCAGTACAGCGGTAAATAAACGGCTTTATATGGACATTTTCTGCAGCGCTTTTGCTGCACTTAACTAGATTGATAGACTTTGATTAATACTATAATTCCTACGGGAGATCGAATCAACAAGATGCACATTTCAATATTGTTTGAAATATGGGTTTTAAAAATTCGCTGACACATGAATGCAAAGTTCAATTAAAAGTTATCCTATTTTCCATTGATCATTTCTGCACCGTGAAATCGCTAACATTGATAAGTTGGTTTTGAATTTAAACAACAGTGAAACGTTCTTTATCAAGTTTCAAAGCAATCTCTTGTGCGCGTTGTAGAAAATACATACACAGAATATTGACATTTCCATGAAAATTAAAACTTTACAGTTCACGGAAAACAAATTGATTGTGTATAGTTATTTTCCAAGACGAAATTGTTACATACAGTTAACGGGAATTAAGAATTAAAATTCTGTGAACCCTCAAACCGCAAGCGGACGTTTCTCTTGTTTCATTACCATCATGAGACGAGACAGGCCCTGTCTGATTTGATGCATTTGCAATGGACGTTTAGTCCTGATTTATCTTTAGACTTTATTGACAGGTACAGATAATTGATTTTTTTTGCATATTCCCTGAATGTTTTATAAGGAATAAATTCATTATCCAACAATGTGATTTTTTGTATTAATGAACATATAGCAGTTAATGAATAAAGAACATCTGCCAAGACACATTGCTTTGTCTTGTCCAGCATAGTGGTCTTTGCTGACAAGTTTGACTAAATAATAATGTTTTGTTGTGAAACACACATGAAACGCACACACTACTTGTTTGCAAACAACAGAAGAGTGCAATGTGATGGACAGCTCACATACCTATAGATACAACTGCTTTGGTGAAGACTCAATAATTATGTTCTTTTGATAGCGATTGCTTCGTTGTATATGAACATATAACCAATGGTCACTTTGAATCTACTGGAATGGAATTATGAATTTACTTATACCGTTATCACAGAGCTGTGTTTTATTTGCTCTAAAACAATGATGATGTATGCATTTCCTATCATTGTCGTTTCTGGACAAAAAAGTGTTGCCAGAAAGCTTATTTTATTTTTGCAATGTCTTTGAAAAAAAATACTGTAAAATATATGCAACATTTCTTTTGCTTTTAAAAGCAACGATAGGGAATGACAGCCGATTTTGGCGGATTAGTTATCTATGTTTGTAATATAAGCGTTACTAGTTATTATAATAGCAAAAGTGATCGTGGGACTGTAAAGAGGAAGGAGAATTGTCGTCTAATACCGCATGGCATCGATTATTATTTATTTCCTTCGTCATCGATTAAACTGCATTTATTCAGCAGCATTTGCTGTAATGGAAACAGTTGATGAGCCACGATCCTCCTCAATTTAAATGCCGTTGTTGATAATAGAAACAAACTGACATTTGAGACTGAAAAAACACAGTAAGGCTTAGAATAGGATTTGGATGCATTTTCCTTTTAAAGCATTCTTTAGAAACCAAAAAACATTTCCCATGTTGCAGATAATAAAATGTCTGTAATACTGTTAGAGCTTTAATACTTAACAATTATGCTGACTTTAAACGGCAGTGTTGTTAAGGTTTAATCTTTTATACCATTTTGAGAATTAGGTCCTACTGTTGGATTATCAATGAATTCAATGTATATACATTTATAACTATTATAAAAAGAAAAAGAAAGACGATTTATGTTTGTGGAGCACAACTATTATTGTGATATTGTTACTTGGGTTGTCTGTGATGGATAAATGAACTGTTTGGATTCCAATAAAGTTTACTGATGTACTGGCAGAGCGTGATCCATACTGATTAAAAAGACAGCTCGTTAGTTTTCGCACATCACGACTCAAATTACCCTCTTGTTTTCAACGATTGTTAAAATCCTATGCAAGACTCCGCCTGGTTTTTGCTTGTATAATTGAAAATATTGCATATCCTTACTATGTAAAGTAAAAACATACATAATAATTTCTTTGAGTAGTCCGACATTTTGGCGGTATAATTAATTTAGCTTGCATCGGGACAATATTTGGCTGCGTTGATATTTTATCTTCACCAGTCTTCACCGATTTTGCTTTTATCATGCAGCTTCCATTAAAGGGGCACTCCCTGTATCTAGCCGATTATATTATCAAAACATAGATTACGGTTCATTGAATGTAAAATGATAAATAAATACAATTTCAAAGAAGAACATATGGCGAAAAATGCCTAATTTTACCACAATCAATAGGCCTAGAGACTTTCTGTAATTAATGGCATCCATCCATTAATTGTACAACAACAACTCTACATATATTAACGAATGGTTTATGGTACCGCAGTTTATTTTAAACTGCTGCTTTAATCGATAATGACTGGGAATGCATAGCTGAAACTTTTAGTTATTTTATAATACTTCCAAAGATTCTATTATTTATGTTTTTCCGGTTATTCAGTCGACATCAGTTATAGTGTATGTCCCTTTAAATCTGACCGATATCACCTGGCCGATATTTAAAAATGTTATCACGTAAGTGACATGATAACACTTTGTAACCATACCCTCATGCCGGACTACTTCCAGTTCAAGAATAAGGATTCCTCAAGTGCAAACACAGAGAAAAAGTAATCAAAATATTTCTTTTATCCTATCATTTTTATATTTTCGTTTACAAATCATGGTTGATGATGTATTTATTGTATAAAAATACATCCCAAATAAATAAATTGAATGATTAAAAATAAACAGCACGGCATTATAAAAATAGAAAACTGCCTGTAGAATTACACATATTGTTGCCGGTATTCATTTTCTTATTCAGATCATATTCTATCCATCTTCAGCAATTTTGAAGCAAAAATTGAGAAAAGGTTGATTTTCATTTTTTTATCACTATCCAATTTTTACAGTTCATTATTAATGCGTGACTACCGAGCTACCGAATTGCGCTTGAATAATTGCCGACTAATCTAGTTCTAAGCATCTCTCTTTGGTATGCAAAAGTGTCTACAGAAGAATTTGGTTATACATGTACTATTAAACTGCTATTGATAACATGCTTTGGAATTATTAGTTACCTTATTTGATTGTTGATTAACGTAGTTATCTGGTTTACGTTTTGGCTTACCTATCTTCCTGAACTAATTACTAGATCATTAATTTCCTGAACCAGTTCCTAGTTTACTGACCTTATTTCTAGCTAACCAAGTTTCCTGGCCATAAAACTGAATTACATGTACCTAGGTTCCCAACCTTATTGCTGGATAATCTAGATTCATGGCTTAACTGCTTCCGTCGCCTTATCGCTGTCTAGTCTTTGACTAAAGCACAACAAGTGTTTACTAGACTGAATCACTTCTCAGACTAATTTCTTGGCTAAATACTAACTAACCTTTGCTTTAAGGTCTTAAGAAGCGACAGCAAAACTATTAACTAGCATTTTATCTAATTTGCACACCTATATGTATTGCCAAAGTTCCGACAATTTTCAAGTTAAGTTTGTCCATATTGTCAAAAACGTTATGAAGTGACGAAGTTTTAAGTAGATATGCGGTACCCCCAGGTTTGTCCTCGTGTTTTGCTTGTAGCTAGTGTGTGTTGGTAGTGTTGTTTGTGTGTACAGATGTGTGTGTGGGTGTGTGTGTTGTGTGTGTGCGTGTGTGTGTGTGTGTGTTGGTGGTGTGCACTTCTGGGTGCTGTGGGGCTCGTTTTGGGGAGGCTGCGTTTTTGGTACGTGGCATTCCCTGTTTGATATTATTTTTGTTTTCATAAGCTTGTTTCAATTAAACAGAAACTTTAATGATTAGATTGATTCATAAGGGCAAACGTTATCAAGTATAGCGATTAAATGCTTGTAAAATTCTTTTTAGCATTCGTGCTTTAATACATTATTACGTCCAGTAACTGCAGATACTTGCAAATGAATGTTTGTAGAAAATACAAATGTACCTTTATCGACAATCATAAACAAGAACTAGCTTGTGTAAATGATTAAGCTATGTTTTCCACATCTAACTGAACAGAAAACATGTACTTTTCATCCATATCGGCCTCATTTCGCATATTAGTACTGCGTGGTGTGTTTACCCTGGTTAACTTTTTTTATCGTGTGCGACTTGAATGTTAATTGCTTTTTGTACTTTTTAAGCTTCATATGAACACATTCTGCAGTTAGCTAGACTGATAGACCTTGATAAATATCTCATTTCCTGCGGGAGATACGAATCAGCAAGATGCACATTTCAATATTGTTTAAAATGTGAAATCCGATGTAAAAGATTCATTGACACATGGATACAAAGTTCCATTAACAGCTATCTTTTCTTCTATTGATCCATAAATACGCAGCGTGAATTCAATTGCTTCAGCAGTGCGATGTTGAATTTGAATTTGAAATAAATGAGACGTTTCAAATGAAGATATCACATGCAAAGTAAATTGCAATAGTTGATTCCTTCACGAGTATGAAATATCTGTTTTTTGGTAAATCGAGGGGTCGACGCGAAACGATCCTGTCTGCTCCTATTTCTATATACACTTGAATAGTTTCGCGTAGATCCCACTTCAGCATTGGTTAAAACAATCTGAATTCGTATAGATATTAGATAATACGAACTATTTAAATACAATTAAGCATAGAAGATAATCAAAGCGCTGAAGACACTAAGGTTTTGTGTGGCTCTAAACAAAGAGGATTTGATGAGATCTCACCTACTTAAAGCGGAAAATTATAGCAGGTATGGGATGTTTCAGACTCAATTTAAACTCTTTTGCAAAGTAAATGTCACTGACAATAAAATAATTAATAGAATTCAGATTAATTTCTTTTCCCTAGGGAAAAAAACAAATTATTTTGTTACAACCTTTGTGATTTAAACTTATATTAATCCCTTTCTCGACTCACATCAGATTGAATCGACGTCGAAGATAGAGAGAGGTAATGTTAATATACCCGTGTCTTGCCTAGGGACACAACAGCTGTGACACTGTTTGGGATCGAACCCGGGACACTACAATCCTGATTTGAACGCGCTACCTCACTGCGCCATTGGCGTTCCGCTATAATCGGTATATACGGATATAATACGTAACAAATAATGACCTGTAATAGTGACCTTAAAATGAAAAAAAAACTCTCATGATCTTGGGAACCAAGACCTAAACGTTAGATACCGCCGGTATTGATCTTAGTTGGAACCAGCATGGTAACCATAACCTAGGCCTACTTAGTAAAATAAATAATGAATATAAGTAACCTCTCTACAAAGTTCGCGCGATTTCCCAACCGTATACCGAAATGTTTCTAAGTAATTTTTCTATTCACGGTTATTATGATATTTAACACAAAATACATCAGCATCCCATACCAAGACTGTACTTCCTAAGCCTAAGCTTTGTTTGGTCGACCTTGGCCTTTGACCTAAGTATATGTACGATTCACCTTATCAATTACGTATGTATGACTATACCCGTAAGATGCAACAAAGTTTGAAAGTTTAAGTTAGTACCTGTTCTTTGTAAATGACAGCACGGTCTAGGGAAATGAATATGATTTTCCACTATTTATTGCGTTTCTGTCTATATAGTATTTTCAATTTGTATTCAAGTCAGGTATATGTTTTTTAGGTTCATGCAATTAAATAATAATTCGTACCCAGGTAGATCTACGAATCGACTGTCTGTCAAATGCGGAAATTTCGAACCACGCATTTTCATCAAATTAAACAACAAAAATGTGTTTAAAGAGTAAAGATAGATATCTATCAAAGACTACTAGTATGTAAAACTAATTTGCTGATAGTTTCCTGTTATATACCTAAAACCCTAGATGTAAGTAGAGTCGCTGGGGTCCATTCACTGCATCTAGGTAAAAATTAGCCTTTTGGCCATATGTTATTAAACAAGAGCTGTCCGTCACAAGTGACAAATGTCCCCGAAAGAGGTGTCTAACAGTCTGTGTCCTCTGCAGGCGCTTAACAATTGTGCTTTGTAATTTTAAAATCCTTCCATGCATGACAGAATTACAATGCATACAATATTCCATTACATGTAAACTAATAGTGTGACCTTGACCTTTGAGGTAGGGACGTGGATCTTGCATGCAGCACGTCGGCTTGATTTGTTGAACATTTGTGCATAGTTTTTTTAAAAATCAATCACTGCATGACAAAGTTATAGTTCGGACACGAATGCATGCATATACACAGTATTTCATTACCTAAAAACTCTAAGTGTGACCTTAACCTTTGAGGTAGGGACGTGGATCTTGCATGCGGCACGTCGGCTTGATGTGTTGAACATTTGTGCCAAGTTATTTTAAAATCAATCAATGCATGGCAAAGTTATAGCCCGGGCACAAATGTGTGCATATATGCAAAATTCCATTACCTTTAAACTCTAAGTGTAACCTTAACCTTTGAGGTAGGGACGTGGATCTTGCACGTGACACATTATCTTGATGTGTTGAACATTTATGCGAAGTATCCTTCGATATGCATTGACAAAGTTTAAGTTCGGACACGAATGTGTGTATGTATAGAGGATTTCATTATCTTCAAACTCTAAGTGTGGCCTTAACCTTTGAGGTAGGGACGTGGGTCTTGCATGTGACACATTGTCTTGGTATGCTGAATATGTGTGCCAAGTTATTTCAAAATCGTTCAATTTATGATAAAGTTACAGCTCGGACATGGAAACATGTAAGGGAAGACGCACAGACGGACATAAAAATTAAGTAACCGCAGTTTCAGCCTCCATCACTTCACCTAGAATGACGCATATTTATTAAAACCTATAGTATATTTAGCCTATGTGCTTGTATTTTCCGTTTAAGTTTACTTGAAGGGCCAAATGCAAACTCGAGACAGCGACTGACTTTTTCTAAAGTTTTCATCTCACGCATTTCTGACCCTGAACCATTACCCTATAACAAGCGTTTAAACAAATTACACTACAGAATAAGTTAGCTCTTCGACGACATGTTTCTAAACACTTTCATTCAACCATTCTGATTAGTAAACAGACTACTTCTATTCTCTGAAGAACTTTTTCTTGCAACTATGCCGAATATTTACACAATATGGCTGCATGAATACGTAAAAAACGTACCAAAGAAAACGGACGGCCTCTTTGAAATCACCGCTGTGATGATTCTTTGCCCTGAAACGGAAACAGGGAAGTGGTTCAGATGAGAATGGGATCCCATATATTAAGTAATTAAAGTGTCTGGAATACGGAAATATCCTGAGATGCAGGACGTAATCGTCTGCATTCCCATTTTCTGGAAACAAAACATTTTTTGTTAACATTATCTACCATTACTAGAGAAGCCATTTACGACTGATTTGTCTGCGAATACTTTGCCAAATCACTCGGTGAAGTGTTTTAGCAAACATTATTTTGTACCATTGCATGAATTATTGCATAACTTCTAGCATTCAAATCACTAATATACAAAAGAATTTTTGTCATTATTGCATCGAATAGTTCGATCTTTGATCTTGTTCTTTAACACAGGTAAAGGTCTTGCGCTGATAACTTACTGGCATTACACAATTTTTTTGGGCGCCTCTGCAGTTACTTAACCTATAAATATTTTGATATTGCGAGAGGATTTATTTCTGTTAGAAATAGGATCAGCTGTGCTTTTAATTGATGCTAGCATACCGGTATACACCTTACATTCTGGTTTGGTTACATTGTTTGCTGGTCCAGATAGCACAAGTTACCTCATTTGACCACAGATGCTTGGGGTCTGGACCTCACCCCTTTAGGCCTGACCCTCGACCCTGGTCACTGCAGTATCTTTAAATACATCCTACAACGCGGGATATTACATGAAAGGGGGGTCTTTTTTTTTTTTTTTATTTTGTTTTTTTTGGGAAAAGATGTTTAAAGGTAAATAAAGATAATTTTTTTTTTTTTTTTTTAATTTTTTTTTTTTACGTATTTTTTATTTAACAAATATTAAATGTATCCCTATACCTTTATCGTTGAGTACAATACAGTCAAGAGTTCGGATGCGTCGTAATTAAATCACGATAAAATACTGGGAGGGATTCTAACACCATATTGTCCTTGAAAAATACCCCGACCTATATTCAACGTCTCACAACATTTAATTGTAACTTATAAAAACAGAATGCAATTGGAAGCCCGTGCCATTCACCGCACATGATACCCGTGGAAAACGTTATGTAGTTTATCGTAAAATAATGCACAGATGTTTTTTCTCTATATTTGTTTATATGAAAATCCGCAAAATTCGAATTAGAAATGTATAGACATCATTTCTATTTACTGAATTCATCCCTTTGAGTTATTTTACTGTTGCAGTTTCGATTGAAAATTGTTGTATGTTATAAAGAGTGATAGATTATTTCCTTAGGGATATACGCCTCAGCAGGATGCACATTTCAATATTGTTTGAAATATGGATATCAAAAGATTCCTTTTCACATGGATGCAAAGTTCCATTAAAAGCTATATTTACCTTCTATTGATCTAGATATCTGCACCGTGATCTAAATTGTTTTCGCGTTGAAAAGTTGGCTTTGAATTTAAAATTTAAGTAATATTGTTTTTGTGAAAATCTCAAGGTAATATATATGGTATGCAACGTAAGTTATATATGACCGTAGTTTACTGGTCATGTATAATTATCAGCACTAGTTGAAACAAAACATATTCTGTATAGACATAAGTTTATCCCAAATTGTAAAATATAATTAAGCATTCGTCCAAGACCACCATGGAATAAAGACCGCCTTTTGGATTAAAACCAGCAGGGAGAAAACATACTTCTTTCCATTTATAGAATAGAAATCAGTGAATAAAGATCATCAATCAACAAAGAAAGACCACTTTACCTTTTCGGACAAGTAGTCTTTGCTCTTTGCAAGTAGGTTTGAACGTACATTCATTGTATGTCGTGTATTGCTTTCATACTAGTTTGCAACAACGATCAAATTTGAAGTATCCTATGTCATGAACCAATACCATGTACTAACTTGAATACAGTTGTTAATGTAAGTACATGCATATGTTAATAAAGTGAATATATTTTGTTGTATAAGGTGAATATGTCGTTTTGATAGCAATTGCTACATTACACAATGAAACATTTAAGGGAAGGATATTTTGTCATTTGTCACTTGTCACTACTTTCCAACAGCCTATTGTTTGCTTCCTTGAATCTACATAATTCAGCAACAGATGCTGTCATTGAATCAGTCGATGAGTTAATGTGCACGTCGTAATTGATAATAGATACTAGCTGATATTAGAGACTTGCAAACAATATATTAATGCATTTTTAATACAACCTTTCGAATTTGAAAAATGACATTACATAACGTTTTCGTAACCGTGATACAATTTCAATACCTCACCGTATTCACTTTAAAATAAACAACAGTCAACTCCGTTTAAAACGAACTCCTTGGGACAATTTAAATTTGTTCCTTATATGCTGAGTTTGTTATATCCATGTAACATTTTCCTTTGAAATAAATAAAGAAAGAAAAACTCGTGCAGAGAAAATTTGTTCCTTATATCCGGACATTCGCTATATCCGGATTTTCGCTATATCCGGAGTCGTTATATACGGAGTTCACTGTACTGGTGACTATAAGGAGATCTGTTGTGCAAATACAATCAATACTACACTTATAGTTGCTATAAAAGAAGGAAAATAGGTGATATCATTTTGGAACACACATAAAATAGCTTTATCGTGTTTCAGGTTGTTTGTTATAAATATCCGTATAATATGGGTCCAGGTTCAGACAAAGCTGCACTGTTGTGCATACTGATTTCGACAGATAAAGTGCCATGTTTGATTTCGCACACTGGGGGTCAAATTATCTTCCGAGACGGACTTTTCATCTCAATATCTTGATATATCATATCATGACTGGTGATTGGGGATTGCGAAAGTGATTGACTGTGCACTTGCAGACATATAAAAAAAGTAATGGATTCTGTTACAGTCATTATGATAGATAATGTCAAGAGAAAAGTGTAACGAAACAGGTTTAAATGCAAACGATTACTGAATTGTATGTCTAGCTATTTCAATATTCCAGACACATCAATTAAATATCATTTATGGGATTCCAATGCTCATTTGAATCTCGTCAGTTTAGCAACTTTTTTACGAGAAGTGCTTTTTAACGGAAATGATTTGAAGGGGAACGTCGGATTTCTGAAAGGATAAGTCAAAAGAGCTAGAAGTGATGCCCAACTGCAATATGAGATATCAGTTTGCAAACTATATAAAAAATTAGTAAAAGTTTTATATTTACTAGATGTGACGTTTAGTGTATCGATATACAGTAAAGTCTGTTTATAACGAACTGCTTGTGGCCATTTGAATTTGTTCATTATATCCAAAGTTTGCTATATCCACTTACTTATTATGTTCATATTATGATAAAGAAAGAAAAAAGTCCGGGCAGAAAATAAAAATTCTTATATCGGCAATTTCGCTATATCCGGAGTCGTTATATACGGATGTTACTGTACATGTATTTGTATCATAATAATCATCTGCAGGTACTGATGTAACCGGTTGATATATCACGGTAATTTCAGCCGTGCTATATGAAAACTTATGTAAAGCCTTTGCAGCGAGTTTGGATCAAAGGTATCCATTTATATAAGTCCTATCGAAATCCACAATGTTCGTTTACCATCTATTACAGATATCCTTAGAAACCTTATAGCGTTTGTTACAATAGTTGTGTTCCGCAAGGATTAACCTTCTTGTTTTTTTTTTGTAAAGAGGTCTTAAAGTCCCATGAGCACTTTTTACTCATATATAGAATAATGAATATACTGGCAGAATGATATAATTTTGCTTTATTTATCCTTTCATATTCCTGGCTTTCGTATTAATGTCGCTTCTTCATTAGAAAGTGATGATGGAAAATGGATGATGGAAATGGTTCTAAATTTTTGCAATATATTTGACATATTTTTCGAATACATATTCTCGATTTAAAAAGCAACTTAAGGAAAGTTATTCAAACACATACTAGTCAATTTGATTGGTAATATATCTTTCTTTGTAATATAAGAGCTGCAACTTTTACATCTAAAATGCTCCTGGGACTTTAACCAAATGACTCGATTTTGTTTCTACTGAATGGCTGTCTTTTCAAACGTAAATAAAATACTACCTCTGTTTCATTTTTTACGTTTTGATTGGACTTGTGAAACTAATCGGTAAATGCTCACTTAGATAGACATGTATTTCATTATCTGGTAAAACATTAGATATTTTCTGAATATCTCATCAATACACTGTTTGATAGACTGTTAGACTCGAAATGGAATAATTACGAGGATAATTAATTGAGATAATATCTGTCCCTGTAGACTAGTGTCTGTTAATGTACATTAACGCTTTCCCTTAATTAGTGAAGAAGGAAAGAGACAAACACTTCGGTATATCAAATTTATTTATTATACTTATTTATTAATACATTTATAAATACATTGTTTAACAATTTCAGCAGATTTTGACGTTACTGGTATTTACGATGACTGATTTTATGAAAAAATGATATTTTTCAGATTTACAAAATAATTGCCATTTTCACACACATACACGAACGGACGCATGGACACACACACACACACACACACACACACACACACAACACACACACACACACACACACACACACGCACACACAAAGGATGTGGAGCACAGCATGAATTTAACAAATTTGTTTAAAAGTGGTCCTTATACGAAGGAGACATTATCTCTGCCACTGGTTTATACATAACCAATGTTCAGATGCAAAAGATAAATAACAAAACAATCATTGTTTATAGCCGCAACATATAATTTAAATCATTGACCAGCATATGCTACTGACTGGCTAAATAGGTCTAATCTTTACCTAATGGAAACATTGGTTTCCGATGTTGGTGCATATAGATTACAGTCAAACCTATGTTAAAGATCTCCTCCGAATAAAGACCACCCTGCAAAAGGAGACCAGCAGGGAGATCCCAGTGCACTATTCATCTATAGTAAAACACCTGTGAATAAAGACCACCTGCAAACAAAACTGCATTTGTAGATTACCAACGGTGGTCTTTGTGCATAGGTTTACTGTACTGCGGTATCGTCTTCAGATTTCATCATCGCAACATATTCATATAGAGATAAAACCTGATAAAAGTACCATGTAACTTTCGCCTCCTTCATGCTTTTAAAATAAAAACATTAAAAGTAAAAAACATCTGAGATTGAAACAGAACGTAAAAGGCTGTCAGTTTTAATAAATGTATTATATCCTCAAACGACAACACTATCTGATAGTGTCTGTCATACTGGTAGGCCTTTTAGTGCGGCCCAGGTCTTGAAAGTTGAAGTGACAATACAGTGACACATCTACAATTAAAAGTACATTAAATGTTGCTAATAAACAAAAGATGCACACATAGAAAAAAATCAATTTGCCCTGCTATTACTTAGACAAAACCTTAAATTTCATATACGGCTGTTTTTTTAGTGCAGAAAAATGTAAACATTAACGTTGCTACAGTCTTATCTAGCAAATCAGCGTTAAAAAATTTCTTGTGTGTAATGGTTAGTGTTTACACTGTCCTTTACAACCGATTTTAAAAGTATTCAGATGTAAGAAAATATTTTCATGCAATGAATTTAAAAATGTTAACATGTCAACAAAAAGATCAATCAAGTTTCATTAGAGCTTATGTAAATCTAAATTGACTTGATACTTTACCACAAAGAATAGTCCTTCATTTGAAAAATAATTCTGCACATAAAACAAAACTTTCAAATGTAAAACAATTCCATTAAAATATTATAACATGATTGCAGTCACCAAGTCATTGGCATATAGGCTTTAAACTAAATATACCTATATTAAGAAAGAAAGAACGAAAGACAGTAAAAAGGAAGGAAAGAATCAAATATACCCAGATGTGCCTCACTACACTGCACCTATTCAACATATCAAGATTGCAATATAGCATTGGAGACATCTTTGCACAGTGTAAAAATGCTCTCTGTGAAATGTTATATCAAAGCAATTCATTTTTTCCTGAATTTCGTTACCTTGTGGGCCAAGTAAACATTAATGAGATCCAGGTGCGTCTAAAACAACGTTAGACTTCAGATCTGTGATCATCCTTTATTCCGATAAACCTGCTTATAGGGGTACTTTGACTTGAAATCATGTCGTTCGAATACTCACACAGACAATACGATGATTGTGTTGTGTTCTTCTTTTTTCAATCTGTTTAAACGTCTAAAACGTTTGAGTTCACAAAGCAGGACACAAATTTTGAGCTACACAGACATAAGGAACATGAAACAATGAAGAAATGAAAACAAAATCTAATTTAAATAAAATATATAAAGAATAGTTGACAGCTATTTATAATATACAAACAAAATGGAGATGATTCTATTTACACTTCATTCTCTGATGGAGAATTCCTAGTACTGCGGACAATTGTTGAACCCGTATGTACACCCGAATCCGAGTAATAATCTGGAGATATCATACATTCCGGAGTTCGAACTTCAGCCGTGTGAATTTGAGAATTCGTAGGTTTTGTTTTAGTACTTGACTTTCTAGTAACTTCCACAGACAAATTAGAGTTATTTCCCCTAGCAGTACTAAGTCTTATTCGTTCATTCATTTTCTCTTTGACTTGTCTGTTGAGATTTCGAACCTTTTCTTCCATCTGAAAATAACAATACAATAAACATTCTACACACTGTCTGTCGTATAAGCATGTAATAGATATCATATATTGCAATATATCACACTTTTTTTTCGGTGTAAACAAATTGATGCATATGTGTACACTCTAAAGAAATAAGGCAAAGATTCTCTTACAACCAAGATTATTGTAAATTGAGTAACTTTACGATGTCTTATTTGGTTTTCTTATTCTGTCTCCATGAAAGTTGAAGTGACATATTTGGAAGACAGTGATTACATTGTTAAAATTGATTTTAATGTTTGCCAAAACAGCTATAGTACAGTATCAAAGACTATGAAACACATTATAGCCTCAAGTATGTTCCTCTGGCCATAAGAATAGCATAGCCTAGCACCAAAATAGTTTGCTTAAAATAACCAAAGAACATGTGTTAATGTTAATTTTGAAAATATCCCTTCTAAGAGCGCAATGTAACATTTGTCGGCCTCTGCTATCACTGCTTACATAAATCAATGAATTCTAGTAAAACAAGTACATTAAATCATAGTGACCAAGTGTTGTAGGATCTTCCAAAGAATAAAATTGCCTGTCCGAATTGAATGACTTACGTACAATACTTTTTTCGGGAACGTCTTCAATATCCCTACAGCTTTGATTTATTGGTTAGACTTATTGTTTGTAGAACTAAATTAGGTTTCAGGCAGACAACACACTACTGATGAAGTGAATATTACGAGATTTATTCGCTTCTCTCCAGAAAGATACGATACAAACAATTCTAACACAGTTACATTTCTTTATAGATACAGATTGACATGCAGTTTCCTAATCAAATTTTCGTCTCGTCTGTACCAAACATGTTGCAAAAACTGTCCACTTGATTTTGTTCTAAAGACTTTTGACAAGTGAACATTTAACATTGCGTCTACATAAAAAATCCTATGCCAGCTGTTTTCAAATATATATAAATCATCAGCAGATTTTTTAACACAGTCTCCGTATTTGTTAACTCTTTTTTTAAGTAACTTTTGTAACTACAAGTTTTGTATTGCACTACTCAAATAGAAGTCAGTTGCAGAGTACCTGCAAGTATCGTTCAGTTCAACCTACCTCTGCAATCTGTGATTTCAATTGTTCGTTTTCTGTGAGGAGTTTTTGATGGCGTTCCTCCTCCTCTTTACCTACCACAGACTCCGTCAATGATCTAATCTCATGGGGGTTCCGTTTCGGATTTCGTAATATTTCTATCACCTAAATAACGAAAATACGAGATGCAGTGATATATTTTATTAGAACTTTACATGGCTCAAGCTATTACAATAATTGCGTTCTATGTTTTATTAAAACTTCCGTTTGGCACAGAAATTTTGAGCATTCACAAATTTAATAACACAATCTACGCAAGACCGAACGGTTCGATTGAGAGTTACTAACGATAGTCTAAGATGAAATCCGAATGTGCGACATTTAAATCATAACATCACATAGCGTATTTCAATGTTGAACTTTCTTTTAAAAACAATTGAGACGAAACGTGTAAGATGACAATAACAATTTTTCAATTCATTGAACAGCGTTCATACCTCATTCATACAGATATTTATTACTACACAAAATATTTCAGATACCGTACAGACATATATATTCATTAAACGCATCCACCAGTGAACATGTTTTGAAAGATTTAATTGTTTTCATTTTATATTCAGCTTTCCCTTTCCATTCTCAAAATGTTTTATTCCATTCTTTCTTCGGACTTGCTAATCCAAACTTTTAATTTCTAGGTTACTTTGGCTATATAGATTGTGCTTCCATCAGTACTATTATTGATACCAAGCAACTTATACACACACATAGTCACTTAAGTTCATTTTTATTGACAACTAACATTTTCTGCCATCAACTTTTGCACAGACAGATCAAATTATCTTGTGGTTTCTTCGAAGTTAGTTCTGGAATAACTCGATCATCCTTCTTATATATTAAATTCTTTTTCATCACCCAGACATTGATAAAACTCAAACGGACAGGCACGTTGACCCGTCTTGTTTACTTCAATAGTTTTAAGTGATTTTGTCACATAAATGTATGCACATCACCATATCCGATGCTGCTGCTTTGATCAGCTTCCGGCTTATTCTTTGACAAAATGAAATTGAAATATCTTTGAAAAAATAATTACGAGTGGAAATTAAAATTCTTCGTTCTGTAACAAATTTGACCTTTCGCAAAATTATATCTTTCTCGAATGCTCCGGGAACAGTATTAATGTATAGACATGTTTAAATGAGCATCATGCATTTACTGGAAGTGAAAATTTACTGATGAATACTAAGATTAATGATAACTGAATGTCGGGACGATTGAATTAAACAATATCTTGATACAAGAAATAAGGAGTCATTTCAACTTAACGGTGAAACACACGTGAAACTCCCTTCTATATTTAATGCTATAATAATGAAAATATTACCACTAAAATTTAATAGAGTAAGACCCAATCTCAAGTGGACGTTTCACCTGATTAAAAGTTCACACAACTCACAAATTACAGAAAATTGGAAAGAAATCTGTTTTTTAACTTCAGCACAAACTTCCAATACTTGTATCTGTTCCCACCTATTGTATAATGAGGACCAAGATAATTCAAAAGACCCTTGGAAAGACAAAAACACCTGCACTTGATACAGACAAAATATACAGTTGCTCTGATCGGAAACATAAAGAAAGCGTCCACCTGTAGATAGATGTAACATGTAGACATAGATACTACGAGTTATTACAGTGTTCGGAAACATTAAAATGAACCTATGGATTAGTGTCTAAATAAAGTATAAATTTAAATGTTTCATTTCCTTTTGAGCTAAATGTGAGGTAAACCCTGTCACATAAATTCGCCTCAATCATATTTGTAAAGAATATACGAATAAGCCAAATAAAGGCAACAGTATAAATCTGAAAATTGTATCTACATTTGGGCGCACCCAATAAAACAAAAGACACTCATAAAATGTACTGGCTTCAACCTACCTTTGGACCAAATATAAGACCCAGTGAAAGGAAGCTGCATAAGATAATGGCTAAGGCAACAAAAGCGAATGATGCGTCTTGTTGACTTTTGATTATAAGTACTATTGGCACCGTTATTACACATAATACCTGCAATAATACATAAATATGATAAACATGCAAAGCATAAACTTTGTTTAAATCTTCAGTCATCTATTCGTCGTGTAGAAATGAAAAGTGTACCTATTCTTATATAGTTCTATGTTAACAAGAAATAGATAACTGTAGAAGTTGCTATCAGTATTCATTTTGGTTTTACTAAATTTATAAATATCTGAAAATTGATTTGTGCTTTTGGAACAATATATAGAGATAGAGCATTTTCATGTTTTTTCTAAATTTTTCCGTATCTTTATTCATTTCTTTTCTATGAACCTTATGATTTAAAGGTGTTGACCATACTCAATCGGTCAAATAATTTTCTCTGGGACATTCTATAGCAATTTATGTGAAATATGCGCTCTTAGGAAGAATGTATTGATATTTTAAAAATTCGCTGAGACTATTCACACGAAGATAGAAATACAAATACAGATAAAATATTCTTACTTATAAACTGAATCATGTCAAATGGAAATGACACATATTCAGTTTTATATTGCTTAAAGATGCAATTTCAAAGAAAAAAAGTATCAAATATTTCCTAGGCCAATACATGATATTAAAATATGTTAATTGGCAAGCAATGTTTTCTCCTAGCAACAATAGAAGAAATACATATTTCTATAGAAACTTAAAAGACCTGGATAGCCTTTTTGTGAATTTGCTGAAAACAGTCAAGCGTTTAATCTATATAAATATACTTACTACAACATTGTATATACTCATTCCAACAAATCTAGAATCGTTGACTTGTTTTAACTTGACACTCCGTGTCTCGTATGACAAAAATATACCAAATAACAGCAAAATTCCTTTATGACCAAATATCACACCTGAAATAACGAAGAAATGTGCATTATCATGGCCAATTTATTGCATCAATTGTTGGTTTATACTAATTTATTTTAGCTCGGTTCTGAAGAAAGTTTAAAGCTAATCGAGTCACTGTCGAGTCGGCTTCCTGGAAAAACCAGTACTGGTATGAGGAGGTACGATCGTGACCCTAGTGAGGCTCGAACCTGCAACCTCCGGGATGAGCGACAAACACCTTAACCTATACACCACCGCTCCAATAATAGGTAATGAATTTCACCTTTGACTTTAATGTATTCATTTTTAAGAGACCATAATTTGTGAAATATCTAAGATACGTATCATGTCACTCAAACTTACATTTTTTGTATAAAACACACTGTTATTTCCAGAGTCACTTGCAAAGTCTTCACATAGGGTAAATGTGAGGCATAAAAACTGTTTGTGAAGACAACTACGACAAAAGTAACAAAAATGTACATTTGGACATAGTTTTATAGTGATGGTCTTTTCAAGGCAGAATGTATTACCAATGAAAACACAACCACTTACCAAACCAAATAGAAATATTTTTCGAATCACAATGCTCTAAATATGGTTGAAACATTATATCCTGATCGGTTGAAGGTGCTGGCTCAAGGTCAAACATTTCCAGTGAACGGTACATGGGGTCAATTACCTGCCATGTGGTCAATATGATAAAATCTATGAGGCAAACTGCCGTTAATACGACATACATTTCACACTTCTTCACCTCCTGTAAAAAAGAAGAACAGACGTTTTTACAATTTTCACATTTCGTAGAAACAAAAAAGCGGAACTTTGTATGTTTTCTCGTACAAAACTTTCAGTAAAAATATAAAGACATCTTGAAAATATATCATCAAAGAAAAACTAGTTCATTCATGGAAGGACGAAATAAACGATTTCATACAGGGTTTTGATACGTATAACGAAGGCAAGGTGTTTTTACAGTATTACTTTACAGCCTGTGTAACAAAATTATAAGTTCGTGTCTTGCAGGCGTACACTTCCTGCAAAGGAGAAATCTGCGTAATGATATTTTTTGTTCGTTTCTTTTTATGGAACAGAAAGTCATAGAATAATACACAGGTAATAAACAGATGGGGTGAACGAAAAACAGTCTTGCTTTCTTCTATGGGTTTTAATGAACATATGCAAGATAAGCTTATATCTTTGAAATTAAGTCCGAAGTTTACGTAATTTTTATATTGAAATCTTTTATAAGATTAATAAAATCAACGTTTTAAGCCGACATATAAACTTTAACATGAAGATGTTACCTTTTTATCTTTCTGCCTACTCGATGTAGTAAGCCTATGTACTGTCCATATTTTTGAAAACATTCCTCCATATCCCAGAGAAAAACCAAATGATAATATCCAAGCCCGCAGCTGAAATATGATACTTTTTAGCAATGTTTTGTAATGGACAGATTGTGTAAATACAAAACTGTATGAGACAATCATATTTTATCGCCCTGAATGTAGTTTATTCAGCCGTAATATCACAAATTGCGCTAAAAACTCATGATACAAACAACTTTATATGTAGAAAAATACAATATTTAAGGTGAAATGCGCCTCAAATTAAATTCTCGAACTTTCTTCTAACATTTGCACCATGTATATTTCATCATCGACAAATACAAGCTGTTAAGATGATAAAATTTAAGAATTAAATATGTTGTTCACATAACATTACACGTTTAGGGATTGCAGACTTAAAGAACATTTATCATATCTAATAAAAACCGTTTCTATAACGTGTTTAAAGGTCGTGACTTGAGAGAATTAAAATGAACATTTACTACATGTACACCGTATATAACGACTTCAGCGAAATTCCAGATACAAGGAACAGATTTTCTTGGCACAATTCTTTTCCTTCTTTATCTAATATAAAAATGCTATATGGAATAAAACAAACTCCGGATATAAGGAACAAATTTACAAAGTCTAAGAAGTTCGTTATATACGGTATTTACTAAATACCTGGCAAACAAGCGGATACCTATCCGCAGATATAAAACGACTGTCGAGACCAAGCAAGAAGACACATATAAGGCAGAGTATACAACCGATTACAACTATATTGTTTATATGTGAAGAAGAATGAACTATACATCTGAAAAGTAGAAAAACAAATCACATGATAACTTTAGTTCTATGCAATATAATCATTTTTTGTATGTTTAAGTGCACAATGAATTGTTTTCCACAAAGATAAAGTACTTCATAACTTTACATTGCAAATAACAACGACAAATTTTATATTCGTATGAAAATAACAAATCAACTTATTTCCAACTCCTTTTTCTTGAAAAAAACTTGAATACAAAAGAATACAATCATAAACTTATTAATACATTTATGTTTCTATATCAATAAATTCAAAAAGATCATGGGCCTTTAATCATATGTAATATGCTTCTTTCGGACAATTTAAATAGATCTTCTCAAACCGATATTTATTCCACTTATTTCAATGCTATTTATTGTTATTTAACTTCCTTGAACGGCGACCAAGTTGTTACAATAACACATATTTTGAAACTGAAATATCTGTCTGTATGGAGAAACAAGAATTGAATCATTTAATGTGTTTCTCTCAGATTCTTCAATAATCTATTTTACAATGCAATATGTAACATGTTAGCAAAGGATGAAGAATGCAGTTTTTACTGATGATAAACACACCATAAATTGCTCTTCACTTCAATCTTTTTCTTTTTCTGCGAATGTTGTTATAAAGATACGAAGCTGTATATAGTTATACTTTTAAATATATTGGAATACAAATGCATGTTCGTATTCAAATAAACTAAGCGGAGTTCAATCGGGATAAGTGACTATTTGGTCGATCTTAAAACAAGCTATGATATTCAAACATTCTGAATCTGTCTTTCTCTTCTATGATGTGAAGTACAAAAAATTAGGTATCTTACACATTGACTGGGAACCAGTCTGAGACATTTGTATTTCTCCATCGGCAATTTGAGACTTTGTTCTCGTTTAAAACCACATTTAGTTTTGCGACTTCTGGCGCACAAGATAACAAACTTAATTAATCACTTTCTAAAAAGTAAAACTATATGATAAATTAGTTTATTTGGATTCCATTAAAATGTCAGTCTGCAGGGCATCAGAACATCACGCGATAAATGGTTAAACCTTGCAAATACAAAAGTTTGTTTGTGTCTTTGTGATACCACTTTCGCGCAGTTCATCAAGCCATAAAAGAAAAAATAATTCCATATAAATGGGAATATGCAGGGCTTTGATATTAGTCTAACAAGGAAAATGAAACTTGGCAATGCCACGAAACCAAGTTTTCACAATTTTACCAGTCAGTGAATAATAGTGCACTCTAAGTGGCTGTTGTCAAGGCAAGATGGTAACGAGTACGACATGAATATGAACGATCAAATTATTAAGCAAAACTTCATGGCAAAGGGTCACTCATAACTCGAGTTATTAAGCCGAAACCATTTTGTATTTTTAGTAACAGTGGCCTTGACCTTGACCATTGGGACTAAAATTAATTTGCAATCTCAAGCTTCCGCTCCACGTAAGCTATCTACACATCAAGTGTTATTGCAATTGGTCAATCCTAAATAAAGCGAATACCCGCCAGACCGTCCGGCCGACATATGCCATTGCTATTCAAATAACCATGTTTTTGTTGGTAACATCTGGTTAAAGAGTAGAACGGTGCAGTTCGTCAGTATAATGTCGTTTTAATTTTGTATTGTCGCGTTTCTTTGTAATTAATTACACCACATTGCTACAGAAAAGAGTCATGTGCATAAAAGTTTTAAACCCACAGAAAAAGGAAGTTTAACAAAATCTGTTGACTAAATGATGTAAAACCCATCCATTTAATTATGAAGGACAGCTTAATACCGGGAAAGTTAATAACACACTCTTTTTGAATAATAGCGAAGTGAAATACTTCATAAATCATAAACAACCTTATTACAAAATCTGATTGATGGAGATAAAAACCAGCTAAGATACCAATAAACCATGTGACATAAATGTATGAAATATTGTCAAGGATATTAACCTATAGAAAATACGATCAGATAGACGAGTAATTCAACTATAACTACTCCCTTTTGGAAGATAAGGTTATGTAATATGTTACTTAATGATCCTTTTTATGGCACAAGCTTATTCTGGAAGCAAATTAAGGTTACACAGACCACAGGCTTGTTCCAGAAACGAATTAGGGTTAAATGTCGTATTCTCTGTGGCAAGAGATTTTGAATTTGCAATAACTTTAACAGCTCACTTCCATGCTACTTGAGTAATGTCCTGGCAATCTGACCTTCTGTAAGTGCGCCGTCACTCTTAGTAATATATTTGTTTATATGTGTTTATATTCGCTCTCAGTTTTGTCAAGTTTTGACGTTTAATATCAAATTTAACTGTGTTTCATTAAAAGTCCGTGATTAAAGGATAGACACTTGTTTCAAAACCAGATACGCCGGAGACAAGAAGGGTGAACATGGCCATAAATTTTATACTTTGATGATATTATTACTTCTTATTTTCATGTCATGGACGGGACACTGTCTGATACTAGAACAGCAATTATCATATAGCTACTTAATGATTGATCTGGGGTGAAACCATGTCCATTTTATAATCTTAAAGTGACATTATGCGCATTTTTTTCAAGTAAAAATCCAGCTGAATATGGTGTGTGTACAAAAGCGTAGAGTAAATAATAGCTTTTAACCCAATACAACAAACTCTTCCCGCTACCAGTATGAAATAATAACTTTCCAAATATTGATTTTCTTATTTGACTGGGAGAGTCAATTTAAGAAGAGAACAACTGCATGCTGGAGTTGCTTCCCTTCCACTGCCGAAATAACGACACAATCAACTATCATTTTATCAGTCCGATATTTTTATATTTAAAGCACCAACTTCAAATACTAATGCGGCATAATCATTAATTTAACACATTTAAATGAACAGCAACCAAAAATTGCTTTTATAAAACTGTCACCAAAAATACACTATGTGCAGTAAGATGCGCATAATGTCACTTTAAGGTCATCTGTCACGGCACAAAATAACCGTATCTAAAATATGCCCGCAATACGTTATGGGACAATATTTTTGTATGAATGAAATATCACTAAATGAAAGAATGAATGAATCAATGTATGACTGCTTCAATGACTCTATGAGTGAATTATGAATGAAACAATGAACAACTAACCCATCAAAGCGTTTTACTTGTATACTATATACTATGTGCTGTTATACTAAAATATCTATAATCTAATATGAACATTTTGTCTAGTTTGTTAAAATAACGACTTTTTGTGTCTCTTACAGGTATAGTTTGACAATGATAAATGAAGCATGACTTACAATTAACCTCGACTTTTACCGCTTTAGTTCAATTGGCTTATTCAAATTACAGACATGGTTTTGGTTATACAGTCAAACATGTGTTAAAGACTACCTGCGAATAAAGACCACCTGCGAATTAAGACCACCTTAGAGAAAACCATGCATTATCTAAATTTTGTGAAGTAACCGACTGTTTTAGCTTCTTATCGAGATTGGTCTGTGTGCACAGGTTTGACTGTATTTTCATTTGCTAAAATGTTTGATTTATTACCTGTCTCAAGTTTGGCGTACAAAGTGTGTTCAGCGCCATTATAAGATAAGATAGTTTACCTCTGCCAACCTAAACTACATATTTTACATGCAATGAATTGAATAAATATTGGTCAAAGCAACCTAAACAGAATCTTCAATCTTACCTCCGTTTTCTGTTGATGATATTAAATATGAGGCAGGCGACACCAGCAATTATACCAAAGGTAGATAATCCGCACATTGATAGAAACAAACCAAGGGAGACCATCCTCAACACAGGCATTTGTTTGGTACGATCAGGAGGAGCATGGCCACCTAAACAAGTGAATAACTGAATATTAATACAAATGAAAATATGTAAACGGCAGATTCTATCACGATTTTTGCAAATTCTGTCATATATACAATTTACCAATTAAAAATGAACAAGAGCTGTCCCTCACAAGTGACGAATGCCCCCGAAAGAGGTGCCTCAGTCTGTGTCCTCTCCATGTGTTCAATAAATGTGCTATGTTATTTTAAAATCCTTCAAATGCATGACAGAGTAACCATGCATACAGTATTCCATAACTTTTAAACACTAAGTGTGACCTTGACCTTTGAGGTAGGGACATGGTTCATGCAGACAACACATTTGTCTTGATGTGCTGAACATTTGTGCAAAGTTATTTTAAATCAATTAATGCATTAAAAAGTTACAATCCTGACACAAATGTATGCATATATACAGGATTCCATTACCTATAAACTCTAAGTGTGACCTTGAACTTTGAGGTAGGGACTTTGGTCTTGCACTCTACATATCGGCTTGATGTGCTAGACATTTGTGCCAAGTTATTTTAAAATCCTTCAAAGCATGATAAAGTTATAGTCCGGACACAAATGTATGCATATATACAGGATTCCATTACCTAAAACTCTAAATTTGACCTTGACCTATGAGGTAGGGACATGGGTCTTGCACGCGACACGTTATCTTGATGTGCTAGACATTTGTGCCAAGTTATTTTAAAATCCTTCAATGCATGACAAAGTTACAGTCTGAACACGAATGTGTGCATATATGCATATATAGAGGCATCCATTTCCTTCAAACTCTAAGTGTGACCTTAACCTTTGAGGTAGGGACGTGTGTCTTGCACGCGACACGTCATCTTGATGTGCTAAACATTTGTGCCAAGTTATTTTAAAATCCTTCAATGCATGACAAAGTTACAGTCCGGACACGAATGTGTGCATATATGCATATATAGAGGAATCCATTACCTCAAACTCTAAGCATGACCTTGACCTTTGAGGTAGGGATGTGGGTCTTGTACGCAACACCTCGTCTTGATGTGCTGAACATTTGTGCCAAGTTATTTTAAAATCCTTCAATGCATGACAAAGTTACAGTCCGGACACGAATGTGTGCATATATAGAGGATTCCATTACCTTAAAACTCCAAGTGTGACCTTGACCTTTGAGATAGGGACGTGGGTCTTGTGATAACATCGCAGTACACGTTCATTATTTTGAAAGATTTTTTAAACGTTTTTTACAGACTCTTGGGTTGCTTCACCGTCAAACTTTTCATATGTATTGCATCAAACTTATTTTGGTACCAAATGATTTCTTCCGTTTTATATGTCCTCAGTTAATGCCGGTTGAGTCGTTTTCTATTGAGCAAATGTTTCAGTTTCATACGGCTTGTTGAACAGATATGCGTACTTGTAGTACTGGACCACCTGTCTTTTATCTTCATGGAATTTTATTTTTTTATACTTGGGAAAGTTGGCTTGCTCAATTCAAGTCTAAACAAAATAAATAATGAGGTCAACATGTCGGAAGTAGTTTCATGTGTTTTCATCTTACCCTTCAAGAACTGCTCCTAATTACATGATTCTTGATATATAATTACTGCCCACATATGGTCTTAATTCCAAGCACAAGTATGCTTTATTTCCAGACATCCACCACGGGGAGAAACAAAGATTCGTAAGCCTCATCTGCTTTATTGAAAGAATGAGCAATAATCATCCGTTCTCATTTGATTAGATTTGCGCGACAATTCAAGAAATGTCATAGCCAAAGCAATCGTTCCATCGAGCACTTCTGTCAGTTGTCCCACATAACAAACATCAACTAGACAATTTTCTTGATTCTATATTTAGAAACGCCTTCTGAAAAACCACTTTGCCCTTATAACTGTTTATCCGGTATCAGCAAACATTAAAAAATCAATCTCCGCAACAAAAAGTGAGTTTGTAATAGAGTTCAAATTTGAAATCACACATTAAGCTTTGATCATGGTTTCGAATGAAAGAGCACTTACGGTGAAATGTGTGGCTGACATTCAAATATCAGCCACACTATCTAGGTTAACGCCTTATTGTTTTAATATACTTTACAGTTGGTCATAATGGATACAACGTTAGCCGCTCAATCGAGCTTTTGTTATGAAAAAACTTTCAAAATGGGACTGCACTAGGTGTATCAAGGAATGGTTATATTAGTGAATTAATACAACTATTTACCTGCCCATCTCTCTTTATTCAGCCATGTTAAATTGTCAGAGTTCTGGTCGTAGTATCCTAGGGTATAGTACGTTCCATCTTTAGTAAAATTAAAAGAAAACAAGTTAAGACAACTGTCATATACATTTTCCGAAATGTCAGCTTAATTCAAATTTGATGCGTAGAGATAGTGAATGTGTCAGTTTGTATTCATCAGGAAGAGTTGTACGAAAAGAGAATAATAGCTGAGAAATCTTTATTTTATAAATTTCAAGGTCGTTCTGCCAGCAACTGCTCTGTTTACTGAGACTTAATATTCCTTCATAGGCAAATACTGTTTTGAGAAGAAACATTAAATGGTCTAGAAAGACTTATTAATAACGGCAATTGTTTTAACCTTTAACCGCTTCACTATCAAAATCAAACACATAATACAGTTTAAATGTATACATTTGCATATTCAAACTTAAGTATAAGAGGATGAAGTTGAGCAACCGCTGCTATTTATAATATTCCGTGCAGACATTTCAAGCCTATGCAAATTGGAATCGAAAATCCATTTAAACTTCTTAAATATATAGCTCGAAGAATTGTCATGAATGAAAACAAAATAAATACTGCATTAAGTTAAATAATAGAATAGATGTTTTGTGACAAGAAATATTGTAAAGGGGTCTTTGCATAAATTCTTAATTAATTTGATTTTCAAATAACAGACGTCTTAATGCAAGAATGCGTATGTTTTACAAGACTTTATTAAATGCTTAAAGTGATAAAACCCTTCAATATGATAATCACAAGTTAATGTAATACATTCACCAATGGTTTAGTATCATTAAAAAGCAAGCATTGCGAAAGTTATAGCTAAATAACATAAAAATATACAACAGTTTTATTCCTTTTGAACATTGTTGAAAAAAATTGACTCATTATATGTAACTGAATCTTAATATATTTTTGCCAGACAGAAATGTGTACTGTTTGTAGATATTTTAGATGTAAAGGTTGTTTCGTAACTTAGGTCCAAAGTCATAAAAAGTTGACGTAAAAGTTGAATTTTTCTCCAGATCATATAAAATGAAATGGCTGGTCTAGTGGCATCTGTCTTTTTACGAAAACTATAAATGGCAAAAGCTAGAAACGTAGCTAAAATTTTATAGGCAAATTTAAAATTGTTTTATTTTCCATTGTCCATTCGGTCGTTAAGTGGCCTGATAATAAAAGTTATGACGATGTAACTATTAATTTTCTCTCTTAACTGACAAATGCCAAAAATGTAGCGCATTATTTAAAACATTTTTTTGTCCTTTCGTTCTTTTATTGGTCTGATAATAAATGCTATTGAAATGTTATTTTAGAAGATTGTGGTTTGATCATGAAACTTATACATTTACGTCAATTTACCGTAATATACGCTTACAACATAACGTCAATTTACCATAAAAAGCTTACAACATAACGTCACTTTACCGTAATATACACTATTCGTCAGTTTACGTCAAGATATGCTTACAATATAGTGCAACTTTATAAATGTACCTTAAAATACACTTAAACCATAACGCGAATTTTACTGTTACGAAGTGATACTACATAGGCTTTCGCACATAATAGATTGCGGAATGACAAAGAGGCGCAAATACATAAAAGGCGTATTTGGTATTGCCTACTTAAGCTATTTTGATTCAAAGGAAAGATATATCTACATATACTGGCATGACTAATGCCATTCATTCGTGACTAGAGACAGTTTACGAAAATTTGAAATCATGCAGATAAATATATTTTAACATAATCTGTTCTCTGCGCATGTCTTCTACACGACACTTACTAATTAATTGTTCAATTTTCGTCCAAGCGATTCTGTCTCCCTGTGAAGAAAAGGCGACATTGCCCTGGAAATAAATTATGCATACTACTTAAATCAAATGTACAATTCAATTAAACAGCAGGCTTTGCAAAAGCTAGTAAGTAATAAAGTAACATGCAAATTAAGCATATATGGCTTATTATATGAAGCTCAGAGACCAGCATAACGTTATCGTGAGTGTTCGATACAGGTGCCCGTCATTATCTCTGTCTTACCATTTAGTGGCTATGTAGGTTGTTCGATACCGCAGGGGGATTGCATTAAGCTTAAGTCCTTTACTAACACCCAACAGCTAGGCCCTACTGTAAAATTTGTTCAGTCCTTAAATTAAGCTATTTTGGTTGCTACAGGCAAATGTTTAAGGCGACCATTCACATGATTCAAAAGGATATATTTATTATTAAATGATTTAGCGCTTTATGCATCTACAAGTTTTTACCGATCATTCAAAGGTATTATAAGTAGGGCCGGCGTTTCAAGATTTTCCAAATCATAAACAGAGCCTCTTATCAGGAAATCTAAATAATGACCTAAGAAAGACATATGGTCCCATACTAAATACAGTGTAGATCACCTTTTAAAGAACAGTAAACACGAGAAACTGTGCAATTTGCATACCCTTACTGAAGCTCTAAATCCCCCCTTTGCTCAATTATGATATTATGTATATCTATGCATACAAAAGTTGATATCGTGTCTTTTCTAAGGCAAAACTATATTGCAGAGGAAAATAAAAAGACACAAATTCTCGACCGGGGCACTGGAAATTTCAGGAACGCTTTTCAGTGTTTCCAACCCATCTAGACATGAACTGCTTAGAAACCCAGAGGTAGTCGTACGGGTATCGGTGCTATACACCGGGCACGTAAACGAACAAAGGGGCTTTAGGGTTCGGTACCCCAATTCCCTTGAATCTGCATTTGTCTCTACAACATGCACCTGTTAAGGAGTGTTGGCAAATATCCGAGGGTCGGACTGAACTATAAACAGTGTCAATGAAAATATGAAAACAAGATGATTACAGAAAGTAGTGTAAAATATTGACTGAGTCGTTATTGGAAATATCAATTTACCAACTTCGAGAAATGTTTGAGCATTTTCTAAATAAAGTGTTCCCCTAAACAACGCACCTTTAGCTAATTTTATCATTTTGTTTTTTGCCAAACGTCAGGGTTAGTTAAAACTTTTTTCAAGACCTGTCACTATAATCACCTTACCGAGACTCCAAGAAATTTAGTTGAATTCATGGCCGAGTAAATTTCCTGAGTTATTTCCGAATTGGTGTAGTTAAAATCTTCAATGTCTAAACCTCTATCACGCAATCTGAAATGAATAAGTGAAAGGCATTTCCTAGAAGTACTCTATATGCTCATTAAATTAGATGGAAATGGAGAAATATTTTCTCAGATTTAATTCAAATTGACTGCTGTCTGAAAACTAGCAGAGGTAAAGTGCTGTGTAAAATGAAGCTGATTTTAGTGCCAGTAAATCTTATATGTAAGTTTAATTAAAAGTGTTTTGAGAAAGGCTTCTGGAATACTGCCATGGCACACGTTTAAAATACGTTTTTTCATAAAATACAAGAGTGTTCCGATTTCCAGCAAACACTTGATTGAGTCTACCAAAATTTGGCAAATAACTACAAAGCCTTTGAAAAATGGAAAAACAGAAGAGACGCAAAATTTGGAGAAATTTTGTGTCGCCCTTTCGGAATCGCTTTGTCCGTCCGTCTGTCCCTCCATCCATCACAAAAATTTAACGTTGGCTATAACTTTGCCATTTCTTAAGATTTCTTTTTCAAACGTTCACATTGTACTGCTTATGACAAAAGGGTCGTGATGCTGTAGGTCAAGGTCATTTTTGACAGAGTTATGCCTCTTTTTGTACTTAAACTTTTGCTATAACTTTGCCATTTCTTAAGATTTCTTCCCCAAACTTTCAAATTGTATGGCTTATGACAAAAGGGTCATGACGATACCAGATTATGTAGGTCAAGGTCATATTTGAAAAAATTATGCTCCTTTTTGTACTTAGATTTTGTCACAAAAATATTAGTTATTCTGACAGACACAAGTATTCTCCTGAACATCCATCTAATTGACATCACACAAATATAATTACAATGAAATACATATATACAATAATACTCCAACTGTAACCAAAAGCAAAAAAGTGCCACAAAGTTCGATATGTTATTTAATCGTTATATAAAATAATTTGCGCTAATGAAAACAAGTAATCGGGACAGGTTGACTACATAAGACAATCGAAAAGGAGGCAAAATGAAAATATGTTCATTTTCTCGTGCATTTTAAGCAAGAAAAGACACAATTATAAAGAGAAACGGAGACATCAAATGTCATTCTATCGGGAAAATGTTCTTGAGCTGTGACAAATTAACGAGTACTATTTATATTACGATAATTTGACATTTTATGCAACAACCAGAAATATAAATATGTTCTCCCTACCAAAAATTACGTAACAAGAGAGCATTCACGATGGCAACATATTAACAAGTCGTATGAAATTGAAAGCCATACCAACAGCCCTGCTTAAAATAGAAATATCTCTAATATAACTTTGCAACTGTTGCAATACATATTTCATTGTTATTCTTGCTATTATCATACCTCATTTGCATTTGTTCGGAAAAAAAATACCAAATTCCATCGTACGTTGGTTACAGGTTGATAAGGTATGCGCAATAATCTATATACATTTATACATGTACACACCATTACAAGTCAATAACAGTGAATAATCAGACAAATTATGACGACAAATTAGTATATTTATTAATTGTTTACCTTTCAGATGTTCTGTTTAAGGCAATTGCAAGGGCCCATACTGCGTCATAAGCTAGGGGCGCCTCAGGATAACCTCCTACCTGGCTTGTATCAGAAACATTCAATCTCTCATCAAGACGTTCTTTAAACTGTTGGGCTGTCTAAAGTACAGTATACAAAAACATTACAAGATACAAAAAATAAAGTACAGGCTAAGCATAATATTTCATATTGCGTGTATTAAGATCAAATGGACACTATTCCAAAATACATTAAACTTAATATTTTTATGATTTACATCTGTTAACAGACTCGTGTGCAAAATTGAAAGACATTGTACCGTTTAATTTAAAATCAATTCGATTTTTTGTTGCCCTACCCCCATTGAAGAAATACTTAAAAAAGTATTAAAAGCAATGTAAAACTACAAAACATGTATTATAATTCTACAAGCTTACCATGTGTAACAAAAAGTATGCAATAATGCCAAAAACTAGGGTATACAATTTGCCTTATTTTGCCCCGAGACATATCACACATCAATTTGATAACTACAAAAGAAAAAATAACGAAAAAAAACTGGCTCCTTTGGGGATCGAACTCAGGACCTCTTGATATCAAAGCAGACCCTCTTACCACTGCACCACAGTACAAAACAGGTTCAACTATAAAATCCAAAGTATTCCAAATGGTCATACAACAGGAAGTACTCATTACACATCAATTACCTTAATAGGAACCGAGTGTTGCAGTTCTAAATTATCGCTGGTTGCACAAAAACTTTACAAACGTTCATGTTGATAAAACTTCTACATAAATTGCTTTCCAGCCATTAGTTGTATAACAACAACTTTATATAAATTACTGTATGTTTTACGGTTCTGCCTCAAATTTTAGTTTAAAGTTACCGTAATGACTGGAACGTATAGCTTAAACCTTTAGGTTGAGTGATAATACTTGCATATATCCTGATATTTAATGCTTTAGAAGTTAGTTAGTTTGGCACCAGTTAAACGGAGTGTCTCTTTTAACTAAATGTAGGAAACAGTTGTGAAATATCTTTCAGAAGAAATGTTTGAAAATTTCAAAGTCCATGTGCATCTCAAAATAAGTCAATGAAGTCTCAAAATCAATAAACGAAAACAGAAATAGCAGACGACCTAATATTCCAGCATCTTAAAGTAAAGAAAGGAAGGTACAACAAAAGAGATAAGGCAAAAGAAGAGAATACAAAAGAACAGACAACAAGAGGCGAGAAGCGAGGAGTAAAGGGGCGAACAAGGGAGTCTTGAGAAAACTTAAAGTCAGCAAGTAGGAAAACATTTCAAGTGACTTTACGGCACTAATGAATATAATAGTTTTATTTTTGTCTAAGAGAGAAGCCGACAAAAACTAAGGCATCATTCGCATATCTTTGCAAAGACAAAACAGCTTATTCGAACATCATTTTTAAAACATAAATTGCTATGTAACTATAGGTAAGCGTGAATAATGAATGAATGAACCAATGTTTCTGAAATTTGCATATGAACATATAATTATCTGGCATGGTGATCCAAGGTCAGGTTTAGAAAGAAAATTATAATCTGGAGCTAAAATGAAAAGGAAGTTTGATACTATTTTAGTACAATTTTTGCATGGAAGGGTATTTGCATTCCTTGGTACTCTGCTTTATTACATCAGAATTGCCAATTTATGCTAACAATCTCACGAAAACTAGAATTTTAAACAGGTAATAAATAATACTAAGTAAATGTAAGCTTCCCATACAAGCGACAAATGCCTATACTGTTCATACTGAAATGTGTGTTGAATACAGAAAAACAATCTGACAATAAACACAAATGTACATACGAGTGCAAATCTAATCATAGTTACCAAAAGCATTTTTTGTCATTTGCTTAAAAGAAGTATTTTTCTGTTTCGTTTCATGTCCATTACTTTGTTTTGACTATAAACACATTTGCCCACGACTATACTTACTCAGAAATAAATTTTAGAATAAGATGTAATAAATATATACTTTTGTCGTGTATGTATGTTAGGTAGGCCTCTTTAGGTATATGAGCAGACCAAAAGTGCTGGAAAGCGGTTGTCGTGACTACGCTTGTGCATTTGTCTATGTGTTAACAAATATTGCAGGTGGTATTGAAGGCCTTACCAGCTCGTGAAACGTCTTCGAAAAAAAGCAACATAAAGTCTAGTACTGGTCTGAACTGACATGGATATTAATCTTACAAAAAATATTTAGCCAGTCTTTTACTATTGGGGCACTGTTCTTAGGGCAGTAAAATTGATACACGGAAATGTTTTAAATGAAAATGTTTCCCTTTAGGGCACAGTTATGATGCATACAGAAGTATGGACCATGTGCGTATCAGCTAATTTCTCTATACATCAGTGTCAATGTACAACGATGTTTAAGTTCATACAGTTTTTATGTATGAATATTCGGACAGACAGTATCATGCAATTACTTTCAGGAATGAAAAGATCTGCTAGAAAAGAGATACATGTAATATTGAATCCATCTACAGCTAATAGAAGATATCAGCATCTTCGCGAATCAAGAAATGTGAAGCCGTTTTTCTATATTGATGAACTGGTCATTTTATGCACACTATGAGTCTTTTAATTATCGCCATTGAACAAAATGTTAATCAGCGAATCGTACGTAGTAAACCTCCCTAGACGCCAGAGTTATTGTTTTAAACTAGACCAAAGGTTATGTTTAGTGTTTCTATCTGAGAGATTTTGGCGTTATCTATTTGAATTATGGACTATACATGATGGAGTGAGACCTTATTGGATATGACCACTCACATGAGTCTGTCATTTCCAATCAAATTAATATTATAGATAGCATGCACACAAACGTCACATATAATATGGGGGAACACTGACTCGTGAATGTTATTGTCAATAGTAATGCACTAAAATGACACGATAAAAATGCCAAGAAACATTTTTCATATTTTAACTATTTAAAGAATATTTATATTATGTATATACATGCATGCTCCGTAGCCTTTATTTTGGTTATCACTTTTTCTTGACCTTTGTCTAAACGAGGGTCAGTATGGTATGTACAACTAAATTTTGTACAGAAAATGAACACAAGAGAAGACAACAGATCTAAAATTTTTGTGCGTAGTCGCTTATACGATTGTAAGCTTCAACAGACTGGCCTGTCCGTGGCATTTTAACAACAAACTTTACAATAGAAGATGAAATTGCAGGAATTGTTGGCGTAAAAACACGGGTACATTACAAATTTAATTAAATGATGATTAAAAGGAAATATGTGATTAATGATAGAGAAACATTTTGCTACGTTGTTGATGTTACGTTGGCTTAGATATTTTGTTAACGTTATGACTTTTGTAGTGACATTATTTTTTCAGAGAAAAGGTCCGACCTCAATTAACTTTCGGTGAAATATTAAATACTAAATGGGAAAAAACTTGGAAGCTGTTATATGATTCAAGTCTTCAAACTAATAAAAAGTTGGACATTTTGAGAAGAATAGTACTTGTTACTCATATATGTGCATTTCATAATAATCTATACAATTACGTAAAATATACGTATGCATTTCAGTGATAAAAAGTAGAAGATGGAAGTAATAAATAAATAATTGATATTTGGAAGATGATTTTATCTATGATTTCAGTGCTGTATAAACATACCTGCTGGGATACTTTTAAGCGGATTGTCGAGGGGAAATGAATTTGCTTAAGTCAAAAGAGAAATCTTTTGTAATAAAACAAAATCACAGTATGTCAACGGTCTGACATTTCTTGGAATTTAAACACAAAGATTTAAATTGCTTTGTCAAGATTCGCCGTTATTCTTTTATAATCCTCATGGAAATGGAATGCAAGATGGAAACAATCATACAGCTTTATTTGTTTTTTCTTAGAGAAGCATTTCAGCGTGAAGACACGCCATCTTAACAATAAATATTAACTTTTCTTGCATGTTCATTTTCAGATTTTCAGGACAAGTTGGAACCTTTTGAATATTGAATATTTGTATGGGTGTGAAACTTCGTCAACTCAAGCGTGTGTATACGAGAAAGTGTGCGTGCTTGTAAAATAGGATTTATCTCATTCTTATAGTCTTAAATGCTTCTAACTAAATTGTGAAGATTTTATCAAAGATACTTTTTGTTATGATTCATATCGCCAAAACGTTCTGATAATATAACACAATTGTAAATATCTGTATGGAGAATGAGTTCTACGATGAGTATATGGTCACGCAACAACTACGGGCATCTTTTCTGTGGTAAATGAAACACTAGCAATCTTTTAAACTCCCCATATATGTCAGTAAGTTTGATAAGGTCTTGTCATGCCCAGCTACATTTCTCTTTGGATATTTCATCAACTCTATAAGTTTACTTCAAAACTATAAGGAATTTGCCTTAAATTACACGAACAGTATTAAGGTATTGAGAGTGAGTGTCGTATATAAGACCCATTACTCAAGCTTTATGAATAACGACCTTTTATAATTGGAATTATATTATTATTCCAAAACATTACACAAAACTTTTGGATGCAATTAGATGGCAAATAGAAGCTGTGCAGTGCCTAATAACCTTTATCGTACCTTGTCCGATGATTAATTATATTCCTATATTATATAAAATTATGCTTGCAGGGAATATAGCTCTAAAACCAATTAACATATTTGCTTGATAATTAGCACAATAAAACTGGATATCAAAAGGAAGTGCACTGTTCAAGAGTTATAACTTTAACTGCAAATGATTGAAAACCGTAATTTTGTTGTTTCGTATTTCGCCTTTCTGCTATAATTGTTACACTTCCACTTGAAATAACATTTGTAAAATCATGCTTCGGGGAATCTCCATTAGACAATAACGGTATTACTAATGCTCTTGTTTAAAAGAAAAAGCACACCGGAAAGGATACCCTTTTTGTCCTTTCAAGGATTTCAATTGCATTTGACCAAATGTTTTCTCTTATAAATGCAAACGTAATTAGAAAGCAGAACATACTTTTGTAAATTGCACAGGGTTTCTGTAACGCAATGAAGAAATGAATGTTTATTACGTTTAAATTTTCTTTGTACGACACATCTTCAGCATACTAAAGGTATTATATTGATAACAAGAACTTGCTGTAAAATATACATTCCTTGTTTTGCACAGTTCAACACCGGAATATTACAAACCATTAAATGTATATTTCTAGCGCACCTCCTGTGTAACGCCGATTCTGATTGGTCGTGCCGTTAAAAAAATTGAGACCATTAAAAACCGCATATATAGTCGCAAATATCAAAATTACAAATCAGTTAACATACGTTTTAAATTAGCAAATGAATCCTTTAATAAGGAAATTGTACATCAGTATTCCTACATTATATGGGTGGCTTTACTAACGTTGCGTAGCATAAGCTAGTTACCATATTCGTGTCTGTTTTCGTATTTTCCTGATGAAGTATGACAGCCTCTGTGGTAATGTGTCCTTCAAGAGCCTCTTTTAGCTGGTCTGATGTACAGTTGATACTTGGATCGTCTACTTTATACCAGTTGTTAGGGTACCAGCCAATAATGAACCAAACATACTTTTTTCCATACAGTTTTTCTTTGTATGCCTGAAAAAGCAAGACTGAATGTAAAACTTCTATAAGATATAGTTACAACATGAATAACACATTTCCAAGTATAAGTAACATGAAGAATTTAGCTAGCACATGCTCATTCTCAATACGAATTTTCTAAGAAAATTGATGTTTCAGTGTACGTCAAATCGACTCAAGATCTTCATTATACTTAATATGCCAGTCCTTCGAGTCATCAATGATTTGTATATTTAAAGGCGACGTTATTGTCACTGGCATTGTATAATATTTTTGTAGTATTGTAATGTTGTAATGTTCTCTTGACGACTTATTGCAGATACATATATTATAGCACAACATTCAACCTTTTTCTTATATGTGTGTTTATTCAATGTTTCGTGTGTAATACGTGTTGTCATTAACCGTTCCACTTGACAAAAGCATTGGCTTTATACGATTAATATCAATCTAAAGTGTGTACCCTGTCGGTTGCATTTTTCTCTTGGCCAAGGATTCATTCTTCTGTGATAAGTATATCCGTTGTTGACTGCTGTAAGGTGAATAGGGATTACTTCATATCTTTTATCTTTTCATATTTTAATGCATCAACTTATCTTTCATATTTAAACGGTTATGGTAAAGAATTAAACCAAAACCGTTTAAATATGAAAGATAATTTGATGAATAAATATATGAAAGGCGCTTCCTTAAGTTCAAAATATTTTACAGCTTGAGAAATGCAGAAACTATTCCTAGTTTCTTCGCAGATGCTAAATTGTCTGTTGATTATGTGAAGGACACCATTATCATCGCTAGACAACGGTTACTGCAAGTTCTAATTAGGCAATCGTCTGCTTATTAGTGCCGTCTGCATCTATTTCTCTCGACATTCTGTTTCAAGAACAAGGTTGTCTTGGGTTAATACGCAATTATAATTATTCATATTGCCGTCGTGCTAGGTAGACATAGACGAAAGGAATATGCTTAAAAACAAACTGAGTTATTTTAGTAACTTATCTGATACAAAAACCTGGAATAAATGTCATTTTGAAAGGCAAAGGTGTTTCTGTAACATATTTCAAACAGCAACAATATGTCACGATAATTTAACATAAAATGTTTAAGAATTTGGAAGCAACTTTCTATGACCCTTTTTTCAAGAGTTACATAAATATTTAAAACTTGCTTCAGTTAGCCCTTTGTTAAGACAGTGACCTTTCATATGAGAAAAAAAGGAAGCAACTTCCGTCCTACAGAGAAGATGACAATTTCAAAGTAAACTCTTACTTTAGTAGGACATTCCCTAAATTGGTGTCAACTCACGTGTCTTCAATGCATATGCAGAAGAATAGTTGCAAGTATTATTACTTAACCTAAATAAAAGTTTAAGGTGTACATTCCAGCCATCATCGTTAAAACCAGCTTTTTTGAAATATGTGGCAGTATCGTAAAACATTCAATAATCTATGTAAAGTTGTTGTTGTACAATAAATATAGGATAGCGAATTATTACAGGAGGTCTCTTAATTATTTGTGCTAAAATAATGCTTTTTCCGTTAAATATTGTTCTTTAAAATTGTTTTTATTTATCATTCTAACATGACTCACGATCACATTTGTATGTCCCTATATACAAGGAGTAGAACAGTTATGTTTTATTAGTCCATAAACAACGCGGGAAACGATATGCCGTCAATATGACGTCATATTGTGCTGCATGACTTTAAATAAATATTTACGTAGACAATAATGCTTTGTATTTATTCACTTTTTGATACATCTTTTCATGTTAGATTCGAAATAACATCCTTCTCAGCGTCGTTATCGTTTAATGAACAACTCTTTGTCGTCCTAATGCGCAGTAATAAACCGCTTCGGCCTTCGTGGTTAATTAGTGCACATCAGACTCCAAATCATTGTTGTTAGACGATGAACACCGCTGGAACGGATTCATTTTAGGGTCTTTGAACATATCATTTAAATTTTGGAGTATAGAATCAGTTAAATGTAGGGAGCGTCCCTAAAACACGATATATTTGCAACGGGAGGTGAAATGTTTTATATTCATTGTTCAGGAACGAACGGATACTTCGATCAGTTTAATTTTATTCAGAATGAGGAGTGGGTTTAATGTTGACTATGTTTTGTAACTGCACTAAACGTATGTAGTATTAAAACTTTTCTGCAAAATGTAACATAAAATACCGTATAATAGAAATGGCACTGTATATGTGTGTCTCTGTAAATGCTCCTGAAGTTCAATCAACGCTAGACCACGATGATAGCACATATTAGGAAATATGTTGGTTAATTAGTATCGTCTGCTACACTAACTCGTACAGCAATGTTACCGTCAGTGTTAATACGTAATTATTACATTCACGTGACCATAACACTTGTCAATCACTTCTGTTCTTATAGAACCCCTTTTCTTGTAAATTAAAGAATCTTAGTTTACTGTTTGATATCTGTTTCGAGAAGAATTTCCATCGTATTAAGCTCATATTCATAGCGACGATCTGTCACATATCTTTAAATCGTATTCAAACAACGAAAAACCATAAAACAACTGATATTTGCATAGATATTTTACGTTATGCGAAATCACGCAATTCAAGAAAAGCTTCTTAAAAATATTGCCTTTGTCATGTTCTGCAAGCTTAGCGCAAGTTGTAAAACAGAGATATTATTCAAAATCTGTTTCGTTAGAATTATTCATACTCTTTTGCAACTTCTCACATTTATGTGAATAAACGCGCATATGTTTTGTCCTTCCCAGGGAACTATAGTTTCTGCATAACAAATTGTAAAAACATGCATTATGCATTCTTAATAATATGATTTTTGGTAGATTATTTTCATTTTTGTAAAAAAACTGAAATAAAAGAGACAATTGAAAAAACAAATATCATTGTTTTGCAGTGCTTAATTAAAGCTCCACGACACATTTTGTGATTCATTTTTATAGAAATATTACAAAATGTGTAGAGCATGTACAACTTTGCTATGCACATTTGTCGAGTATTTTATAACATATGGTTTGTTTATTTTTAATATGCAAACGAATTTTTCTGTTATCTTTGTCTTGCGTAAATATCTTAGAGAGTAATGCATTAGGTAAACATTTTGTGGGGGGAGATGTGATATGGAGTTTAAACGCCTATTTCAACAATATTTCAGTCTTTAACCACAGGGGGTCGAACCATACCCCACCCACCTTCTATTACCTATATTATATAAAAGGGATATAACTCATTGGTATTATGTGATCTTCTTGAAGTGGGATATTTGATTGGTCGTCTGATTGATGATGCAACTTATATATATCCATACGGCCAATCAGAATCAATGTTCTGTAGAGGTCACGTGATACCAACAATGGCGTTTCGAAATGAATGAGCAAGACGCGGTTGAGAACTCGCCTGTACGAAGTTCCCCCGTAGTGTCTGGAAATACTTTCATGCATATAAGTAATATGAAAAACATTGTTTTATCAAATCGAATATTTTATTTGCTTCGTAATAGGCTAAATGTTACAGAACAGGGGGGTGAACACGGTCCGTTTCACCGGACGAACCTGTGTCTTACCTTCAGAAATTGTCAACTTTCAGGAAGTTTAGAGATGGCATACGAACGAAATGCTCGCTGACACATGTTATGGTTATACTTATTGGGTAAAATAATGTTTCTGCGTTTTAACAAGACCAAGTTTAAGCCGATATGTCAATTATTAGTAGAGAAATATATCGAAAGCAGACCGGGGTGAATCTTGTGAATCAGCGAGTTTTATCCCTTGTATATTATATAGGTAATAGAAGGTAGGTGAACCCCTTGTATAGTATATAAGGGGTACATGATTGTGTGTGTGTTGGTGTGTGTGTGGTGGGGGTGGGTGTGTGTGTGTGTGTGTGTGTGTGTGTGTGTGTGTGGGGGGGTGGTGTGCACTTCTGGGTGCTGTGGGGCTGTTTTGGGAACGGGCTTTTGGAACCTTCTGTGTCTAAACAGGCGGAACCATCGTTCCTAGGAAGGACCAGTACATCTAGAGTTCTGTCCTACGTAAAAACATCATGACTCAAGTCTCAGTCAGACAAACATTTAAAGTAAAAATTCAAAGTAAGTAATCTTAACCGTCTGATTACGGGGGTGATTAAACGTTGCTGTCAAGCTGTATCAATCATGCCTAGCGTTTCCCTCCTTGAAAATTAAAACATTGAATAAAATATAACCTTTTGCAAATTTGAGCCTCGATAATATGCAGTACACGCTGCTGGAAGTAGTTCGGTACTCGTTTGGGAATAGATTAGGTAGAGCAGGTACTATAGGCTTAGGTTGTTGTACTTTATCAGACTGGTAAGAAATTATTCAGTTATATAGTGAAGCGCAAATAAATCGTTAAAGCTATATCAAAGTCACCATGGAAATGTTGAGAAAGACATCTGTGAGAAAGTTTACTCCTTGAATGGCAAATATAAAAAAATACGACTCCATTTAATGCTATTACCCCAATTGAAAATAGTTTTTGAATATCCTTGTCAAAATTCAAAACCCCACGATTTAGTTAGATGTTTTTTTATTTCCAGCTGTCGGTTGGAGACTTTATGTTTAATAATCTTTCATGACTTAGTTGTAATATGGCGATATTAAAAGTACACATGTAATACTACTTTAAGCGTAATAATGTACTTGTTCAAATATTGATTAAACATTGTGTAAATTTATTTTATTTAAACGAATGTGCACAGTTTTGTACTGATCTTAATATATTGTAATGAATATTGTGCAAAATAAAGAATAAATCAATCTTTTTCTTGAAGGGAGCAGAAGCGTTAATACTTTCTTGTAAGTTGTTAGTATTTATATGATTTATCATTTCAAAGAGTATAATGGTTTATGGTATTTTTTTGTGGTTCACCTCCTGTGTGGATTCTGTACCAGGTCATGAACAGTTGACAAGATCTATTACACCTACCTGACAGAAAACCCTCCTTGCCATGTCTTCATAAAACACACCAACAATTATTCGTGCATCTTGTCGCTGAAATATATGAAGACATGTATCGAAAACTAAACATGATTTAGTAACGACTCATTAAGTGTCTACCGATATACTCGGAAAGGCCACTTTCTTTTGCGGGTTGTACGGAAACATTGGTATGCAGACTACGATGCTTAGTTGGCCCATGTAGTAAATATCTGACTGAAACGCTTAAACGTTGATCTGACCTTGACAATTTTTCTCGGTCATGAATTAATCACCTTCGTGAAAGGAAAAGTTCCCATTTAACAAGACACGCGTGTCAAGGCACTACCGATTAGTTCAATACATTAAAGGACGGAGCCTAACCTTTTCCAAGACTTTAATTGTACCATTACTTTGATTTCCTCGAGGTTACTTAGGGAAATTGCCTGCATTAGCGTCTTACCATCAGCAGGAAAGAGTACAGCAATCATATATTCTTTTAGAGCATTTGCTTGCCTGCTTTGTAAGTATTAGCGAATATTGTGAATGCCTAAACGTATACCATAGTCTTTTTACATTAACATGGTTTTTATATCATTGAGATTCAGATAAACGTTTACGGCATTAGTACTTAATTTTGATCAGTTAATTGAGACACTTCGTTTGGTGTTTTGTGAACCATTTAGAGGTAGGATTTGATGGACTTCAATTTTTTTACCAAGCCTTCATGAAGAATGAATGCAAAACTAGATGTTGTGTCGATGCAAAAAAGCATGTTACTTAACGCTGTAAATATTAATATTACCTTTAAATTTCTCACTGCATTCGTCGGATCTGTGAGGAAGTTCTGTCGGACGGCTACCTCAATACCTGCTGCCTTGACGCGCTCTTCTAAATCTTCGACTGTCTGAAATTGATATAAAAACACGCTTTAACAATTCTGATCAACATCTTTAGTAAGCAGGCCACACACAAAAACATTTGCACATCGCCAAAAGCCCCTCGTTATAACGCAACGAAAACACGCAATTTAAACGCCCACTTTTTTAAACGCCATATAAACATGCCTTCTTGAACAATTTGCTTAAACACTTCATTTAAACACCCTTAATCTTTTGCCTTATGAGTACTGTCATACGGTTTCTTCTGTGAAATAGAAACACTTGGGATTTCTCTCCTAATGGTTTGTCTAAAACAACCAAAATTAAATCACCCTAAACACATCACTTGAAATGTTTTAATCTTCATTTTCTGGGCTTTTCATCTGAATCATCATCCCTAAATAATATAATTAACTTCAGAGATTACGTTTTGTGTAATAATAAACTATGTGGGTCCAATAGTGTTATGAAATGTTATTTAGTCAGACACTGCTTAATTTAAAATCGTTTTCTACTCATCGACAGACGTTGTCAACGGTTATAACTCTCGTAAGAAAACAATTATTTTTAGAATGTTAGACGATTGATCACATATTGCAACTACTAAGGAAAAATTATTAACTAATTGTTGAGAGCGTAAATAACATTTTGTAACTAACAACTAACTAATGTTATAGAGGTACAGGGTGAAAATCCTATCTGTTATAACTGATTTTCAAGCAACTAACAACTTGTTTCGGACGGCTTATTATACATCGGCCGAAGCATAACCAAGGAAAAACAATAACCCTGCCACTAAACTTAAGTCGTGCTTTCGAGACATCAACTCAAGTAAGTACTAGTAACTAGTTGTGAAAATCTAAACATTCACCCAATTCACTATCTATTTGCTTCTATCCAATCTTACCGCACAACAAAATAGATGTACGTAGGTATTTAAGCCAGAATTAAAAAACAACAAGAAAAACTGTGATACAAAGTATCATAGCGGGCCAACAAACAAAACTGACATGTAAATATTTTGGAAATTGGTGATGGTTGATGTTAAGGCATGGCCCCAAAGGAATTCAAGGAGACCCATTCTAACTTGCATTGTTTGACTTATGTATTCGTTTTATCGCCGCATTGAACTAACAAGTTACAATCATTTTTAATAAAACGTAATTACAGATTGCCGAAATCACAGCTGTTGGTAAACATTGTTTAGATATTTACCGCCACACCTTCTCTCGATTTTTTGGTTGTATTTTGAGGAAAGAGCACCTGCAACACTGTGCTCACATGAAGGCAACGCTTAATTTTGGCGCAAACTAGTCTAATAACGCCTATCTAAACATGCAAATAAATCTAAACCAAAAAAGAAATTCAACTGGGTCAATATATAAACGTTATATAATAACAACGATTTCAACAATGTCGAATTTGGTTCTGTGACTCTTGTGACGGCTAAAATATATTCTGACATATTCTCAACGACATTTGCGCATTGTTTGGATAGCTTATTAGGATGGCTTCTGCAAATCTTTGTTCATCCCGATTTAAACCTATATTCTGTTTCTTAATAGAAAGCTATTCTAGTCATTTTGAATCTTTCTTATCATAATTTTACAATCAAAATAAAAAAAAAGATTTATCGAAAGTCTCTGATCTTCTGTCGTTTATTTCAAAAAGAGCGTCTTACAAAGAATGAGAAAAAGTTAACCATGATATAAAATAACTGACATCTTACGTCCTAAACGGTTACCTGAATTAAAGGGGAACGCAAGACAGAATAAAACAAGCCTTAGGCATGAAATTGAACAGCTTGTTAACACGAAACAACGTATAAAGAGTTGTTGAAAGCCGATGAAAATTAAAAGTGTCATGAAAAATCTATGATTTAGCTAATATTCAAATAGACCGGCCATTTCTTCAAAACTTAATTTTTTATTCCATTTACGCGTGCTTTCATTATTGTTGAAGACATCGATTAAGTGTCATGTACGTTACCATGTTTTTATAGGTTTTAAGGCTGCTATTTTGAGACTGCTGTTTTTAAGATAACAGCATTACCTGCAAACATTTTTAATTATCAAAATATAAAATGGCGGCCTCCATGATCCTGCAATTTGGAATTTTAATCAATAATACCTTAATATTTGATACTACGAAATTAAACATTCTTTCAACACTGTGTTCCTCTTAACAAGTTCTTCAATTCTAAGTTAAAATTATTTTCTGACTCATAATTTTAAAATAGCAGAAAGTTATATCTTGTAATAGTTTTATCACATTTCAACAACGCCACAAGTGCACTGCAATACGTTTCCTTGATACAGACACAATTATCTCTAAATAAGTTATGGAATTATATAAGCCAGAAAGAAAATCTTATGCTGTTTCACCTTGGACGTTAATAAAATGTTGGTAATATTTGAAAAACGCAAAATTTGTCACGCAATTCGTAAGAGATTTGCGTGTTACAAAGTAAACTGTTTCTTGACGATGTCAATATATATTACATCCTACATACAATTTTTCGTCCTTTACATAGAAACTATGAACTCTTAAAGTATGACATCTACTTGTCTATTCATGAGAATAAAACGAAGTATGTCACTTGTCATTCATCTGCAAGAAACTAACGACCAAGAACATTCACACTTTCGGCGACTTCTCTTCCAGTGAAGACGATTAACAGACCAATACTCCTCCGAAAGATTGTGGGCAATGAAATGTCGCCTTGGGAAATAAATGACAATGTATTTCAAGACTTCAGGAAATCTATCACTTCCGCATGACCGCCATACTATCGACGGGAAGATTTACACAAAAATTGAGTGCTCTCACTTCCTATTACAGAGGTTTTACCGGTTTGGTATTTAGTGAACCGTAATGATTTATACGCCTGCAATGAGAAACTTTTAATTTTTCTAATCTGCAGGAGTGAAGCGTTTACTTTTAAACACTTGCCTGCCGGATAAATCATTAAATGTACTTTACAAATGAGACTGCAACTGTTGAAAAGCACAGAGAGATTTGGAGCACTGAACCAGGTGTTTTCATTAACTGATGTACTTGCAGTCAAATGACACAGATTGGTGCCTGAAATCGAAGTGGTTATTGTACAGAGGAGATAGGAATGGTTTTTAAACAGACAATGCAATCATTTTGTCACGGGGACAACTAATTTTAAGTTGTAATGTAAACCAAAGGCCTGTATTAAATATAATTTTGATATTAGGGGGAGTCACAAGGGTCCCTCGAACCTGTCGAGAAATATATGAATTAATGACATCATTTAGCCACGGTGGCAAATTAATATGATAGACTATCGGTATATTGAAATCAAATAAAAATACAGAAAGTTACGTATTAGCTGACACAGTCATTTGTTAAACAAATCTATCGGGAATGTAACGCATACTTAATGTCAGTGTATATAAATATGTTTGCGTTAAAGAACACACTTAGGACAATGACATCGGCTTGGTTAGTAGCTTATAGACAGTATAATTGACAACGTGACAGGAAAAATAATGTAAGACAGCTCAGTAATATTTTCCCAAGGTGTTACAGTCATAATTTACTTGGCAACACTCTGGTTGTTTTAGTTAAGGGAAATTGAGAGCTGTACTAATTGATTCATTTTCGACTGCGAAACGCTCTAAAAACTTAAGAATAACTCTCAAGTGACTCACTCCAACGGGAATTAACATTGAAGAGAGGATATTGAGTCAGTTAACATTTGAACACGTAAACGAGTATCTGGTTTTCATTTAAAAATATACCGATATATCCAAAGAATGTAATGGATTGATATTTGTATGAATACTATGAGATCCCTAGTATATTTATAAAGAGAAACATGAAGAAGAACTTCGTTAGCATATGGCAAAGAAAACGAAACAATTATAATAAATCAATTGATATTTGTAAGTGTGAATAAGGTAAGATTCATAGTATCTCTCACAAGGTGAAAATCGAAGAAATTGTATAGTCTCTAGTGAAGAAAATAATTGAGAACTCTAACTTCATCTTTTATGTTTGCAAATGGCATTTTTCTCAAGAAATTTTACGTAAGATCCAAAGAATATTTTCATGTTCATCTATGTGACTATGAAATGATTTTTTCTGTAAAAAGATGAAAATTGCAGTTTGTCGAAGAATTAATGTAGAAAAGGTTGTTGTAGAACAAAAGCTATATTGAATTTTCATTCCCTGTGAAGCAACATGGCTAATTAGTGTCTTGAAATTCTTACTTACACCAATCAATCGTGACAAATAAAACTGAAAGAACTTAAAGAAGTTGTTTTCTTTTAAAATTGTATTATTTTATATATTTTAATCTTATTGTTACATTGCTATTTATTATTGTCCATGCTCCTGACTACCTGCTTCTTTTACAGTACTAGGTTTAAAAAAACAGAGCAGGACAAAGTTTTGAAACATGTTTGCAAAGATGATGAGATATCGTGTGATGTGTTTTCATTGAAATCATGGTCTAATGAAGAGTGACTGCACGTGGATTAGTAAAAGGTCTTTTTGTTTAGATATACATAATAAATGAATGATAAATACATTTCAAAACTTTCCGTAAAGAAACGACTTGAATACGAAAGAAAAGTCTACGCCAACTATGGTTTGACATAATTTTAGAGTGAATTGAACTTACTTTTTTCAAGTAGGCAATTATTCTATCCAAGCAAGTTACCTTGTAAAAGTAATCATTGGGCTTTAAAAGTACCATGGTTACTTAGAAGTGAAATATAATGTTATTATATTTCTAAGTTATATAGCAGTTTTATCATGCAAACAATTTCATTTTTCGTATAAATCTTGCAATATGCCAATTAATCTGATGGAAATCTAAGCACAACTAGCATTCATTGATATACTAGAAAGTTTGCTAATTTTCTTTTTCTTTTCATTCGACGATTCCCCCTCGTGTGTCATATAAAAGTCTCAATCTAGTCGGAAAAAAATATTTTTGATTCAATCAGTGTTGATTAAAAGGCAAATTGTTCTGAATTATTTAAGCGTGAGATGTCTCATAAATAAAGACAAGGCAATGAACTCCATCCAATTGAATTCACCAGTGTAGTTTGCTGTTGTATTGAAGTCAGGACGCCAAATGGAATAAACACTGTAACATGGATAAACGGTAAAAGACAAATTATAAAGCTATTGATAAGTACGAAGAGTATAAAGAAACAAAATGAGTAAGTATCATCCGCTAGCATCATGGATATTATGAACCTTCACATGCATATACCCAGAAAAGATGTGTAATGAAGACTAATTTCAAACTTTTCTCGGGAATAGGCAATTAATTCCATAATGATTTGCAGACATTTTAACGTTATTCTTACCTTACCTTAAGAAACAGATTTACCAGACATATGGTTTTAATTACTATTTTTCGTTAATACACAAAAGTTGTTTCATATTTGTCCTAAGTTTGTTCTGCCTAAATACACATGCTTAGATCTTATCCAAGCTTTATTTAGTTATCTATCTTAACCGCATTCAATTCCAGAGGGGACTTTTAAAGAGTGCCAAATTCCGCAAACGATTCAGACTAAAACATTTAATATTTTGTAAGAAGGTTAGCGTAAATCAGGCCTTTAAGAAAATGTTTATACCAGAAAGCGACTGAAAAATGTAATAATCTAAACTAATGTTGGTCCCTCTTCATAGTATAATCTGTTTTTAAATTGATAGAACATGAATTAAATCCAAAACATACCTCAAAAATCGTATGAAAGTTATCGTGACATTGCGTGCGATTTAAATTCAAATTTTACAACAATATTCCACTACATATTGAGCAGTTATTGATAACCCGTCGACGGCTATTGCGTTATTAAAGCAAATGAAGACTATGCATTGAAATGTTATTAGAAAAGAACGTAATGTTTTCACTAAGCAGTGATATATTTACAGTCAAATAATGTCTAAGACATACAGCGATTTATATAAGAAAAAACTGTTTCCTGGAATTTTTCCGATTACCCCTCGTATTCTTTTCACAAATATGCGCCACTTTTGCTACCTTATGTTACACTAACTCAGTCTTTGAACGCAAGTTCAATGAAGTTGCAAGAAAAATCAAATTTGTTTTTAATCTTAATTCCAAATAGCGAGCGAGGAAAGGTTTAAAGGTCAGTCGAGCGTAGATCTAGTTATAAAGGACATATAAAAATCATGGCATTACTTTTCTGTATTTTTACAATACAACAAGTTTATTGCATAAAACATACACTTTACAAAGCAATTTTTTTAGGTTCCTTTCGAAATTTGATGACATACAATTCTAGACAAATCGAAACAAAATATTTGATAAGGATACGTAGTCAATTAAATACGACTATTTTCTCACAGATCGCATCAAAGTAGGATATAGGAAATGCCAAGTTAATGTTAGCAGTCAATAAAATTATAAAATACTGAGATCTGATATAATGAAATATTTGAGAACTATCAAAACAATGGAGGAAAGCTCGAAATTCATTTTTAAAAGTTCATTCCATGTCGCTGTGTTGCAATTATCCTGATCAGCGCGTTTGATACTTGACTTCCTCTTCGGCGTCAAATACATTTGTTTTGCCTAATTACCATTTAGTTTCGCACGTTCTTGTATTAAAACGCATTAGGCTTTGTTATCACCGTTTTCATTTTACAATTTTTGGTGTAGTTTTTGCAAACCTTTTCACGACAGATAATGGTGTCAGTCTGTTTTACTGCCGTTTTACAAATCAAATACATGTAGTTTCATCAAATAATGACGCATTACAGGATTTTAACAATTTGAAAGCGTTTCGTTGGATTTAAGCTCCTATACGCGAAGTCAAAGACTTCATCCGCATTCTCTCATAATATATAAAGTAAGGCTAAAGCCATTCGAACATGTCTAAAACGGAAACTGATTTTTAATGACAATAACTATATTAACAAAACAATGTTACCGTACCAGTTCGGATTATGTTCAAATAATTTCGAACGACGCCCGTTGTCAAAACGCTTTTAGTAAGGGCGCCAACGTTCTAATACTTACTTCTCATTTTGATTCTATAAAATCAAGATAAAAGTTCTACATAGATAAAATCATCCAGTCATAAGATGAATTGTGTCTTTCAAAAATATGCTTTAGTCATCTTATTGTCATTCTTTATCGTCGTTATTCCATAATAGCAAATACGTCTACAAAACTATTACTGGGGTATGCTTTAACCAAATCTTTTTAATGGAAATATTCAATAAAATAATATTTTTACCATACCGGATGCAGATTTGATGTGATCTGAATTGCAAAATATTGAGCATTGCTTAATAACACGCCATGCTATTTCTTTTAACATTGTGTTCGGTGTCAGATCAGATAGCTACAGGGAGTTTGACACTCAGACTTTGGTCCTCAGAAAAATATAATAGGAGTATTATATATTCTAGTTTATAAAGCTATATTAACAGCAAAGAGGCCATAGACATGCGGTCAGACAGTGTAGGGCCCGCTGGGAAATAAACATAAAAGGCTTTTCGTGATGTATTAGTTCTGCTACGATTTGCAACTGTGTGTGCAGTTTTGCATACAATTTGAACAGTACATATATGTACTAGATATTCAGAGAATCGTCTCGATAAAATAACAAATAGAGGTATGACTCCACTAAATATTCCCATAAACTTTCTGTATAATACTTAAGCTTTATCCGCTACCTAAATATTCGTTGAGTATTATTACACATAAAGTACATTGCATGGCAACTTAATAAAACATACAATAAAACAATAAACAAACATGTAGAATTAATATAGCCATGCCAATCAACATTATATTAAGGATAACACAAAAAAGAGAAAACAAACTCTTATTTCCATTGTGGTCCTTAAGATATAGTATGTTGACATAGGAAGAACAATTTATCACAGTAAAAAATCACAGCAAAAGCCTTAAGAGAAGTTTGTATAAAAACCCTGATTGAAAGACATTAAAAAAGTCAAGTTAAGCTTAAAAAATGTTCCTTAACCTTGCATTTAAATGAATACAAAGTAGTTGCATCCCTCACATTTTGTGGCAGACTGTTCCATAGACAACAACCATTGTAGCAAAGATTTTTTCCAAAACTTTTGACCACAGGGAGAGCATATCTCTTACTATCTGACATAGAAAAACCTGTACCATCAAAAGGAGGGATATGCCTTTGCTCTAAACCTTGGGGGATAATCATGAACAGTATTGATAGGGGTAAAGTGCTCACTTAAATATGAAGGGGCAACATTAGAATTAATTTTATAAACATGACAGAGAGTTATCTGATTAACTCTACTTGAAACTGGTAACCAGTTCAGACGTGAAAAATGCTCAATTCCAATAGTGACATTGGATGTAAATTCAACACAAAGCGTATAAGTTTATTTTGTGTGACCTGTAACTTGTTTTTAATTCCTGTGTTAAACTATTAAACCAGGTAGAAGAGGCATAGTCAAAATGACATTGTATAAGTGATGTAACTAACAGTTTTTTATGCAGGTGAGAAATTCACTTTTACGGTACAGGAATTTTAACCGAGCATTGGATTTCTTAATTACAGACCTAGCCATAGACTCAAAAGACAAATTTTGATCAATGGTGCATCAAGATATTTAACTGAAGATTTGGATTCAATGGATTGACCATTGCAATTTATTTCAAGATTTGCTTGTTTTTTTAACCTTTGCGTTGACCCAAATAAAATAGATTCTGTCTTACCAAGATGAAGAGATAGTTTATTACATATGAGCCATTGACTGACAATATTCAGGTCCTGACTTAAGAAATTTTCAATATCATACTTGTTTTTGACAGAGTATTTACACACCAATAAAACTATAGAACACCATATTCACACCAAAATGCCCTTTTTATATACATATTGTAAAACGTTATAACTGAAAGTTCCACCGGTATTACATCACCCCCTCGCCTGTTTGATTTTTATTTACCTTGAAAATTACACCATTTAAATTGAATGGTTCAAAGTCCAACTTATTTAATAGAGTCTTACCTACAATATTTGACTTGTGACATTCTGAATGATGATCTTATTCAAATTAATTTGAAAAAATTACAAAATTGACACAGTTTAACTTAAAACACACAAAAATACCTGACGTTAAATTTTTAACGACGGCACACTTAATCAAGATGGTCAAAGAGATTATACATTTTGCAAAAATGATCTATTTTCTGTTCTAACCAAAATATGAGTTTTATAAAATGTGATTGTTTCTCAAACACAGTTCAGCTTTTAATATATTATAACGTCACTGTTCGAAAAAAAAAATGCATGCAATTAAATGCGGATTAGTATTTCCCAGTTCCGGGCTGCTGTTGACTCAGAATTCTGTGCGTTTGTGTCGTGCTAACGCCATTAAAATTACAAATCACTTCAGAGATGGCGCAAAAATCCTGATTTTGTTTTTTCTTGTTTCTCTTGTAGCTGACAACAACACGAAGCTCTCCTGTCGATTAATTAAATTATTCGTTCTCTGTCAAATCGCTTTGGTATTATTCTTGAAAAACTATTTTTTGTTTTCAAACTAATCTGGTAAAAATAATCCAATCTTAAGCCCGCTTTATACTAGTTTTCCTTTTTAATTTGCAAATCGCGTTGTTTGGGTGGTGGGGTGGTGGTGGTGGGGACTTCTGGGGCGTGGGGCTCGTTTTGGGGAGGCTGCGTTTTTGGTACGTGGTATTCCCTTTTTGTGAAATGTTAAATCTTCATTCTGTTACAAAAAACCATCTGTAATTGAATCATTTTTGTTCCAATTTATTGACAGCTTTGAATGAACTTGAACCTTTAGTAGCTTGACAACAGATGACAGTAATATCTACAATAACCCCTTGAACACCAAATACGGTAGTTCATCAGTATAGTCACAAGGTTTGGATGCATTCCAAGGGTCGTTAAGCCTTTAACATGACGTACAATAGGCTTATATAATGTATATCAGAATATATGTATTAAATTAATTATTAAGTTAGTCGTCAGTAAAAGACTAAAAATGGAATTTTTGGTTAGTTCAATTCATCTGCGTACATTGTATGATAAAACGACTCGAGCTCTAGTATTCTATCTATGCGACTCGGTGATTGCTTCAAATTTATTTCCGTATGGCTTTACGTTTAAAGTTAAACCCATCTGTCATTATTGCCGCTTTCTCTTCTATTTCTTATCTGTAGTGTCCCAAACCTATTTCAAGACAGCTGTGACGTCATTGTGTTGTATTGACGTTTTACACACCTAAACATTTGATCAAATATCAATCGAAAAGAACAAAAATGGCGATTCCATTCATGTTGTGATGTAACCACGTTTGCATAAGTATTGCACCATATCTTTGATTAAAACATAGATATTCGAAAACCAATGCTGTGTCTGCATAAGTTTTTCATTTACACAATCTTTATAGTGGAATGACACACCTACTACTGACTGAGGGTCATGGCCTCGAGGTACTTTACCGACGTGACTTCTTATTCAAGAAAGATAGCAGTTTCTTACAGAGGATAGGAGTTGTCCAGTACTGACTCTTTCCCGAGTCAATGGTTAGGTACATGTACATTGCTATCTGTTAATAACTAAAATATTGCTACAAAGCCCCCTTAACCATTAGACAAAATACTCCGGAAGTATTTAAAATAAAAGATTTCTACAAAGTCGAATTTAAACTAGTTCCGTTAAAAAACACTACCCAAATGCTTATGCTATTCGACATTCCGCACATTTATGTAACAATATCAGACTGGAAAAGAAGATTCTTTGGGAAATATTGCGCCCGATGGTAATATGTTCAGAGAGCTATCCTCAGACCAATATAAGAAATAACATTTATGTTAACAAAGGAAAGATTATTGACCTGTGGTCAGACACCGCGGAGTCCATTGGGAAATTGACATAAAACAGTTTTCTTTGATATATTGGTTCTGCTATAAATTGTATCGGCATGTGCAGTCTTACATACAGCTTGAACAGTAATTAATTTAATAACTGTCTAATACCGATACATCTACAAAAGTGAACTACTTTTACAGTTAACATTCCGACTATGATTTTGAGAGAAAGAAGTTAATTCTAATTTGTGAAATATTCATGAGAAATCATTTGGATATTTTCATTGCGCGTTTTATCATATATGAAAAAATAATCTCTTTCCTCTTTCTCTCTTTCGTATCAATATTATCTACATGAAATTAGACAGAAGAAGGGGATTGAGTGACGATTATTGCTAATAATTTCGTAGTTGTATACCAAGATAATCCTTTCTTTATAGTTGTTTTTAAGACAGACTGAACATTCTGAACCAGAGAGAGACACTTGTTATATGTTAGCAATTGTCTCAGCACATTCAACTAAATTAAAACGTTTTGTTTTCGACCTTGTACTCGGGAGGACAGGAAGAAATAAGTTTCCGTCCTAATTTTTATTTGCGATCGGACAATTAAAGCGTAACGGTACATTGATATAACAATGCCTCACGAATGTTAATAAGGACATAAAGTCCGGCCTTAAACAGTTTGTAAATTTGTCAAACATGTGCTTCAAAACCTGTCCTTATATATAAAAAACGTAATCAAACAATGTACATATGTGTCAAATGCTTATATCCTTAAACTCTCCTTATATAATGTTCTATGAATATAAAGTCAATTCGAAATCGTCTATGGTGTTTAAAACAGTCACCCTGGTTTTAATTTCCTTTATTTCAGTGGGTTTATCATAATTATTGTTTCAAATAAACAGAAGCGTGAATTAAAAGATTAAAGAAAACGCTTATATTATCATGCTGGATTGCGATTTAGTGTAAAAATTAATGGACATTTGAGATAGTGAAAAATGTTCTGATTAAACAGTTGTTTACTTCTACACCAGGTTTGCAAAAACATAAAGTTTAATAAAATGTTCTAAGTTTATATCGCTTTTGTTTCAATATACACATGTACTAATTTTAACATCATCTTTATCATTACTTTAAAATTTCATCTGCTATTTCTGTTACTGTGAAAGAAGCAACGGAACATTCTTGGCGAACATAAGTATAAACATAATTATAACAACAGGACGTATTCGAGTCTAAAAGATTTTAAACAACAATAGTATAACACACTAGGTACAATACACGAAGTCATGCTGTATTTTTGTTCTCTCACAAAATTCGTTTTCATCTCATGATTTGTTGTGTTAATGTGTTATTTGACATTTGTTACTCGTACGATTCAGCATTTTACTTGTTTCTGTTATGATTTAATAATTCATTTAGATAATGTATCAGTGCGGTAACTTGTGGAGAAACAAAATTCAAGATTTATTGCTTGTTTGCTTGTAAATGACAATAACAAACAAAAATTTGGTTATTTCAAAAGCTTTGCCGTGCCTTGTCAAATTACTTGCTGACGGGTATTAAATCAATGAGATACTCTTTCATGACGTTTTAATATCCTTTGATAAAAACATTATAGGTTCTTTCAGTAAAATATCGAAGGCAATCTTCCGAAAAGCTCCATCGGTCGATTATCAGACTTTCGTTTAAACCAGTGCAGTAATTCTTTCGAATAACATGGATTCCTGTCTTCGACCTTTTGAGTTTGTTATTAAAGCTGACCATTCCGTTATAACTGCTGGCTTCACAGCACAACATGGGGCTAGCAACTCTCAGAGGCGTAAGAAATGTTCATGATAAACCCAACATACTTTAGATCTTAATAAGTTTTATTTCATATCGCTGTCGGTGTGTACATTTCAATATTTGAATATTGCTATTTTTTATCATCAAATCAAAATGTAATAATCGTTTTGATCTATACTAGACTTACCGAAGTAAAAACCTCCTGTGTTTCTTGTATGGTAGCTATCCTCTTCCATTTAAATAGCTGGAAAATCTTGACTCGTGTTGGGTTATGTAGGGTAGCGGATGGGTGAGTACGGAAAAATGTTGGAAACCTTTCTCGATTAGATAGTGCTGGCGAACTAGAACCATAGGCAAGCTGAAAGAGAGGAGGAAACAGTATAAAGACAATTTGCTCTATATAGTTCTAATATAGAAAGCAATTGTACTGACCAACAATGACTATGAAGTGTAAGAATAAAAGCTATGCCCATTACAATAAATTCTAACAAGGACATGAATGAGTCCATGTCAGGTATCAACAGAGCAATACCCAAAATTACTATTTTCATGAGTAATTTATCACTGCTTTTCAACTTTTCCGAATTACATGGGTTATCTTGATGAAATCTTTAGAGACGTTTACAAAAGATACAGTCTACGAGAGGTTGTCAGCTTCCCCTCCTTTTGCTATCATAATATTATTCATATCGCTTTATGTTAGTCAATATGTTTTATAAACAAGGCACTTAAATTAATATTTAAGACAAACGGAAAACCCCAGAATGAAATGCGATATTGCGGATGTTTTTCATCGCTTTTCCCTTTTATTACAATCCGTTTACCTTTTCCTGCCGCAGTATTTCATATCTTTATAATGATCCAGGCTTCTATATCAGTACGCTTTTGATCTAATGATACACATTAAACAATTACAAATTCGATGAAATAGTAACGTTCGAAACAATAGATCTGCGAGTACTTTCAATAGGAAATTTGCTCGTTAGAACAAGATTACTTTTCAGTTATTACAAAATGAGTATTATGTTCTGTTTGTTTTAGATTGTGCACTTTTAGAGCAGACCTTATTTGATTTTTTGTTTAGGCATTTACGTGAACAGATGGTGGCATTTCATATAAATTAGCGAAATAAATTCCTTATCTTTAACTTGGGGAAAGTTTTACGTATTTGCGAAGTATCAACAACGTTTAATCAGTCAAACGGATCTCAACAGTTTAATGCACATGCAAATAAAGCATCAGTGAACAGTTTTTGCTTCCAGATTTGCGGTTGACACATTAAATTTGTCACTTCAGCGGACCATTAAATTGATTATTTTGAAATTGAATTATACTCTAAATGTAAAGACACCAGAATTGGAATTCTGAAATCTCTGTCTGCGGATGCAATCTGCATTCTGCATCGTCATTGAAAGGAACTTTAAAGAACTTATCCACTTTACTAACATACTGAGAAACATTTATTGATAGAAAGGAATGCCAGATGCAAACTTTCTAACACTCAGATATTACATTGCGGCATCATTATTATTCTCTTGCAAGATATAACCTACGACTTTGGAGCAACTACTGCTTCCAAGCGAAGAATTGGATAACAAAATATTCAGACAAAACTGAATGAACTGCCTTTATTTGCAAATAATCTGATTATATAATCTCATATTATATGATAAACAGAAATAATTTCAAACGTAATGGGAACTATTAACGGGCCATTCAACACAATTAAACAAATTCAAAGAAGCGGAAAATACAAACCTTTCGAACTAAGTTGCAGAAAATAGATTCTGTATACGTGTGTAAATGACTGTTACTGTAAATTCGCTGTAATAAAGAAAATATATTGTACACATATATCATGACTACCATATGTTAAAGACATCTACATTATTTTTATAGGTATAAATCGAGCTACAATATGAGCTGTTTTTCAATTAGCACGGGATTTAATGGCTCTTGCAACTTTAAATAAGAAAACGTATGTGTCAATTTGTATACAAATTACCTTCTTTAAACATCCGAGTTAGTAAAGCAGACATAATGACGCAAGCTTATGCAAACTAATATCCAAATTACATGATGTACCTAATAGAATTATACAGTAATTATGTATATTTTCTGACGAAGACATAAAGTCGAAACACGTAAATTGAAAACTTCGTGTTGTCTTGATTAAAGTTATACAGAAATTATGTGTAATACAAATTTCATATGGAAGATAATTATAAGAATTGGTTTTCCAAGGAAGAACATCAAGACAAAAACCAAAGTTAAGTCTACCGGGTTTTAACGTTTAATTATAATGCTCTGCCATACAACTCAATCATTTCAAAAATCATGTTACGGATGTATCTACCCAGTTTTTGTGCACCTATAGCTAAAAATAAGCTGCAGATATTGTAAGGGTTGATCATGAAATAGAGAAGAAAAAAGGCAGGTGGTGCGTTAGAAGTTTTGTTTAGCAACTTTGGGATTAAATTAACATTTTATTATTTCTCAATTGACAGGTGAAGGATTTTCAGTAAATGGCACTAAGTTACGAAATGACGTTGTACAAATGAAGAGAACGAAAACGAGTTTTCTAGTGCCGTATGATTTCGGGAGACAAGTTTGTTGCGAATTAACCATGGATGTGGCAAATGTAACCAACAAGGCATTTGGAAATTGACCGTATGTGAAGTTCAGAGACTTACTACATGTATTTAGAATTTGCTGAAACATTTCATAACTTTTGTAGATACTCTTTCAAATAAGTATTGGTAGAAAATATTTTGCCCTTTCGAGAATAATGATAATAACAATGTTTTAAAGTTATCATAAGCTATAAATTGGGTTTTATTAAATGTAAATAATGGTTCGTTTTGAAAGTAAGTTTAATTCCGAATCAAATGCATGATATATTCATTACAAAATCCTTTAATAATGCACAAAGTGGAACAATAAGTCTTTCAATGCCAGCTAAGCTTACGTAATTCAATAAAGACTTTTAAATTGTGTACAACTTACAACATGAATTTAATACAGAGTAAAATACTTCATTAATGCTGAGTGGTTCGTATGATTCAAATGAAAACATTTAAATTTCTGATGTAATGCATCTTAATTTAAGCGAGCTCCTGTTATCAAAATATGGTAACGACAACAAGAAATACAGGTGTAGAAGACATATTTCTGCAAAATTTGTCAGAGAAAAATTATTATCGTAATTTGAAGCTGTTGCACCGTTTTACAGAACAGTTAATAAAGCAAGTTTCGGCAATTGTGTTTTTGTATATCATGATTTCGTTGGTCGTGATTTAGGTGAACTATTGCAATTTATTTTTTAATTTTGTACTTTCCGACAAAAGAAAGGAAAGAAAAATACCTTTCTAATTGACCAAACATCTAAGAAAATGCAATTAAAGCTTTCCTGATCATTTTAAAATTTAGAAAAAATGTAACGGTTTCTGTCCAAACAAATCGTCGCTTCGTCGTCACGACTGGGGTCACGTTACAGCACGATGAAAGTGACTCGAATAAGACATTATACATTCAGTCTGTAATGTAAACTAGGTCCCTAATATACGTTATGATATATGATTTAAAAGTAACCTGAATACATTAAATAAAAGTACATCGCCTTAAAACTAACTTTCATGTACCATTTATCATAATACCATAAAATTTCAGTATAGAACATTATTCACTGTAGACTCTTTAAGTTGCTATAAGACATCGTTTCACATAATCAAGATCTTAATGTAAGTCAAGACCCTGTTTGATGCACAATAGCAATGTATCGTGTGCTGTCTAAATGAATGATTCACCGTTTATAGTTGAAGCCAATAGTAATAGAAATGTTTTGCTGATCCCCGTGGTTGCATGAATTTATCTGAAGGTGTAAGTCAAGACCGTGTTTGATGCACAATAGCAACGCAAATTAATACGTGATCTTTTAATATTGTGAAAGTGCATACGTACTTCAATACGGATGTCTTCCTTCCTTACACGAAATTACTGCATTCCATATATAGAATGGTTTTCCTTTTGCAATAATTTATTGCAACAGCAAAGAATCCCGACAAAAGACAAGTATAAGACTTGGACGCGAAATAGGAAATTACCAACAGTGTGTCATTAAACCATTTCCCCCAGTAAATGTGCAGGAGATGCAGGCGACTTAATTTGTCTGAAAGCGAAAGAAGAATCATCTAACATTTAGTTTATATGATTATGCAGTTATTGTTTAGAAGGGAACGTACTTGTGAATGTTTTTAATAAAAACCTGAAAATATTTTCTGGTGTTTTAAAACAGCTTACAAAAGCGTGGCATGTTTAATGAAAATAATTTACTCTAAGTTCTGTTTCTAATGCAATTTAAAAATATAGTCTAAAACCGTGACAAAAGGTAACAATATGATAAGAAGTCTAACTTTTGATCTACAATCAATGTAAAATAAAAAGGTTTAAATGTTTAAAGTAATAAATGTATATTTTGGCATCTCGTATAAAACATATATTGACAGCTTTAGGACACAATCGTCATAATATTCAAATATCCCATGTACTAGTAATACGAAATGTTATTTTGAAAATTCAGTTCTGTCACCAAAAGCAAGGATTGTGTGTTAGAGATTCACCTAGCAGGGATTACTTTTATTTACACTGTCCTGTGACTTTGGAACATGGTGGGGGTAAGAGTGAGGTTGGGTGCGCACCATAAACCGGTTTAGCTCCCCGTGGTGTTTTGCCACTGACCGTTCCAAGGGGGCGCCCCACTTTTCCTTTATTGTTCTTTGTCCTCTGTGTTTGCTTTGATGCTAGGGTTTGGTAGTGCAGGTGTGTGTGTGACATGATTGGTGTGTGTGTGTGTGGTGGGGTGTGTGTGTGTGTGGTGTGTGTGTGTGTGTGTGTGCGTGTGCGTGGGGTGGGGGGGGTGTGTGTGGTTGGTGGTGTGCACTTCTGGGTGCGTGGGGCTCGTTTTGGGAGGCTGCGTGTTTGGTACGTGGCATTCCCTGTTTGATATTTTTTTTTTTTTAACTACACACACATACTTCTAAGAAATGTAATATTGTATTTGGTATTTCATTTAATCAAAGATTATTAATGTGTGACCTTTCAACGCAGTTATTAACAGAAAAATTTATCCTGGTGTTTTTAAATTCACCAATCAGAATTAAAGTGTCTGTGATGTTTGTATTTGCACATATTGTCGTCTATTAAGGTAACGCTAAAGACAATAAAATTTACCTAACGATCATATTGTTTGTGTTATGGACAAAACGCTAAAGACAATACAATTTACCTAACGATCATACTGTTGATGTTATGGACAAACGAGAACTTCAGACACTCCAGACAAAAAAAACAACAACAAACATTAAGAAAAAAGAAACATCAACAACTTTCTGTATGAAAATGTGTGACAGACGCCGACGGTATGGACAATCTTGCATCTATATTTATTTTGTTGTTTCTTTTCTTTTTATTACAACCAACGATTTTTCTTTCTGTTTTAACATAATGGACGCACGTAGAAAGCCTTTTGTAAGAATAAGCAAACCGATATAGCTAGAAAAGGCTCTACGACAATGAATAATAAAAGCGGCTTATGACAACAGATGTAAGCCTCCTTCTGCATGATGACAGGCTTGCAAAACAATTATACTTACTGCTTTATTGACACAGCTAAATTTAACATTAAAACATTAAAAAACCAACGTAAGGCTTTTTTCTATTTATATTCAGTGCAGAACTACTGACATTCTGCTATATTTAATGGTTTAACTCCGTTAACATATTGTTGTATCTAGACGTTTTACTTAGTTGTACGAACATAACTGTGACAGAACGTGACAGGAATGGAACGTGCATCAAAGTGTAACAGACACGCTAGTGTTTGTATGGACCAAACTTTGACTATTATTTTACATTGAAAATATTGCAATTTGCTAATGACAACAAAATTTACAAAAGAAAAAGAAATCAGTACAAATTGAGTCTAAAAACCAGAAAATTACCATTTGTAGGCCATATTGAATCCGAACAAATTATTTGATTATATGCGCATCTCCGCTTGGTACTGAAGTCTCCGATAAAGTTTTGTTTGTGTTCGATAAAGTTAAGTGGTTGTATCAAAAATATTCTATATGATAAAATCCAAACTGGCCGTCTAAACACCGAAAACATCTGACGATATGAGCGTATTGCAAAACGTTTGTTGTACGTTTAAAAGATCCAAATGGACCGCCATGGCTGAAAAGCCTCATTGATTTAAATTCATCATCATTGAATTGCACATTTTAACATATAATTTTTATGCAAATATTATTACAAATTCTAACACTATTGAAAATTTATCCTATATAGGCAAAGAAGGATTTGAGCGTGATATAGCTACCAAGTATATCACGCTAGGCGTCCGGAACTATTTTTGACTGTTGAAATTCCCTCCCGCGTAATTTTCATACAACATTTATGAGTGTGCATGCGCTAATACGCTTAGATTTGTATTGTTGTAAATTAATTCACGTGATGTAAAACAGATCGTAGTAAAATTTTCTACACTTCCGGTATCGCCAGCAATATCAGCAACAACAAAAATAAGACGAATAGCATTTTATTTGAGGAGTAAAAAAGAAAAGCGAAAATGTCATGAAATGCAAGGAATGCACGGAATACTACAAGTTTAAGGCAGCGACTTCGTGTAAGCGAATCAAATAGTACCCCCTCCAACATTTTTTGTTTAAATTAACGTGTTAGAATGGAAATAGATTTCACCTTTGAGTGATATGCCGGTTTGTATATCACTGTGTGAAAAAAAAAAACGGCCTTCGGGGATTAGATTAATAACGCATCTACACTCCCACTGATATACTACATGTAACCGGTATAAAATTATCACTCAAAGCTGAAATCTATTTCCTAAATTTAATGTTGTGAACATAATAATAATAACAATAATAATAATAATAATAATAATAATGATAAATACATTACGAAAGCTCAAAAGAACACAAATAGTGTACCTGTGCCAAATCCGAACATATTTGACATAAGAAATAGGAATTTCAATTTTGATAAAATGAGGTTAATATTGTATTAACTTATTGGCAACTGGCAGCAGTAACGTGAGAATTAATTTCAAACTGAAACATATACTTTTCTTAATTATCGCTTATTGGCATCTTTACTTAAAATTGACATATTTTCAACACTTTGTCTTGCTTCGGTTAAAATCTATTTAAAGACATACAAAAGCTAACCTCACTGCTTAACCTAATTAAGGGTACATTAGCGTCCTAGATTCTTTCAATGTTTGTTATGTATTCACCAGTGCCTGAAGTTTTGACATATATTAAATTAACGTTTCACTTAATTGACATGCAAAGGATTCTTAATAAATGGCAATAGGTTACAGCCTAACGTTGTGCAAATAACCGAATTGTCTGATGCTGAGCTGTTTGATACTGAAGTATTAAACACACTATCTAGTAAATATGTAACAAAAATATGATCAATACAATCAACTCACCACATAGAATAGGTGTATTAGTATTGTAATGTGATCCAGAATGCCGGATCTGCTTTTGTCATTCGTCGGACGAGTATGGTCCGACCACGACGAGAGCCAAGCCGGCTTCTGGATCACATTTCTAGGATAATTACCTTTTTATAATATACCTTTGATTTCTACACCTAGGGAAACATACATGGCAGTCGAACTGGTGTTATAATTTAAAACAACTGGTAAAAATCAAGTGAGGGTGTTAGAGCCGTCATGTTTGTCTGTTTAAAGATAGATAGCTTTGCGAGAAATGATTTATGTGAAAGTTGTCTTCAAAGGATCTTGACAACTGCTCAGCGAATAAAATAATTTTCTAAAAAGAATTTGCATTGTTTTCACATTTCGAAAATTTAGTATTTTGTGAAAAAAAGAGAAAAATGAAAATGTTTCCATGCATGTAGATTATACATTGAAGTTATACTACAACATACTTCTGATCGTGCGAGATGTTTTACAATTGTTTCAGTTTTGTCGTCGGTGCGTTGATCAAACAGAATAACAGAGTAAGTGAACCAAAAATGTGTTTTGAAGAAATGCCATCCACTTTAATTAAAGCACAACATTGTTGTTGATAAGTTGTATAAATAATACAATGTAAATTTGTCATCATAAATTTTGTTAATATTGCATTCTCTTTTGTTCCATTCATTTGTCGTAAAGTGTCAATCAAGACCCTGTGAGATACACAAAAAGCGACGTGAATCAATACGTGATCTTTTAATATTGTGAAAGTGCACACATACGCGAGACAGATTACTGCGTTCCTAACACTAAGTTACTGCATAATATATATATGGAAAGTTTTCTTTCCCGCAATAATATATTGCAACAAGGGAGAATCCGTTAAAAGACAAGTAATTACAGCCGTATCATCAAGAATGTTTCATTAAAAATCCCAGCAAATAGAACTGTAAGAAGCAGGAAAACTTAATTAGTCTGAAAAAGAAGAGAATAATCCATGGGTTCAACAGACAGAGATTTCTAGTCTAGATGTTCAATTTGTAATTTAAAAATGAAAATGCCTGTTATGCCTGGTGTGAAAACGTTGTTTCAAAGAAGCTTATAAGAAATATCTCACTGATATAGGAAGTGGATTTTATCAAGTTACGTTCTTAGCAAATATAAGAAATATATTTTGTTTCAAAACCCGAAAACGTAGTCAGAACGACGGAATAAAGACGACTTACTATGAATCTACAAGAAATGTGAAATAAAAAGTTTTACAAGTTAAAGGAATAGTTACTATAATGACATTTCAGTTGAAGATATATATCACGAAGGTTAAGACAATTTTATTGCTTCCTGTCTTGAAAACTTTGAAGTATAATCTATAAACTAGTCACAAATCAAAGATAACTCTTCTCTCAACGCCATTATAAGAAAGAATTTAATTATTCTGTGCATTTACTACTACATCAATCAGAATTAAGGTGATTGTTATGTTTTTGCTTTGCTCTTACAGTTTACTATAAGAAGTATCTTAAGAATACATTTAAACGTAATTTAGGATCATTCTTACGTGCACTTCAGACAGACAAGAAAACAATAATGTATTATTCCAATGTCCTAATTTACTGTAAAATGTGCGTAATACAAAACGTTGTTTTCATTCAGACTGTTTGCAGCCTGGCCGACCATGGGATGTCTCCCAAGGTGAACTTGCCAAGCCACCTACATGTAACAAGCGCAGGTTGTGTAGACTAACAAGAGCCTAGCTCTTTTATGAATAGACCCATTGGTTCTTTTCGGTGAATAGCACCGATACAAGTGATACTTCCTCTGGGTATTTTACCACTTAATTAATACAAGTGTTTCTGAAATTCACAGTTCCCCGACCGATAATCGAACCGGGAATCTTCGGATTGGTACTCATTAGCGGTAACCACAAAACTGCTGGCGGATTCTCGAGGTATTGAGCATCCTGCATTAATATATCTTTCGGTGTTTCCTTGTGTGTAATTGGAACTGATGATCCTTAAAATCCTTATAATAAAGATAGAACAGGAATGTAGAAAAAATAATTTTAAATATCAATTTCTTTAAATGACATTAACGATAACACTGTTAGTGCAGTACGCTTGGTAGGGCGAGGCTTTTTTTATTTATTTTATATCATTATTGATAAAATAATTGACATATCGTTTCATGAAACTCAACTTTATTTTAGTTTCAGAGACTGTAAGTTTATTGCATAGGAACATCTGTAATAATTATTCGAATTTTTTTTATCCGTTAAGACAGTTAATTTCTTGACTACGACCGTACGTTAAAACCATTTAGTAAGTCCTTTCACATTGAGGTTGTCTATAAAATTTAGAACGTAAATACAGAAAATCTCCTGACAAAATGTTACAATAATAATAAAAATGCAGTACTATTTGGGTAAAATCCAAATAACACAATGTCTCAATTTAATGATACGGTTGAAATAGTTTTTGTTTTATCAATATTTGTTAGACGTGTTATGCTGAAGTCCTTCGATACACGTGTTTTAAAGACATTAAGTAAATATATGTTGATTGTGAATGATTATAACAGGAAAAAATAGTACAAGTATTATTCAGTCTCGGTTGCACATAGCAACTTTGGCAGAAATGATTACATGAAAGCTCAGCGGATTCAACACATTCTAGGCATTAGAAAGATGACTAAAAGGAGATCAGAACGTCTCGCGGAGATTTGTTTTGTCTGTGCCTTTATGTATGCATGTAAGAAATTTCCATATTCGATGCATGGGGGAGATTATTTTTGATTTGATGTGGATGTTGTAGTATTACTTCCATAAAAACGTCTTTCATCGCATTATATATTTTGAATAATATTCATGACATTAATTCTACGTTGGCTTTTAAAGCAGAATTGGTTTTCTGTCATTGGTGTCCCTTTTTTATTTAAGAGTACAAAATGGTTGTGTTAAACATTTGAAATCTCAACAAAAACTTATTTGTAAAAGCAAAAAACAAGAGAGTGTGTCATTGTAGACATCAACGTCTGATTGCAATATTTTGTAGTGTTTGGAAACAACAAAAAACAAAAATAATATCAAACAGGGAATGCCACGTACCAAAAACGCAGCCTCCCCAAAACGAGCCCCACAGCACCCGAAGTGCACACCACCTATTTTCTAATTGTAAATCAGTTTGTTAATTAAGAGGTAGGGAATCAATTTTACTGCTGCTGCTGTTGCTGCTGCTGTTGCTGCTGTTGCTGCTGCGGATTCGCTACCACTACCGCTACTGCTACTGTTACTGCTATTGATTATTTTATTATTATTATTGTTATTACAATGACACCGATGTTATATTTTGTTGGCAGTACCGTTAAAAGCTGTTCAGAAGTTCGGTAAATATTCAACAGCAAATATCATAAATCGAATTACAGACACAAATGTAAGTAAAACAAAATACAATCCTGATCTAAAGACAAAAAATACCCCCCCCCCCCCCGAAAAAAAAAACACAAAAAACAAACTAAAAAACAACCCCACAAAATGTTTCAAACTAATGACTTACATGCGATAACCATCGCAACTGCTTCGGCAAGGCAATATCGACAATGTCGTTACATTGAAAGGCGTAACAGATTTATTGTTAGATAATTTAAAACTGATACAATATAGCCTTAGATGATGTGATTATTTGGAGCTAAGTTTGACAGATCGAATCGACAAGGCACAAATTCTACGGATCTGAAGACATTGTAAATTCATTACAATTATCCCGAAGCCAATGCGTAACAATGAATACACTTATTGGTGAAGCTGTGAAAATGCAGAACGTTTTAAGGCTGTATAGTTTAAAACAAGACTTAAAGGCCCACTGATAACCCCCTGATAGGTATGAACGTTAATCACATAGTTCATGTTTATCTAATAATTGGCTTAGACATGTTATATAATTCAGACCTGGGCAAGAATGAAGTGTCATGGAGCAAACTGCAGACTGCAGAGATGTTAACATTAAGGTTTTAAATGTTTTCAGCAAAACAGCAAAAAGACCACACAGTTCTTTTCAAGTTTCGATATACCTTTGTAAAATATATTACAATGGTCGCTGGAAATTGAGAAAAATTGCCATTTCATGACAAAGTTTTATGAGGGAACAAGTTACAATTGATGATGGCTTCTGGGCAATTAACAGACGCTTTAAGAAATTTTGTATACATGTATTTAAGAAATTGTCTAATTTTTATAACGTTATTGATAGCGTAAATATTTTCAAAAATAGCGACTAAAAAGCCTCAATTTTTTCATATGCTAGAAATTGAAATATGCAAAGTTTTATGGGGGAACGAAGTAACATTACCGTTTTTGGTAATGACAGTCAATATTTCAATAATACATGTATTTCAAACTAATATAACTGTTTGCAGTTAAAAATATATAAAACAGACATGTAAAATATCCTCATGATTTTTTCATTTAAATATTGACTAATATTTTAAAAAATACCGTTGATTGAATGAACATTTTATATGCTTTCCTTATTTTATTTTAAGATGTTTATGGCCGTTTATAAACACATATAAAAGCCTTGTGAAAAATTACGGACTACCTTTTTCAAGAGTTAAATCTTAACCTATTATGTTTGAAAGACGGTATTGACTACGTAAAATGTGAACGTTTTAGGTGCTTATCTGCGTTTGTTTTCAAGATTTATGGCCTTTTGCGAAAAAAGTAAGTAGGTCTTATCTTTTGCAAATTACGGACTTTCCTACGTAAAACGTGAAGAGTTAGGTCTTATCTGTGTGTGTTTGCAAGCACGGTCTTTCCTACGTAAAATGTGAAGAGTTATGTCTTATCTGTGTGTGTTTGCAAGCACGATCTTTCCTACATAAAATATCAAGAGTTATGTCTTATCCGTATTTATTTGCAAGCACGATTTTGTTTCCTATGTAAAATGTCAAGAGTTATGTCTAATCTGTATGTGTGTTTGCAAGCACGATCTTTCATACGTAAAATGTCAAGGGTTATGTCTTTATCCGTGTTTGTTTGCAAGCACGATTTTTCCTATGTACAATGTCAAGAGTTATGTCTTACCTGTGTGTGTATTTGCAAGCACGATCTTTCCTACGTAAAATGTCAAGAGTTATGTCTTATTCATGTTTGTTTGCAAGCACGATCTTTCCTACGTTAAATGTTAAGAGTTATGTCTTTATCCGTGTTTGTTTGAAAGCACGGTCTTTCTTCGTAAAATGTCATAAATGTAGTTTTCCACCTGACTGACTACATGTTTTTTGAAAATTAATCGAAAATTAACACATTAATCGATTTACTCTTATTTTTATAACTTGAAAAGCAGCGTTGTCCTATGTTCTCTTAATATGTTGGTTTAATATAAAATTATTTTATGTAATCAAGTTTTGGATAGTTCAAACGCAAACGTCTGTTACTGTCTTGTCTTGAAAATACCAACAGTTCTTCATTTATTCTTCTTGCCAATTTTGTTGTCAAGATTAAGATATATTTATCACACGTACAAGCTGTTCTTTTTTCCAAGTATTGGTTTCATAATGTCATTAGGGAAAATCCTTTCTCTTAATCTTACTTTGCGCCACTATTTGATGGCGTGCTGTGTTTTAACCTATCTCTACAATAAAAAGTAATTTTAACTAGATAAATAAATCTAGTAAACAGCTAATGATTAATCGTTCTGTTGCGTGACTATTAAATCTATTGTACTTCGCTCTGTGTCCAGGTGTTTCACTTACTGCTAAGTTTTGTTTCATATACTATTTACATGTAAATTTCTAGATTTTCCACTAGCGATATTTCCATTTATAGTTCATCTCAAAATTTCCAATCTGCGCCAATCTGATTACATTGCAGTTTTGTTTCGGCAAGCAAGTTAAACGTTTCACATTCAACATATTCACTTTGTTAGTATATTTTACATATTTTGCTTAAAATTTAATCTGTGAAAAAGTTTGTCGCTCCGAATCCCTATCTTTATTCAGGAAACTCCGAACGAACTCATGGGATTATCTAAGTGTGTTCTTTATATCCAGAATATGTTATATTTGTATAATAACAATAATTTCAAACATAATAAAGAAGGAAACATGATCGAGCCCCAAAAATATGTTTCTTATATCCGGAATTTCGCTACATCCGAAATCGTAATATAATTTACTATTTACATGCATACAGATTTATTTTCCCAATAATCAGTTGTTATAATCTGTTGAAACATTTGTTTTATTCCCCATATCAGCCGTTCATATTAGAATCCGAAGAAAATTTGTTTAGAGTCGGAAGCAAATATTGACTCGAACGTTTATAAATACTTATTTTCATCAAACAATCAAGTAAAATAGTCATCTTAAATGGTTATTTCTTTATTTTCTCCATATAATGTAACTGTATGAATAATGCATACATTGATTATACTGTCAACTGAAACATTCAAAATACAATGCAAACATATTGTCGTATTTGATTTGTTACACATTTTGAAGTGAATATTGATTTCAGTAACATTTTGATAGCTATATGTACAATATTTACGGTTAGAGCATGGAGTAATATTAAATTTCAGAATATACTATACAATGTATATATAATATGTATGTATAAGATGCAAATGTGTGTATATTTGTCTAAATTTTTCATTTTCATGTACTCCATTTCAGCGAAAAGGTATCAATATAGAAACCATACAAAAATTAAATATCGGATGATACTCGTATACTATCCAGTTCAGAAGATCAGTATTTTTTACAAATGTCTTAAAAGCCAACAAAGCGATCAAGAATTCTTTTTCTCGCCTATGAGATACATATTTCCGCGCATTTACCCATGTGAGATAAACTTATCTCACATCGCTTATCTCACATCGCTGCCGGACTATTTTTACGCAGACATAAAAATCGAAAAATAACCGTAAAATAGTTATTTTTGAAATAAACATAGGGTTGTTGGTATTCATTTTCTTAGTTAGATCATTTTCTATCCATCTATAGCAGTTTTGAAGTAAAATTCGAGAAAAAGTTGCTTTTCACTTTTTCATGCCCATCCTGTATTCCTTCTTACTTGTGTGAAAATGCGATTAAAACGATGAGAAAATAAATCTACCATGTCCATTGAGTCGTGGATAAGGACCAACTCATGAACATGTTAGATTCACTTTATCTAGTCCGGAAATATACAAGCGTCTCGGGGTAAGCGTTTCCAGTGCTCATTTAGGTTTATCGTTGAATAGCATTATAGTGAATTTACTGTCGTTAATACAGGTGAATATCCCAAAACGAGAGTACATAAAACTATAGTCCAATTTCGAGCAGTGAGTCATTAATGTACTTTTAACTAATCAAAAAAACAGCTCAATGTCGATTCAGACTTACACCTTTCTGTGCTCTTTTCAAAAAGTAGTATAATGCCATTTGTATTGATATCTATTGATCAGAAAAAGAAAACAGGAAAGAAAACTAATTTGATAGGTGAGAAAGTAATCAAATTTATGGTTCTTAATAAATTGAATATACCGTATCAGTCTGGGTCCCACTTCATTTTCACTGAGTGAAAGAAGAGAATACAAATGGCAAAATAAGCATGTTGAACCTGACACTAAATTCTATTTAACTGTCACCAAGGAATCTCTGTGAATGTTATCTTTGAAATTACAAAGTAATTATGGAATAATTTATGTGTCAGCTGTGGAAGAAACCTAATATTTAAGTCTAACAAACTGTTATCTATAAAAAAAAATGAGTTCGTTATCAGATTATTTTATGTTTGATGAAGACAATAAAGTATGTTTAAATTTAACTTAGTTTCAAGTGATAATTTGAAGAAACTAGAAAACTTAAAGGGAACCGAAAGTCAAAAAAAAAGTTATTCCCATGTTGTAGTCCGTACAATTTTATATAGATTCGCTTATTTGCAATCAAAATTAATGCGATACTAATTTTGTTATACTTGATTTAAAACGTCAATTTTAGCCTGTCGCTCGCTCAATGTAAGTCGCCATATTTGCTTTATTGAGTCATGTGACCCACTATGTGTGACGTCACAAAGCGCTGATCAGTCTCAGTGGCCAGCGAACGCTACCCTTTTCTTTTAATTGCTGATAGTATACATGTGCATCATTTTCCTTTGCATCCGTAACATATAAAACTAGGTTTTATATCTATTAGGAGCTTCTCCTTATCATTGTCTGGCATTTCACATGTTCACGACAAATGTCTTTTGTTTAACGATACATGTCTCTTATAAGTCACTATTGAATTGCAATGCATATCATTTTAATCGTTACTCTATATACAAATGAGACAAAATGCTATAGATTAATTAGACTCTAATTAAGATTAAAATATATGTGACAGTTTCCTTGATCCAGTAAAAAAAAGAACCTTTTATTACATGACGAGCTTCTTGATCACGTTGGCATTGTACCGTTTTCCGACAAATTTTTTCACCATACCTGATTATAAGGAGACGATAAGCAGCGCAATTTTCACCCGTAACTTGATAAACAAATGAACAAAATGCGAAGATTCATCTATTTCGGCAAAAGTATTGGATTGACAGGTTTTACGGAAGTTAAACACGGATAGTTCGGTGTGTTAACACAATTTATGATACACGACTTGATCCGTATAAATTCCAACCCGGGGACACGGAAAGAATGCAGTGCTTCCGTAACTGAGAATGATACAGGAGATTTATATCGGGTATTGATTAGATAGGTCTTTTTACGGAGGCAGTTGTACCGAGTTCAGTTGTTGATACAATTTAAATACAAATAAATTTGCACGTGGTTATACCTGGTTTGTGTTTTCTGTACGTGCTAAAAGGGGCCCTAGAATGCATCAGATGCAATGTTAGATTTCAATTTTTCCGGGGCAGCATGCCCCCGGAATCCCCCTAGCACAACTTCATTTTTATCCAGGTACGCCTCTGCATAGAAAAAACTTTCATCAGAGTACATACATTTTATCATCAACAGCCAAAAAGATGTCTTTTCTGTACATTTGTAGGGGTGCTGGAAACTTTAATTTGCTGAATTGTTTTTACACATGTTGTATATATGTAAGATTAATAAATAATAGTTTTATGCAGACTTTATCAAACATTATAAATGTAACTCGAATGTTAGTGACAAATAATGTATATGTATAAAAGTTATATAGGCCTATCATTCATTAAATACATAGTGATAAACAAATTCATATGTTATCTCGATCGTTCACATAAAATAAGGTCGCATAATTTAAATTTGGCACTTTGCGTTTTGTTGTGTAATTATCAAATGTAATTGACCAGTGTGCAATATGCAATAATGTGTGACCAGTTAGATCGCTGGCAGGGGGTCGCCAATTAACAACAAATCATATCGCATCCTTTGTTGTGACTTATGCCCTTGGGCTAGATCCAATGAAAATTCCTTCAATGGTTAGATCTACGCTAATTATTTACCATGGCAACGTTGACAAAATGACATATTGTTTGTGTAATTTGATTTTATTGAAAGCGAATTAAAGAGAATTAAAATGGACTTTCAGTGTTCAACAATTATATACTATGGTGGAGTAACATGTAGGTAACTATTTAGTATTTGTTTTTCATAAAATCTATATAGGGCCTTTACTATAACTACATGATTTTTTGAAATTATTTTGAATATAAATGCCAGCCCTTTATATAGACTAGAATCTAGATCTCAAAAAAACCATTCTGTGTCTTAATAATATCATATGGTCCTGTAATAAAATACGTTTTGTGACAAAAGTTTCAACCTAACATTCTCGTAAAATGATGTGTTTCGGCATGATTTTAGTTATACGAGAAAAGTTGTGCACTTTGGAAAATCTATATCAAGATAGGATAAGTTTGTAACAAATAAATTCTTAGCCTTAATATTAGAAACTTAAAGAAAATAATTAGAATATATAGATCATTTTACAAAGGCAAAATTTAAAATGCATTTTCTGTCTTATCATGCATATTTCACCGAACGTCATTAAACAGTCATTTTCAATATTTAAAAAAAAGAAAAACCCGACATAAACATCGCTAAGACATTGAAATAAGTAAACATATATATGAAATGGTTTGCCTCAAAAATAGCAGGTGCGTGAATGACCTCAATGTACTTCCGTAATTTAGACAGCGCACTGCAACGTCACATCTGGTTACTTGGCGCAGGCGCAGTTGGGCTTTAAAGCTATCAATGGCGGCGTCCGTAAACCAGATGGAAATCACGCAATTTCAATGAAAAATTAAATAAATCATTAAAACGCAGTTGACCACATTCAAACGCATTTTCGGAAATGAAATAAAATGACAGACTCGTTTGAATTTCGCTGTCGAGTTTTCTGACTTTCGGTACCCTTTAAATATATTATGTGAATAAATCATGGACTACATCAAAATAACTTAACAACAGAATGTCAAATAATCTTTTTTTCTACACACAATTTAGAAGAGTTACACAAATTAAACGTATTTTTGTAATATTTGTAATCGCTTTCGTTTGACCAATAAATATTTCATTTTCCTTATTTTTTCAATACTACATACTAGTAACTGTATTGTCAAAGGCCGGGGAAGAACTATAAAAAGGGCTCAGGTAGAGAAATGGCCACTTGCTTTGCATACACTGAGCTAACAACATTAGAGGTTTAAATCAAAATTTTAATGAAATTAAGGTATAGGTTTGATTGAAATTTAGCACAAATGTTCTTTAGCATAACTGTCATAAAGTCTGAAAAAATAAAGTTCAATGGTTGTCTAAAAGTGTGACTTCCAGGAAAAAACGCGTGCAAGACCCATGTCCCTAGCTCAAAGGTCAAGGTCATACTTAGAGTTTGAAGGTAATGGATTCCTCTATATATGCATATATGCACACATTCGTGTCCGGACTGTAACTTTGTCATGCATTGAAGACGTGTCGCGTGCAAGACCCACAAGTGTTGTCTGCTTCAAGATTTGAATTTGCATTTAAAATGATTGTCAGCTTCTCTATTGGCTGAGAGTTAATAATATCACAGCAGTTGTACAAGTCACACACATTGACATGAGGCGGGAAAATTCCACATGTAATGTTTTGTATAGAACAGATCGATGTTATATAAGTTTTATGCATAATTAGCTGTAATAAGAAAATTTTATCTGGTATAAATTAATAGTCCCATGAATGACTTGTGGTTTCGTGGGGGTTTTTTTTTTTTTTCTTTTTTAAGGGGGTGCCCCACTGTGTTCCTTTAATGTTCGTTTCCTGTGTTGCTTTTAGGCTATGATTTTTATGTCACAATATTTGTGTTTTGTGTGGGGGGGTTTGTTTTTTTTTTTTTTTTTGGTTTTTTTGTTTTTTTGGGGGTTGGGGGTTTTTTTTTGGGGGGGTGGGTTTTTGGTACGTGGCATTCCCTGTTAGGTTTTCACAAACTTGCTCTTCATACAATAATAACCTTGAATGTTTATCAAAATAAATGGCATTTATCAGAACTAATTAAGTGACATTCCTTTCTAGTGTGTATGTGGATAAATGATACTCCCTGATATAGTTCTAAGAAATTCTATTTAAAGCACTCATATACATAAAGAAAATGTACATGAGAAACATACATTAACTCAATGTTTAATCCTTCAATAAAACATTGCAATAACTGAAAGTTAACTTTAAATTTATTGAAGTGACTTTCATCTAAAGCACATTACATTATCACATTACAAAGTATTGTAAACCCTCAGCTCCTCCATACACTCCTTATATGCTTAATTGCTTGCCGGCCGGTATTTCACTGAGACAAATCCCGGCCTGTAAGGAAGACCACCCATTATGCTTGTAAATTAACTCCATTAACGTAGCCGTTTTCCATTATAACAAGTGATATTTATTTATCATGATGTCATATTGTTTGTAATGCTAATGTTTCCACTTCCTTTGGACTTATGCACTGTATAAATAAAATCGTGAAAATCTTGAAATCTTGAATGATCGATCATACCATTGGGGATGAAAACAATACTTCCCTTGTTTTGCAATGCATGATAAAGCAGTTTTTTTCTTCAAAATTATGTAGCTTTATACACAATTTACTGGGTCTGTTTGTAATGAAAGTCGGATCCAATTAATAGTCATTCGTGTCAAATATTTGCGCAGAAACCTTCATTTGTACCTTTCAAAAGACTTAATTAACATGCATATTTTGATTTCGATTTGTAAAAGCTTAAAGTATTAGTTAAAGGACATAAATGAGGGCTTAATAACATGACATGGGGTGACAACAAGAGTTACATGTATATAGGAAAACAAATCGAAGGGAAGCCAAGAATTTTTAATTTGGTACTACATGGATTGCCCTTTTTGTGGTCCCATTCTGTGTTATGTGCTGGTAAAGTCAGAGTTTAATTTTCTTTAAAGAATTAATCATCATCATCATCATCATCATCATCATTTCCAGTGATTGCATCACTCCGCAAGGAGTATACTCGCAATTGGCTAAAACTGTATATACATACGCAGCAGGCAGGACTGACTGTTTTCAAAAATAAAAAGTTCCACTATTTACAATTTCTATTAAAAGGGGGGAAAAAACAACTCCATGACTAGTATTTTATATGTTGGCTAGCCAGAGCTGATTGGAAAGCATCCAGGCTGGTCTGGTCAACAACGTCTTGCGGCAATTTGTTCCAAAGCACGATGGTTGCGGGAGAGAAACTATTTTGGAAGATGGAGGTGCGTGCTCGGATTTGGCTGAAGAGTTGGTTGTGCCCTCTGATAGACTTAGCATTGATAAGTGGAGGATCTGGTGTAATATCCACAAGGTGGTGAAGTATCTTGAAAAGCATGGTTGTTCTGGTGTTGTTGCGCCGGTGTTGGAGGGTGTCCCATTTGAGGTCGGTAAGCATGTCAGTGACGCTGCTTGTTCGCGCGTAGTCTTGTTTCACGAATCTTGCAGCGCGACGTTGGACCATTTCTAGTTGGTTGATGGGACCCTCAGAGTGAGGGGACCAGACAGATGAGGCGTATTCAACAGAAGGTCGAACATATGTCTTGAAAGCATTAGACTTGGCGCTTGGAGGGCTAGATCTTATGTTTTGCCTGATGAAGGACATGGTGGAATTGGCTTTTTTGGTGATATTATAATGTGTTTTTTCCAAGAGAGGTCTGAGGAAATGGTAACTCCAAGATATTTGGCATGATCTGCGGTGCTGAGTTCTTTTCCGTGGATGCTATAGGTGTTTGGGATAGGTTTTCTTTTTGTAGAGATGTGGATGACTTCACATTTGTCGGGGTTAAAAGCCATCTGCTAATCATCCTCCCAGAATTGGAGACTATCAAGGTCATGTTGAAGTTGGCGTGAGTCGTCAGGGCTACGGATAATTCTATACAGGAGGCAATCGGCGAAGAGTCGAGCCGTGGATTGGACTTTGGAGGGTAGATCATTGATGTAGGCCAAGAAAAGAAGAGGGCCAAGGACGCTGCCCTGAGGGACGCCAGAGGTGACAGGTGAGGTAGCTGAAAAGGAGCCCTCAAAGACAACCTGTTGTGTGCGCGACGAGAGAAAGTCTTCAATCCAGGAATGGGTTGTGCCTCTTATTCCATTATGGTCCAGTTTCTGAAGAAGACGTGAGAGTGGAACTTTATCAAATACTTTTGAGAAGTCAAGTAGAACAGCGTCAATTTGATGGTTGTTGTCTATTCCTTTAGCTAAGTCATTGATGGTCATTAGTAGTTGAGTGTCGCAGGAGCGTTCTTTTCTGAACCCATGTTGGTAGTCAGAGAGGATGTTGTGTGAGTCAAGGTGAGACATGATGTTGCTGAAGATGATGTGTTCCAGTACCTTGCAGGAGACTGATGTTAGAGAGATAGGTCTGTAGTTGGATGGTGAGCAACGATTTCCCTTTTTGAAGACAGGTGAGACAAGGGCGGTTTTCCAGTCAAGTGGAATCTGACCTTGGTCCAGGGACAGTTGGAATAGGTTTGCTAGGCTTGGAGACAACTCTGCTGAGGCAAGTTTGAGAAGCCTAGTGGGTATCTTGTCTGGGCCTGGAGCCTTGTGTGGTTTGAGATTCGACAGAAGCTTCTGGACGCCCTTAATCGTGACATGTATAGGGTTTAGAGTTGGTAAGCGACTAGGAGGAAGAGTAGGACGTTGAGCCATGTCCTCTTTGGTGAAGACAGAGGTGAACTGGTCGTTCAGAAGTTCAGCTTTCTGTTTACCATCGCTGTATGCCAACCCGTCCTTCTTGAGTGAAGACACACCAAAGTTGTCTTTCTTCTTGGATTTTATATAGTTCCAGAAGACTTTTGGGTTTTGATGGTCTGGCTGGAGCATGTCTGATATGTGGGCATCGTGAACGGACCTGCATAGGCGCTGGGCTTTCCTTTTAATGTCTTTATATTTGGACCAGTCAGAAGTGGAATTTGAGTTCTTGGCACGCCGGAACCACCTTCGTTTCAATCTGGTAATTCGTCTTATATCCCGGTTAATCCATGGCTGATTAAATCTTTGAGCACTTTGGCGATGTGGTACTTCATCTTCAATGATCTTTTGGCAGCCGTTTATAAAAATAGTCCAGATGTAGTTAATGTCTGAAGAGGGGGTTGATTTTCTCTAGTAAGGTATCTGATAAGGCTTTGCTTTTTTCTTTAATGGTATTGATGTTGGCCTTCCCCACATGTACAGGGTACGCTTTGTCGGTTAAAGACGTGTGGCGCACATGTTGGTGTCAACAAATATGGCATGGTGGTCGCTTATCCCTGGGGTTGCTGTGCAGCGGTTGACAAGTTGTGGTCGATTGGTGAGGAAAAGGTCAAGTATATTGTCGCCTCTTGTAGGGAAGTCAACAATTTGTGTGAGGCCTAGTTCAGGTTCTAGGAGAAGAAATTGTTCGTTTATGGCCTTTCTGTATTGGTGTCCACTGATGGAGTTGTTTGACCAATCGATATCTGGTAGATTGAAATCACCTGCAATCCAAATAGTAGCGTTCTTAAATTTATTGCAGATGTGTGAGATGGCTTGGAATAGTTGTTTTGAATATTCTTCATCATTATTAGTTGGTCTGTAAGCTGAGCCGATGATAAGGGTCTCTTTATTGATGCATTCAATTTTCTGGAATAGGATGTCACATGGAGTGTTGACTTCGACTGGTTCACTGACAATGTTGTCCTTAATAAGAATGAGGCTCCCTCCATAGCCGTCAGGTCTATCCTTACGGCGAATGTTGTTGTTGCTGTTAGTTGGAAGAACTTCAGCATCATAGATTGTTGGGTTTAGCCACGTTTCACAGCCACATATGATATCGCAGTTGACAGATTCGAGGAAGTTCCAGAAGCTTGCTTTCTTTTTGGAGCTGCTGACACTGTGAATATTTATACTGGCTAGTCTGATGTTGTTGGTGCGTAGTTTGTGCTTGAATTTCTTTTTAGGACTAGAGCATGACGGTGGGAAGTTTTCCATACTAGAAGTGTTGTGAGTTGACCTGGAAATACTGGATATGTCTGATATGTTGACGCTGGATATGCTCTCACGATCTGAGATGTCGCTGCTGATAACCGAATGTAGGCTGGTACATGGGCTTGGTTGATCTTTGTCATTCTGGTGGACGTAGACCGAGTCAAATAGGCTTGAGGAGAAGTTGGGGATACCACAAGAAAAACATGTAAAGCTCATATCATTGTCAGATTTATTGAAAGGCAGAAAGACAGTATCATTCAGCTGTTTACACTTGGCGTGGTACCATGTCTCACATTCATCACAGCAGATAGCCTTCTGATTCCAATGGCAGCCTTTCTCACAAACGCCGCATGGGAACTTAAACTTGCGCTGTGTTGGTCCAGGGTTCAGTTGGGTGCCAGATGATCGTAGGATTAGTAGAAAGCTGAGGTAGCGAAGGTGTTGTTTTCGTTTGAAGAAGATACCCCGGCTGCATAGAGATTGCACTGCATGCAATGAGGGAATGGGGTCTGTGTTGCACAAACTGGCATATGTGAAAGTCTCCAATACCAAGGAGTCCCTATCAGCAATCCCTAGGTTGGTTTCAGATACATGGTTGAGTGTACTATTTAATGTGGCAAAGACTGCTAAAACCAAAGGTAAAAAGTCGGGTTTAGCGATCAGCATAATTCTTACCATGTAGTTCAGCGATTTACTGAATGTTTAAAAACAAAAATAATATCAAACAGGGACGTGACGTGTTCATGGACATACTTTGAAAGATAATGCATCAATAGTTGTTTATTGTTCAAAGAAACGAGTACCGGATGTTGACAATTCGCCGGTGAACAGATGAATTTTGCCTCGCGCGATAGTGCGCCGCCGTTGCTCCAGTAGGAAGTTCCTCTTGCAAATGGTGCACGAAGGAAAATCGTGTGGTGGAAGCTGATCTTGTCTGTGGGGCTCTGGATTTCTATTGAGGGATGTTTAGGTAGTGGAATGGACCCTGATAAGCTTACAGAATAACGCTAGATCTTGCTGCGATTTACGATTCGGAATAATTTTTCAGAGAAGTTTGAAAGTCCGCCTGACTACTACGCATGCGCAGTTCACAATCACTAATCGAATGACACTAGAAAAAGAATATGTTAAAACTGTAAAAGATACAATGTACAACCAATCAAAACTAAATTTCAGCCTAGGAGAACAATGTGTACCCGATACTTCAATTAGACTACGGACACGTTTTATGATAAAAGGAATGAAGAGAATGTCCAATTTCAAAGGGAATTTGTTCCAGTCATGCGATAATACAGACAAGTATTGTAACTCTGATTTGTTAAAACCGCGCACTTAAGCCCAGAATGACGTTTTATTTACCACAAACCCGTTCACTCAGAATGACATTTTATAGTCTATTTCAAACAAACTCGTTGGCAGTTACTGCTGTTCTCTACACAGTTGTTTCAGTGCCGACATAACTCTATGATAGATATCAACGTGTAGAGAAACTGTAAACCTAATGAATCTATACAAATCCATAAATAACAACCAGCGTGTTGCAGTTCTCGGACTATTTAGGAAACATGTAATATGACGCTAATGCGAAACAATAATGTTGATATAAAGTGTCGCGTCAAAACAATTTAATATCACGAAGAAGAGTAAACAAATGAAATTTATATCTTAATGGCTCACTGTTGGGTTATAATAACGGATAAGGTGATAATATATTAGGAGATAGGGAGTAAACAAAACAAGATTAAGAAATTCATTTCATCACACATCATCTGTACTTTCCGAAATGAAAGTTATCTATATTCAAATTAAGAAACTCCTTTTATGTTACACCTAATGCCACTGAGAAGTTAAAAGCGTTTTAAATTTTACCTCAAAATAATTTTGGGATTTAAGTTCTTGCATCTTTTAGATATATTTGTTTATGATTGCTTCCTGGGGTTCTGTCTGAACTCGTACCGAAAGAATGGACTGTTTAGGTCATATTACGCTGACGGGACCTACAGGTTATGAGTCTTATCCCTTCACAACAAGACCTTCTATGTCACCGCATGGTTAACCATAACATAATATACTTTCCTCCCTGTCAGGTACAATAACCTCTGGAATTCAAATAAATAAATGTAATACAGTGTGTAAAACACACGTATTTACCATCTCTATGTAGTGTTTTAAGACAAAGTAAACAAGAACAAGTATGATAACTTAGTAACAAGCAGGTGAAACTAAGTAGGCTTGCTACTAGCGTCCGCCATTTTCAGATGATATAATATCTAATCGAGTTGTACTGTTATCATTAGCACGCTCTACAAACCCCTTTTCAACAAGTTAAATGAAAACAGTATGCTCGTTAACAACTGAAGTATGATTTTATGCCCAGATCTTCCATAAAATCAATGGAGACTGTATCAATTCAATAATTTAAAATTATCCATTAAAACATCTTCGTTAAGCTGAAACAATTTTTGGCCTGGTGGCGGTAAACCCTAAGGACACACTCAAACACCGTAGATAATTTAACAGTAGAATGTGATGAAAACAACTGTAAAACTGCATTGTCTGAAAGTAGTGCAAGATGGAAAAAATCGAGCTGCTATTTGAGTGTAGCATACGATAAGACCATGATTAAGGGGATGGTTTCTGCAAATGTTAACATGAACAATTGTAAACTATTGCCATTAACCAAGTATTTTTAACACAGTCATGATGTCGGTATAAATAACATGTCTGCTACTTGAAGGATCTTCTCATGAAGTAGTTTTCCAAGGAACGGACGAGATAATAATCCACATAACGGTAATTACACGGCTGGTGAACACAGACACTAATATGTATAACAAAAGACTGTCACGCTTAAAATTCGTTACGCCAGTCTAGTGGTGTAACCCTTAGCTCAACCTATTGCTTTGTTATGGTTTATGTTGTTTCAAGTGGTATCATCCCTGTTTCAAGCTGGCTTCGCCCGTTTTGCTGCATATTGTTAAAGCATTGCCCAAGTTTTACTACTGTGTATGTACTGTGTAGTTTGTCTTGCGCTCTATCGGTTATGATTCACACGATGTGTAGAAACCTTGTGCGCCTTTCTGATTGTGTTACATACTGTCTGTTAAGGTAATACTCCCTTTATATTTACCGTTATAACATGTTTGGAGCTGTTTCTGTCATGTAAGTATATTTCCATTTTGGAACTATCAAGAAAATAAAAAACTTGAGTTAAGCATTTATCGCTACAATTACAGAGATATTGAAGCTGACCTATAGCAAAGTTAAACTGACACAGACATCTTATGTTAAAAATCTCCTATTGAGCGCAAACCGGATATGATAGTTGAATCTTTTAAATAACTCCCGTCACTGCGACTGCATTATAATGCGGTCTTATGATTTCCGCTTGCATTCACAGAGTATCCTATAACTTGCTCAGAATAACTTTTGCCTGACAGGTATGCCGCTGCTTGTGATGAAGAAATTAAAATTGTTTTCTTTTTGGTAAAAAATATCATCTTTATGTCATTTTACCTAAAACATGACTGTGTACGTTGTCTTTTGAAACGTCTGAATTCCTTCATGCCAATGCCTTTTCAAACCGTCAATGTAGGGCTAAAATAATCTCGGTATAGGCAAGGGAAGTCGAAATCCCAGCAGTTTTGATTTGACCAGATAATGCTCTGCTGCCTTATTCAAGATATCAATCGTATGTCTTAATACCTAATGTCTGGCATTTTAAAGACATACTATTAAAGGTAAATATGGAGTGCTTAAAAGGTGTCTAATAAGTCCGAAATGGTCGACCATTTATATGGTGTCGACACTATACGAAACAAAACTTAACTCTTAACATTTACTTTGAAAAGTAATAAGCAGTAGAATACATTTTTAAACTTAAATATACATGATATCGAAGGTGGAACCTTTTGGTTATGACTCTGTCGTTAGCAATGATATTTTGATAACTATGATTTACAAAAATATTTACATAATAAGTATAGTTAAACTCACATTTATTTCAAAGACACAGACATCTTACACGTAACACAGTCTGGGTTTAGAAAACAATATTCGTGTCAAACGGCACTTACGCATTTAGTAGATATTTGGTCGAGTGATATTGATTCCGGTAAACATGTTGGTACAGTCTTTCTTGCCCACAGAAAAGCAATTGATCTTGTTGACAACGAAATATTATTATATAAGCTATAATTACATCACTTTTCAGACAAGTCATTAAAACTATTTGAATCATATCTAAGTAACCGGACACATACAATTAAAGTTAACAATAAATTCTCTTAAACCCAAATTGTAAAATCAGGTGTTCCTCAAGGATCCATACTTGACCCCCTTCTATTTCATATTTAAATCAATGCTATTACACTGACAGCAAAGTCTGGTAGTATTGATCTATATGCAAACGATCCAACATAAATCAAGTTACAATATAACTGACATAGAAAATAATCTTCAAAAATGTCTAAACAGTATAAATGAATGGTGTATACTGAATATGTCTTTTCACCCTACAAAAACAAAATGTGTTGTGTTATCTTCAAAACATTAAATCAAGAAAGTGAGGGAGTTAAAATTGAAAATAAGAAGAACTCTGATAGAAAATGTTTTCACTAAAAAAATCCTAGGAATTGTATTAATAACACACTTTCATGGAGATATCAAATATCAAAAGTATGTTGTAAACTTAACTCAAAAGTAACATTTAATAAAACATATTCTTGTCAGAGGACATGAGTCGAATGTATAATAACGCATATATTATGCCATTATTTGACTATTGTTGTACTGTGTGGGGAAAAGGAATAAATTGCAAATCGGATATTAATAGAATAAAGAAAATTCAAAAGAAAAATGATAGAATTATATCAAATAAACTTTTACGAACTAACTCATGTGATATGTTCACAGAATTGAAATGGCTTTCGTTTGAAATAGATGTAATTATCACATGGGACTACTTATTTACAAGTGTAAAAAAAGGCTAGTTCTAAATTATATTTCCAGTCTTACAACGTGTTCAACCAATAGCAGATATAATCTACGTTCATTATTCTCTTGATATTATTCCACCGAAACCAAGATTAGTTTATTTGAAAGATTCATTCACCTACATCAGCGCCAATATATGGAAAACCATTCCAACAAGTATCAGAAATCTTCCTTCGCTTAATTCATTAAAGACATCTACAAAACATGCTATAAGACAAACATACTCAAGCATAAACTGTTTAATGTATTCATCGACTGTTTTCACGTGCATTTGTACTGTAGCTTTTATGTCAGTTACTTGAATGTTTTCTTACTGTTACATTTGTGATACTATAGTGTACTTGCTAATAAATGTATTTAATTTATCATAATAAGTATTTAACATCTATAATTAAGGAGTGTTTGTCTGGTAAATGAATATGTTTTTATCTGGTGTGTTTATAATTATGTGGTTAATTCTACTTGACAGTTTTGTATTTGCTTTATTTTCGTTTTAGTTTTATCTAAGGTAACATTTTAAATAATAATATGTTTTATGTAAATACATAACTCAATGTGCAATACCTTCGTAAAATAAAATTATTTTTTTTATTATTACTATTATTTCAGAAATGTTTAGCTAACACAAGAATAATTTTCACTGGATATAGCTAAAACGTAATATCATGTATACATGATTTCATTTTTAATTGTTATTGATAACTATTCCATTATTCTAAATTAATAAATTAAAACAAATGATCGTAGAAACAAGACCGAAGACAGAAAGACTGAATAGTGACATATCTGAGGACAGAAAGAAAAATAAAAAATATTAGATAAAAATATATTCCATCATGTATTAGATAGATTACAAGTCTGGAACTAATGTTATTACAGTTGATACACTCCAGACTAATACAATAGAGGAGAAACCGCCTAAATAACGACGTCAAACTGAGACATATAATTTATACTCAAATTGCATGTCAGAGAGCAATATATTTGATAGAAATAAACGATGTTTCTCTGACAAAATACTTACAAGCATATCCTTTAAGACATAAAATGTGTTTTGATTTATATGCATTTGAACAAATGGGTAATTTAAATCCTCATTTTATAAAAGTAAGTATCTCGAAATAAATGAATTGAATATAATTATAATGATTTATTGCATTTTATACATGCTTTTTTTGATTAAAAGAGTATTTTTACAGGTGTTTTCTAAGTCTAACTAAACTTGATCGTACAGTATCAAAGTTGCTAATACGATCCATAATTATAATAGAGAAAAATAGTTTGTACTGTAACAGTAAATAACGATAAAATACCTCACGTCTTCCTTGGTCAATACGTACGGTAAGTGCCGTACGCGTCCAATTACATTCCCTGCTTGAAAATTACAATGAAATGTTGCAATACGTTGAACATAGTATTTTCAAAACCCAATATCGAGTCAGAATCGAAGTAATAAATGCCTCCCTTTATTCCATCGTTACAATAGTATGCATTCAGTCGTTCGGATGTGAAAAATTAAATCACTAGCTACGCAATATTTATTTTAAATTACTACGCATTCGAACTCCTGACTGTATGTTAATCAACCATAAAATACAGGGACAAGTTTAATCATTTCTTAATCTATTTACCATAGTCACAATCGTGACGTTTGATACCTTTGTCATTATTAAAGTTCATGTTAAAGCTTTTTCGTAAATGCCCAATTAATGCTTTTTGTCCTGGCAAAATATTAGTTTTATCTAGCAGTTATCAAATCTTTTAAAACAACTATGCGAATTTGTTTTAAGAACTGTATGGTATGCGGCACACGTCAATATTGTGCAAATTTTGTTTTTTATGTTTGTACTGATATATGCACAGATTGATACAAATATCAAATAATATTAAACGAAATTATCCTATTCACTATACCAACAAGAGATAAAACCAAATAAAAGACGTTCCAGTTGTTTTGCTGCATATACATGTATCATAGTTCTGCTTTACGCTCAGTTTAGATGGTCTCTACTTTGTTTAACATTTGATTCTTATTCATATGAACGACTATTAGTTTTTTCAAATTGACTTTAGGTACATAACAACTCTATGGTCATTTTCGACTGTCAAAATGTACCACATATTTGATGAGAATACATTTTCGTCCGCAATAGTTTCATTTTGATCTAATTATTTTACCAACAAGATGAAATGCCCTAGTTTCAGACAGAGAAGTGCAAGAGAGAGATATATTTGATGAAGAAAACAGCAGTGGCGACAAATTCTTGTCACGGAAATATTGGCAAACATTGTCTTAGAGACTGTTTACATGACCACGATAGAAGGGTACAGAGTATTGCCCTACGCGGCAATGTCTTAAATTGACAATTCCCCGAATAAATGAATACAAAAGACAGAGCAATAACACGGCAACGGATTTGATGATTCTTCGTGATAAGACTGATATCCTCACATAAAATCTGAGCCATTTATTAACTGACCGTCTACTGACCGAGCCAACGCATATTCAGCTACAGATTTACAAAGACACAACACTAAAATGGTGTGACTATGGCAGTATTTTGGTCACCTTTATGTGCATATCTCGATTGATAAAGATACTTTTTAGGCTAAAAATGTTTATTTGTACTTGTTTTATGGCGACTGCATAGGAAAACAATGTACCGTTTTTCTGATAATGGACCGGAGCTTAATTGTGATCTATCCCCAAAGAGAACATGATCTACTGCCGGCTCAAATAATTACGTAATTCCTCGGATGCTATGCCTCCTCGTAATAGCGTTATTATTCTGCTTAACAGTACTCTATCTATAACATATGTTTCATATTTCTGTCGCTTCTTGACGAACAACGGTAGCAGACAGTGTTACTTTAAAACAAAAAATCATTGACGGCAGAACAATTACTGTGCTATATCTATAGCATGTATTTTCGATTAAAAACAACGATAAGAATGTTTTTCTATCGACATGTTTAGGTGTTTATGGGGAATTAGCAATCTTCAAAATTTTGTTGATTTAGGACATTGCGTGAATGCAATATACAATTACTGAATACAGACAAGGTATACGCCTCATTTATCTGTTTAAAGGCATCGTAATAATAATACATAAATCCTGGACGTTCCTTGGCAAATTGCTGTCTGCAGTGTGATTTGTTTTTACCAATAACTCTGTCACAAGCCAATGGATTTTGTATATTGGAGTCTGATAAATGGCTTTAGGTGTTGTTAGGTATCATGGGATCGCAAAATGCACCAATGCAAAGGAAAATGCATAACAGCCCTGCGAAAAGATATTTGATATTCGCACTTCTGTAAATGCATGTAGCTTGCAACGGTCCATAAAGTGAGATTTATGCTCAGGCATTTTCCGTCGACACCGACGTGAGTATTACACAGTACAATGTTTTGAAAAAATTACTTAGATTTTTTCATTAACAGGCACAAATAGGACTTTGTACATACTAGACATTGATATCACAGGCAATTGTGACGGTAAATTTTGCACAAAAGAAATTAAAGATTTAGGCAAAATGTCCTTTTCTAATTGTTTGACATCAAAGTACCACCGTTATGTATAATATATCTCTTCAACACATCGAATACATTGCTTTATCTGTCTAGTTATATCTCAGAATATGTTTTATCTGTGGAGTTTTCATATTTTGTAAGTTGTGCATATAACCATCTTCACAATACACCATTGCCAAATGTTTTTTCATCTTTGAATTTCTACCTTTCTTTCGCCAACATAAGGATAATTAGAGTACTTGATTTTGTAATGCACTCGACAGTTTATAGAAAGCTGGAAACCAAATTACGGATGCTATTACTGTTCATCTGAAAATAATGGCAATTTATTACCTGAATAATTGCTGCCTTAAAAGCCATTGGCTTTTATGGCGGTGATTCAGTAAAACAACCAGTAAATAAATCGAGCATGTATTTTGTCAGGTATATGTTAGAAGTATGGATATTAAAACGAAAGTCGTGTGTCTATAAGCGTTAGGACCAGCAAATACTTCGGGAATTTTGTCTTACAGTTAGCCCTTCGGCAAAGGTAACTTAATAGTAGATATTTTATCACGGTGTTCAAGATACAATATCAAAGAAAAGGAATGTCAAATTTTTCCTAAGTCAGCATATATTTCAAAATATGTCATAAAAATATGTTGATTGGCAAGCAGTGTTTCTAAAATTTTAGCAACCATACTTATATATTTTACATAGGTATATAGAAACTTAAAAAGACTTAGGTGGTTTTTTGCTATTTTGCTGAAACCGTCAACAGTTTCATGTTAATATCCCTGCAGTCTTGCAAAAGTTGCATTTCATTTCATTCTTGCCAAAGTCTGAATTATACAAGAAGATTCAGTCAACTATATGATACAATATGAAGATACTTGCTGAAAATCATACCAACTAGGGACTTAGTATTAGACCTTTTAATATCAAGGTCCTATTTCTATGTCTCATCTCTTTTTTGACCTGACGCTTTCATTATGGCGGAAACATATTAAATGTTCTTACGTCAAACAGCGTCTGTGCTGATAAAAACACTTTTATATTCGACATGCACAGCAGTTGATAGCCGGTCAAAGTGAAAAATCCCCATGTTTCGTTCGTAGCCGATTACTTAGAAAAAAATTAGAATCATTCAGCTCAGATACATAGGAAAAGATATAAATCGCTAGACAAGTTTTTCAAAACATATTCTTAATAGACCGAATTATGTACAATATGTAAATTATTTTTAAGGTTTAAACAACTTGCATAACAGAAGTATTTGGTTGGTATGGTTTCCCAATAAAAAAAAAAAAAGGAGCAGACCAAGAACGCGCCCCCAAAAGAGCCCCGCACCAGGCACACCACCAACACACACACACAACACACACAACACACACACACACACACACCACACCAACACACCTATACAAAGAAAACACGAGAAAAAGAACAATAAAGGAACACAGTGGGGCACCGCCTTGGAACGGTCGGGCAAAAACACCACTGGGCTAAACCGTTTTGGGCCACCACCTCCTCTTACCCCCACCTTCCAAATCACAGGACAGTAAATAAAAGACCCTGCTAGTGAATCTCAACACACGCAATGGAAACAAAAGGCTGGATGTAAAACACAAAAAGCTCTGAAAAAATAAAAGCAAACCTTGAGAACCAAAAACTATGTACTCAAGCCTTTGCAGAAGGCGAGCACCAAGAGAAACACCCTTAAGGGCCCGACGAAACAGGCCAGAGGACAGAAATCAAAACAGTTTCGTCCCAGTGGGATTTAAAAACTGCCCATCACAGAGTCCTCCCCCTCTAAGTTTGACATAATAGTACCACAAGTCTGGTGTGTCTTTTGGATGTATTGCGGTGTATTTGGTGTCAGTAAAGCAAAACCTATGTTTCAATGTCAAATTTATCGACAACATGAAAGACATTCCTGTAACCACATATTTTTAAACCTAATTGGGGAAATTCGACTCTAGGTCAAGATAGGAACTGTGAAAAAGTAGTACTAGGTGACGTGTTCATGTTGTCATAGTGAAGGTTTAGTAACAATCCGTATGCAATATTTCCCTTAGAATGAACTAGGATAAAACATAATGTCCGTCCTTTAACAGTATCAATTTGGTTTTGCAAAGATAGATATCGTGATAGAAACCTTTCAAAGACATCGTCAAACACACAGCCTAGTCTAGAATAAAATGTTCAACATTTGAATCCATTACTTAATTGTAAAATCAAGCATTCACTCCAATTACTAGCATTTTCGATGTATGTCATCTTTATCTATTAACTATATGAGGATTAGGGATGTCTTGAGATCTTTTGCGCTACCTTTGAGATCCAAAAATTACAATTTATTTGACAAAATGTTTGCAAAAATATGAAACTTGAAATGAATGAAACTGTGTTCCTTTAATTGTTCGTTTTGTCCTCGTGTGTTTGCTTTGTATGCTAGTGTGTGTTGGTAGTGTATATATGTGTGTGTACAGATTGTGTGTGTGTGGTGTGTGGTGTGTGGGGGTGGGGGGTGGGGGTGTGGCTGGGTGATGGGGGGGGTGTGTGGGGTTTTTTGGGGGGGGGGGGGGGTGTTTTGGGGGGGGGGCTGGTTTTGGTACGGGCATGGTCCCGTTTGATATTATTTTTGGTTTTAAAGAATAACTCCTGATTAAATAAGATTATCTTATTCCTTTTTACATTGTCCTTATAAGTCCTACGTTATCCCGTTCCGCGTACCATTAAGTGATACAAAGACGATAACGGATGATAGCTTACGTAATTAGATAACATTTCTTGAAAGCCCGGAAAGCAAATACTTCCGTACTTAAAAATTAGGTCAGTAATTATTATATGGAATCTTTGAAAAGATAGCGACGACTTACTTAATTTAGTTTGTTAGAGTTACTAGAAGTATCAATACATATCACATTGCTATGGATTTGTCAATCGAAACTGCTATTTATACTTAGAATGTGTTACTACACGGATTGCCCTTTTTGTGGTTCCAATCTGTGTTATGTGTTGGTAAAGTCAGAGTTTAATATCCTCTTCAATAAGCATAAACTTCAACAGGGAATGCCCCCCCCCAAAAAAAAAACCCACACAAAACCCCCAAAAAAAAAAAAAAAAAAAAAAAAAAAAAAAAAAAAAAAAAAAAAAAAAAAAAAAAAAAAAAAAAAAGGGGAAAAAAAAAAAAAAAAAGGGGCAAGGGGGGGGCCCGCCTTGGAACGGTCAGTGGCAAAAACACCAGTAAAAACATATTTTAAAACTGTAAAAGATACAATGTACAACCAATTAAATCCTAAATGTCAGCCAAAGAGATAACATGTCTACCCGATACTTCAATTAGACCACAGACATGTGTTATAATACAAGGTATTCAGAGAATGCCAATTTAAAAGGGAACTTATTCCAGTCATGCGCTAATACAGACAAGAACTGTAACTCAGATTTGTTAGGATCGCGCATTTACCCCGACAATGACATTTTTATTTAAAACGTACTCGTACACTCACAATGAAATTTTATCTAAAACGTACCCGTACCCTCAGAATGACATTCTATAGTCTACTTCGAATAAACTCTACGGCAATTACTGCTGTTCTCTACATAGTTGTTTAGTACAGACATGACTCTATGATAGATATCGACGTGTAGATGTGATCTTTCGCCCAAGTGCTTCTATACATTGTCCAGAACACTGATGCATAAATAACAACCAGCGTGTTGCCATTCTCAGACTATTTAGTCTAGGAAACATGTAATATGACGCTAATGCGAAACAATAATGTTGATATAAAGTGTCGCGTCAAAACAATTTAATATCACGAAGAAGAGTAAACAAATGAAATTTATATCTTAATGGCTCACTGTTGGGTTATAATATCGGATAAGGTGACAACATAATAAAGAGATATGGAGTAAATAAAATTAGATTAAGAAATTCATTTTATCACAAATCGTCTGTACTTTCCGAAATGAAACTTATCTAAATAGTACTTAGTATTCTCGTCAAATTAAGAAATTCGTTTTGTGTTAAACTTAAAGCCACATTTGTCATAATTGTAAACGCCGTCGATGAGATGACCGTGTTACATAGCTATAAACAACTATATTTATTCAATAAATTAAATTCTCAACCAAATGTTAATTGAGTTCATTGTATCTAAGAAGCAAAGTGCGGTAGGTGAAAGAACAATTAGTTAATTCTATATGATTAAATCATAATTGGGTTTCAATAGCGGAAGATTAGGGCACTTTGATAAAATTCAATGATACAAACTCTTGCAACAATCTCACTGAGAAGTTCAAAGCGTTCGAAGATTTGCAAAAAAATTAGATGTTACCTGATACATACATTTTAGATTTAAGTTCTTGCATCTTTTAGATATATTTCTCTATGATTGCTTCCTCTGACAGATACTCGTACCGAAAGAAGGGATTGAACTGATCATACTACGCTGACGAGACCTTTGGGTTATCAGTCCTATCCCGTCCCAACAAGGCCTTCCACATTAGCGCATGCTTTATAACAACATAACATACTTTTTTTTTTTTTTTTTTTTTTTTTTTTTTTTTTTTTTTTTTTTTTTTTTTTTTTTTTTTTTTTTTTTTTTTTTGTTTTTTTTTTTGTTTTTTTTTTTTTTTTTTTTGTTGTTGTTTTTTTTTGGGGGTGTGGGGTTTTTTTTGGGGGGGCTGTTTTTTGGTACGTGGCATTCCCTGTTTGATATTATTTTTTTTTTCCTCCCTGTCAGATACAATAACCTACGTAATTTTAATAAGTTCATGTAATACAGTGTAAAATACACACAATCACACAATTTACTATCTTTATGTAGTGTTTTGAAACCACGTGAACAAAAACAAGTATTGCTACTTAGTAACAAGCAGGTGTAACTAAGTAGACTTGCCACTAACGTCCGCCTTTTTTCAGACGTTATTCTATCTAAACGAGATGTACTGTCAATAGTATGACCAAGACGTTATGATTTGAACTTGAACAAACTTGGTAGAGGCAAAATAGGTGATGCTACATGCCAAATATCTCAGCTCTAGGCCGTGTGGTTTCAGAGAAGAAGTTTTTACTATTTGAGCTCATGTGAAACCAAGTGACCCCCGGACGGGGTCAATTTTAACCTGGGGCTCATAATTTGAACAATCTTGGTAGAGGTCCACTAGACAATATTACTCTAGGCCTTGTGGTTTCAGAGAAGATTCTTTCCTCTATTTGTTGCCATAGCAACCAGAGTTCTGCATGGAATGTAATCCTTTGAACAATTTTGGTAGAGGCCCATATAGGGAATATACCTGCAGAGTTTCATCAACATTGACCCAGTGGTATCAGAGAAGATGTCGTTTGAACCAAAATTTTGACAGACAATCATCAATTAGAATACCTCACCCTGGTAAAGCCAGGTGAACTAATAAAAACAGTATGGTATTGCTTATTTGAAATGCCTCGTTAACAACTGAAGTATATGACTTTATTGCACATATCTTCATTATAAGCAATGGTGACAGTATCAACTCAATAATTTAAAAGTATCCGTTATAAAACATTGTCGTTAAGCTGTAACAAGTTTTAGACTGGTGGAGATAAGCCCAAACACGCTACATTTCAAACACCGTAGATAATTTAACTGTAGAATGTGTGGATAACAACCGTTAACTTCGCTACTGGAAGGTTATGCGATATAGACGAAATTGAGCTACTGTTTGAATGTAACATACGATAAGACCGTGATTTATCGGGCGGTTTCTGAAAATGTTAACATGAACAATTCTAAATTATTGTCATTAACCCAGTATTTCTAACACTGTCATGCTATCGGTATAAATAACATGTCTGCTATCTTATGTAATCAACCTAAGGGATATTCTCACGAAGTAGTTTTCCAAGGAACTGACGAGATAACAATCCACACGACGGTAAATACCCAATTAAAGCATTTCCGAAGTTTTATTACAATTAGTGTATGTACTGTGTAAAATTTCTTGCGTCTATCGGTTAAGATTTACATGATGTTTAGAAACCTCGTGCGCCTTTCTGATTGTGTTACATACTGTCTGTTAAGGAAATGTTTACTTTATATTCACCTTTATAACATGTTTGAAGCTTGTTCAGTCGTGTAAGTATATTTTGAAACCACCAAGAAAATAAAAAACTAGTTAAGCATTCATTGCTTCGAGTACAGAGATATTGGAGCTGACCTATAGTAGAGGTAATATGACACATACATCTTATGTTAAACATCTCCTAATAAGGGCAAACCAGATATGATAGTTGAAGTCACTGCGACTGCAAATGAAATATAATGTTTGTTTATTCGACTAAATGTCCAGTCTACAAATACCTAATCTGACCATTTCTTTTCTGATAAGGGGTCATAAAACAATAAGGGATTAGACCTCCTGTGTTTTATGTTGGTTTTTTTTATTAGGGGGTGGGGGAGGGGTCACTTATGAAGGAGATTGTGGGGCAAAGGAATACATTGCATATTATAAAATTAATAGAATAATGAAAATTTAAAACAGAGCTGCTAGAATTATATTGAATAAACCATAACGAAGTAACTCATGTGATATGTTCACATAATTGAAATGGTTTTCGTTTGAAAATAGATGTAATTATCACATAGGACTACTTGTTAATAAGTGTAAAAATAGGCTTTTTCCAAAATATATTTCCAAACTTATAACCCTTTCAACAAATAGCAGATATAATCTACGTTCAACTGAACGTTTTGATATTGTTTCACTGAAACTAAGATCAGTTTATTTGATAGATTCATTCACCTACAGCAGCGCAAATACCACCAAGTATCAGAAAACTTTCCTAAATTCAGCTACAAAAAAATTCTTTTAGACAAACATGCTCAAGAATAAACTGTTTAATATATTCATCGACTGTTTTCTCGTGCGTCCATAGTTTCTACTGTTAGTATTGTGATACAATAGTGTACTTGCTTATAAATTTATTAAATAAATCATAACAAGTAAACACTATAACTAAGTGTAAATGAATATGTTTGTATCTGATATGTGTGTTTTTAACTATGTGTTTATTTCTACTTGATAGTTTGTATTTGTTTTATTTTATTTTCAGTTTTATCGAATGCAACAGTTTAAATAAGAATACGTTATTTGTTACAGAATTTTATATGCATACCACTCACCTGCGACTTGTGACAATATGTGATCAAACCAAATTTCTAAACTATATATTATAAACACAAACATTCTGATTGACCTTGACAAGACATACATGTTGACCAATTTACATGGTGATTGGGTTGTAAATGTCTGATTACCCATATTCATACTCGACCTATGTTTTATCAAGAAAATCATACTGACAAAGTTTCATGAAAATCTAATGAAAAATGCAACCTCTATTGTATATTCAAGGTTTTTCTATGATTTAACGGGGTGACCTAAGTTTTTGACCCTAGATGACCAATGTTCAAACTCGACCTAGATAACATTAAGCCAATCATAATGACCAAATTTCATGATTGTCCAATGAAAAATGCAACCTCTATTGCATACATAAGATATTTCTATGACTTGACCTCGTGACCTCGTGGCCTAGTTTTTTAACCTAGATGACCTATGTTTAAACTCGACCTAGGTTTTATCTATTTAATTATACTGACCAAGTTTCACGAAGGTCCAATGAAAAATGCAACCTCTTTAGCATACAGAACGTTTTTCTATGATTTGACCCCGTGACCTTGTATTATACCCAGATAACTAATACTCAAACTCGACCTATGTTTTATCAGGGCAATCATGCTGACTAAGTATAATAAAAATCCAATAAAAATGCAACCTCTATTGCATACAAAAGGTTTTCTATGATTGACCCCGTGAGCTAGTTTTTGACCCTAGATGACCATTATTTTAATTGACCTAAATTTAATCAAGGCAATCATACTGATAAGGTTTCTTAAAATTCCAACGAAAAATGCCACCCGGATTGCATACACGAGTTTACTATGATTGACCCCGTGATCTAGTTTTTGACCCTTGATCAATGTTCTGCCTCGACCTACCGTTTATCAAGGCAATTATACTGACAAAGTTTCATAAAGGTCAAAGGAAAAATGCAACCTATATTGCATACCACAGGTTTTTCTATGATTTGACCCCTGACCAAGTTTTTGAACCTAGATAAACCATACTGAAACTCGACCTATATTATATCAAGGCAGTCATACTGACTAAATTTCGTGAAGATCCAGTGAAAAATGCAGATTCTATTGCATGCATAAGGAAAAGTAAGGACAGACAGCCCTTTTCACCCTAGATAAATCATAATGAAACTCGACCCTCTGTTGTATCAAGGTAGTTATACAGACCAAGTTTCATGAAAATCAAATGAAAAATGCAACCTCTGTGACATACACAAGGTGTTTCTATGATTGACCCCGTGACCAAGTTTTTGAACCTAGATGAACCATACTGAAACTCGACCTATATTTTATCAAGGCATTCGGACCAATTCGTGAAGATCCAGGAAAAGCAGATTCTTGCATGCATAAGGAAAAGTGAGGATAGACAGACAGACGGACGGACGGACGGACGGACACCAGGCGACCATAATAGCTCACAAATATTAATATTATTATTATAATTACCATTATCTCAGAAATGTTTAGGTATTACAAGAACAATTTTCACTGCATATAGATAAAACATCATATTTTCTATACATGATTTCATTTTTTAATTGTTATTGATAACTATTCAATTATTCAAAGTTAATAAATTTTTAAAAAATGTCCTTAGAAACAAGACTGAAGACAGAAAGACTGAAGAGTGACATATCCGAAGACAGATAGAAAAATAAATTGATGAATAAAAACCTATTCCTTTATGTATGATATATAGATAGATAACAAGTCTGGAACTAATGTTATTAGAGTTGATACACTCCAGACTAATACAATAGAGGAGAAACCGCCTAAATAACGACGTCAAACTGAGACATATAATTTATACTCAAATTGCATGTCAGAGAGCAATATATTTGATAGAAATAAACGATGTTTCTCCGACAAAAATACTTACAAGCATATCCTTTAAGACATAAAATGTGTTTTGATTTATATGAATTTGAACAAATGGGTAATTTAAATCCTCATTTAGTAAAAGTTAGTATCTCGAAATAAATGAATTAAATATAATTATATTTTGTTGCATTTTATACATGTTTTTAGGATTAAAAGAGTAGTTTTTCGGTGTTTTCTAAGTCTAACTAAACTTGATCGTACTGTGTACTATGTGCACTTATGTACTGTAACAGTAAATAACGATAAAATACGTCACGTTTTCCTTGGACAATACGTACAGTAAGTGGCGTACGCGTCCAATTACAATTCCTGCTTGTAAATAAAAATGAAATGTTGCTACGCGTGTAAAATAGGCGTGGTAGTATTCATATATCATATCGAGTCAGAATTGAAGTAATAAATGCCTCCATGTATTTTATCGCTGATTAAAATATAATACAATCAGTCGTTCGGATGTGAAAAATTGAATGACCTTTATTTCAAATTACCCTGCATCCGAACTTCTTACTGTATGTAAATCAACGATAAAATACAGGGACAAATTTATCAATTTTAAATTTATCTTCCATAGTCACAATCTTGGCGTTTGATACTTTTATCATGATGAAAGTTCATGTAAATGTTTTTTTGTTAAATGCCCAAATATTGACTTTTGTTATGGCAAAAAGATTTTTAGTTCTGCTTTACGCTCAGTTTAGATGGTCTCTACTTTGTTAAACATTTGGTCCTTTTTCATATGAACGGCAATTAGTTGTTTAAATTGCTTTTAAGTACACAACAACTCTTGGGTCATTTTCGGCTTCAAAATGTACCAAATATTTGATGACAAAACATCTTTGTCCACAATAGTTTCATTTTGATGACAGTTAGTGTTTTCTTATTTTGCCAACTGGATGTTTTGACCTAGTTTCAGACAGATATATTTGATGAAGAAATGCAGTGACGACAAATTCTTGTCACGGAAATATAGTCAAACATTTTCTTAGAAACTGTTGACATGACCACGATATAAGAGTACAGAGTATTGCCTTACGGCGGCAATGTCTTAAATGGACAATTCCTCATATAAATGAATACAAAAGACAGAGCGATAACACAGCAGCGGATTTGATGATTCATCGTGATAAGATTGATATCCTCACATAAAATCTGAGCCATTTATTTACTGACCGTCTATTGACCGAGCCAACGCATATTCAGCTACATATTTATAAAGAATCAAAACATAAAAGGGGTGACAATAGGCAGTTTATTTGTACTTGTGTTATGGCTACTGCATATATCTAATGATTCATGTCTCTGTCTTTTCTTGACAAACAACGGTAGTTTTACTTATATTCTTACAATATCATTGACGGCAGAACAATTACTGTGCTCTATATATAGCATGTATTTTCGATAAAAACACCGATAAGAATGTTTTTCGATCAAATTACAGTTAATTTAGCCGATATGATACCTTTCCACGTAGGGAAAGCTACATGTACTTTGAAATTCAAAAATGTAATGAGACTAACTCGTACATGGAGAGAAGATTTGTTTTAAACACAAAAAACCGTGATGTCAAGAGACATGTTTAGGTGTTTATAGGGACTTAACAATCTACAAAATTTTGATGATTTAGGGCTTTGCGTGAATGCAATATACAATTACTTGAGACAGAGACAAGTCATGCGCCTCATTTATCTGTTTAAATGCATAGTAATAATAATACATAAACCCTGGACGTTCCTTGGCAAATTGCTGTCTGCAGTGTGATTTGTTTTTACCAATAACTCTGTCACAAGCCAATAGATTTTGTATATTGGAGTCTGATAAATGGCTTTAGGTGTTGTTTGGTATCACTGGATCGCAAAATGATTGCACGAATGCACGAAAAAATGCATAACAGCCCTGCGGAGAGATATTTGATATTTTCGCATTTCTGTAAATGCATTCAGCTTGCTGCGGACCTTAAGGGAGATATTATGCTAAGGAATTTTCCGTCGACCTACGTGACCATTACACAAGTACAATTTTCCGAAAATGTTAAGAATACTTTTTCATTAACAAACATAAATAGGACTTTGTGCAAACTAGAAATCCATATCACAGGCAATTGTGAAGGTTATTTTCACAAAAGATATTACAGATTTTGACAACTTGGTTTAAGACCAAAGTGTCCTTTCCGAGTTATTTGACATCAAAGTACCACCGTTATATATAATATATATCTTCAACATATGGAACAAATAATCGAAAGTGTACTGTTGGCAAGAATTATTTTGTTATTTCGAGTCAACAGTTCTCAATCTATTTTGTATTATGGCACATTTGCTCTGCTACTCTATTGTTACTTTGGTCTATTGTAGTTAGATCAGACATGTTGATTTTTGTAGATAGATCACACTTAAGCTCCATCTCCATACACAGTGTATATAATCAGAAATACAGTACACTGTTTTTCTAAAGATATATGCAGCAACCATAATACAAATAACGTAACTTATCTACGGTTAAATGCCTCGTTACATCATAGAAGACGTTTTAACTACGAAGTTTTCATATTTTGTAAGCTGTGCACAGTATTATCCTCACAAGTAATCAATTTTGAATTTTTACAGTATTTTATTTTCAAAAGATGTGAAATTGTGATGTACTCAAATTATCGACAGTATATATGCTTAGTACATTTAAAAACGAAACATTTATAAGTCAACTATTATAATTTAACAATTTATGGGGAAAACAGTTTGCATAATTCTAACTGTCCTTCCCATTGATTATTGTCTTGTGATGTAATTTCTTCAAAACGACACGAAAAAATGTAAAAGTGCAGAAATAAAAAAAAAATATTTACAATTAAATTTTTATTCTGTTATTTTTTCGAAAAGGCTAACAAATCAATAGATTTAGAATTTCGTCAACCTAAGAAAAATTACATAACAGTGATAATGTTTGTTAAAATTGCAGAAAATCTGGTTTGCTTATTAATTTTGTAATTTTGTTAAAACTTGGCTACATTCCCTTTTTTGTTAATGAAACCACTATCTTAAGCATAAAATTTGTGAAATGAACCCATTTTTCTCATACATTTTGAATGACTAAGGCGGTGTTCTGTAAATATGGCAATTGTTTTCATTTAATCGTTTACCCCACAAAACATTTATGATTGATGCAAAACCTTTCACAACATGTTATTTCAGACTAAAACAATACTTTGATGTAACATTTTTCACGACTTATTCCCCATTTTATTTAATTGAAACAATCAATATTGATAACAAATTGTCAGCCGGCGCTCTTCTTTGCACAGTATATACCTGAAAATCAATTTTCCGTCAATGTGAAAACATAAAAGTTAAATTTTCAAAAAGAATTGTCTAGTACTGGTTCTCCCTAAGGAACGATTGTTTAATAAATTGCCCGCCTGTTAAAATGACACAAACACGATTGGAACGGGCGTTAAATTCCTACAACACAACATGTAAGGGTTACGTTTTTAAATATACTGAGTATAGAAAGAAGGAAGCTTGAAACCAAAATATGGATGCTATTACTGTTCACCTGAAAGTAACTGCAATTTATGACCTGAATTATTGCTGCCGTAAAAGCAATCAGCTGTTTATAGCAGCAGTGATTCAATAAAAAACGACCAGTACAGGAGTCGAGCATGTATTTTGTCAGGTATATGTTAGATGTATTGATATTATCTTAACAAATGTCGTATTTCTTTAAATGTTAAGAGTAAAAAATACTTGGAGAGATTTTGTCTTAGAGTTAGCGCTTTGGCAATGACTATATCAAGGTGTTTAAAATGCAATTTCAAAGAAAAATAAATGTCATATGTTTCAAAAGGCAACAATATACTTTAAAATATGTAAAAAAAACACGATGATTGACAAGCACTGTTCTCTAAATTTTCTAGCAACCGTAGTAAAATATTGTACAAAAGTATATAGAAACTTTAAAAGACATACGTGGACATTTTGCTATTTTGCTGTAATAATTAAAAAGTGTCATATTCATATAATAATTATAATAATAATAATAATAATAATAATAATAAAAAAAAAAAAAAAAAAACAAAATCTTTATTTTATGAAAGTAACATATCAGACATACAAGGATTTACATGTATTTCAAAATACATCTTATTTTCATATGGCCTTCAACAATGTAAAATGCAACAACAATAACATACCGTTGATAGAGAAATATTTAACAGATATGATTTTCTAGTTATAAATAATTTAACAATCATATTTTTAAAAGTCTATTTTTTAGCAAAGTTAGATATGACAAAAGTAAGACAAAAATTGTTTAAATTGTTGAAACTTTCTTTTGATACGACAGACACTCAAAAATTTAGTCCAAAAGTTAGTGCGGAAATATATTTGTAGAAGTAAATTTATAATTAAGAACAAATCTTATTTTCATATGGCCTTCAAGAATATAAAAGAAGAATTAAAATGCAACAACAACAACAACAACATACCGTCGATAAAGAATTATGAAAAAAAATGATTTGCTAGTTATACATTTCAATTGAACAATCATATTTTTCAAATAGTATATTTGTTTGGCAAAATAAGATATGACAAAAGTTAGACAAAAAATGTTTAAATTGTTGAAACTTTCTTTTGATACGACAGACACTCAAACATTTAGTCCAAAGGTTAGTGCAGTCTTGCAAAAGTGACACTTCATTTTTGCCAAAGAATTATAAAACATGCTTCAGTCAATATGAAAATACTTGCTGAAAATAATACCCACCAGGGGCTTAGTACTAGACCTTTAAAGACCAAGTTCCTATTTCTATGTCTCATATGTTTAGACTTGAGTCTCGCATAACGGCGGAAATATAAAAAAAAATGTCCTAACGTCAAACAGCGTCTGTGCTGATAAAAACACTTTTCTATGCGACAAGCACAGCAGTTGATAGCCGGTCAAAGTAAAAAAAGCCACATGCTTCGTTTGTAACGATTGTTGAGAAACAAATCAAGATCTATACAGCACAAAAACATAGGAAAAGATATAAAAAATTGCCAGAACATTTGTTCAATACTGTACATATTCTTAGTTGACAATTTTTTTAAAGATATGTAAATTAATTTTAAGGGTTTAAAAAAGTTGAAAAACAGAAGTATTTGGTCGATAAGGTTTTCAATTATATTTGGAATATAGTAACACAACTCTGGTTGAAAAACAGACAGAAATAGAGCAATAGTTTTTTTAGATTAACTGATCATAAAATGCTTAATGTTACCATAGCTAGTGTGATTGCCTGATATCCGTCATTGGTCTTTCGTCTGTCCGTATATAAATTTAGAACACTAAAGAGATAATTATTATAATTTAATATATTTTTTGTTTCAATATGTTCTAGGTTGCATTTGAAACTTGATCACACGGGAATGAAAATTAGATCACAAAGAAAAAACGTAGAAAAACATGTGAGCTGGCGCGCATGGTTAGAAGTCATAAGGGCACATTACAGGAAAAACGTCTTCCTGAACTTAAAGTGAAATTGGCTCCCAGGGAAGCAAGACTTATGTTTCAATGTCAAATTTATAGACATCATGAAGGACATTCCTGTAACCACATATTTTAAACCTAATTTAGCTAACTCTAAGTCAAGATAGGAGCTGTGTCACAAATGGTAAAAACGAAGTACTAGGTCACGTGTTTATGTTGTCATAATGAAGGTCTTTTAGCATATTCAATCTTTCACTTAGAATGAGCACATATATTTGTTGAATTTGTATCAATTTCTTAAAATTAAGAATTCACTCTAAGTACTAGCATTTTCAATTTTTGTCAGCTTTATCTTCGAACGACGATTATAAAACATCAACTATATGAAGATGAAAGGCGTCACTACCTTAAAGATTCTCAAATTATCCTTTATTTGATAAAAAGTTTGCAAGTGTCTTACAGGATAACGCCTGATTAAACAAGAAATCATGGATCATATTTCCTTCTTATTCGTTTTACATTGTCCATGTAAGTCCGACGTCATTCTGCTCCGCGGACCATTAAGTAATACAAAGACGATAACGGTTGATTACTCACGTAATTAGATGACACTTCTTAAAAGCCTGGAACGCAAATTATTTCGTACTCGGAAAAAATAGGTCAGTAATTATTACATGAAAATTTTGAAAAGTCTTACTGAATTTAGTTTGTTAGAGTTACTAGATGTATAACTACATGTACATATCACATTGCCATAGATGTGCCAATGAAGACTGCTTTTTGTACCGAAGTTGGCGTTATCGTCTATAGCATGTCAAAGACCTAGAAGAGTAATACAAGTTGAAGGTTGAGCACATATGCCTGTCAAAGATTGTAATCAAATGACCAATCAAGATAAAAGACAGACAAAAATGTGCTTGAAATGCATATAATGTTGCGATGAGTTTCTTCAGAAGAGATTAAAACCCCATTTGACAAAATGTTACACTTTACTATTTATGTAATGCCTCAAGTTTAGAAATGTTATCTTATTCTGCTTGTACTTAGTGATATTACCCTTGTGATATTGCCCTTGTGACCTGTGATGGCGACCATTCAGTACATTCCGTGCTATCTTGTTATAATGTGTACTACATGTTTACTGTGAAGCCATTTGTATATAACGGCCTGCTGTAGTCCATATTCTATACCTGGTATCAGCATGTGGGCTGGTTATGTGGTTACTAAGCCGGACAAGGCGGTTTTCTCCGGGTACTTCAGTTTCCTCTACCCTAGAAGGCCACAACAACTCGACCGTCTGTGCCAACGAACGTTATCTTGCAATAATATCTGTAACTTGCATTGCAATCGATGTAAGATAATTAAAGTTTATTTTTTACAATAACGTCGCGGTAAACATAGCAATATAAAAAATAAGTTTGTTAAGGTTAAAATCTTCGGGCTGTATTCAGAGTACACTTTATTCAACTTGAGGTACTATTTGCTCGTAATAGGGTCAATATAATTAGAAGTTAGGCATACGCTTCAGACGGTTAAGAGTGTCTCGACATTTCTCCTGTCAGTAATTGCTGATATGACGTCATAAGCTGACATCGATGATAAAAGACTTAGGATTAGTTCTCAGACGGTTTTGGAATAGGTATCGATTGGTCAGCATTTAGTGTCAACGGATGAATCAAGTTTTGGCGTACTACATCTCAATGGAAAAACTGATAGATTCCTGTACCATAGAAGTCTGAGTGACCTTTATTTTTTAGCATTTGACTAATGCTTATTGTGTTTGTTAATCGTGTAGTCAATGACATGTCTATTGATTTATATTAGAATGTCGACGCGCAAAATTGTACCTTCGGACATTTGTTACATTATTCGACAATAATTGATAAAAAGCCATAAATTTTAATTTGCATCAAACTCCTCAAAGACCATTAGTATGGCAACAGTGATTTGAAATTATTCTTTTTTATTCTGCTTATACCCTTTGAAAAAGGGCATATCGTGGAAAGAAGACAGGAAATAGTTCACCAGATATAATATATATTGAAAGAGTATATAATGATGCTATTAGGAAATGATTATCGGAATAGTTAACTGCCCATGTAAATTGAAGTGAGTTTTGACGTCAAATTGTGATATGTGACGTCATTTTTAGAGTGAAAAATGACGCCTTAGGTATACTTTTTCAAATTGTTGTTGTTTTGTATGTACTGGACGAAGGTGACTGATCTTTTTTTTTTCAAATATTGATATTGAAATATTGTTTGTTTAAAATATGCAAAAAAACTAGATTCCAAGTATTGTTTTCCGAAGGCCCATTTTCCCGTGTCGCTGGTCATTTGTAATTATGATATTTCAATTAATTTTGTTAAATCTCTGTTTTAAGTAATTTAAAATAAAGAGTTCAAACATATCGTTGCTCTTTTAATGGAAGAATCGCAGCTCTCTGTTTACGTTGAACATACATTCGTAACATTTTTAAATGACTAAACTATTCTTATATACCCGATGGTGTCCAGTGATTGCAACTTTCAACATACCAGAAAAAATGTGTATATGATTTACAATATTTTTCACATTTACAACTTATTAAATTGAGAAGGAAATATTACATTTTATAACTTATTACCTTTCTTACAGGATCATACATAGAATGTATCTTTCAATACAATTGGTACTACAGCTACATCAAAATTCAGTTTAATGGACTTTGTTATTCAGAGCACAAGTATCTTAAAAAGCTGTCTTTTAAGTAAATATATAACCGCATATTCTGATAGTGACAACTGAATTTTTCGTACTGTCTGTGTTATCAGACGTGTACGTTACTAATCTAGCAGGGCTATATAATCAAACACACATAGTAAATTGACAGTTAGAGTTAGGTATATATTGCTAAAATATAATAGATTTGCCCTACATCGCTCACCTGAGTGTCATCTCTCTTTAAGCCAAAAAAGTAGGTCAAACGGTCATTATCAAAGTCAGTCATAGGAATTTTAGAAATGAGATTTTAAAACTATAAAAAAAGTTAAAACTCATCTTTATAGCTTTAAAAGAAAGAACTAGGCCAAATATCTAGGTCAGGCAAAGGTTAAAGTTAAAACCTTTGGCAAAGTATTACCTAAGGAACATTACTGCCATGTTTCATCAAATGCTATCAAGCAGTTTAGGAGGAGATGTCGCTGGAAGCAACTAGTTGACAACGACGAACAACAAAGGACGGACGACAGACACATGATTCCTTAAACCTTATCTTGAGCACGTTGTGAGATTAATCCTTATTGTTGAGGTAATAAAGGATTATTATTAATTAGTGATTCTACATGTTTGATTATACTCTGTGTCTTTTAGGAGCTAATGATTGTTTTATTGCGTGACATATCTATTTAATGGAAAGAATTGACTTGAAATTGGCAATATGTTTACCAATGATACGTTTAATCAACGGTGATAGTGGATAGTTTACTTGTATCTAACCTGGCTTAGAAGTGCAAATGGAAGTCCTTTACTGTATTTTTGAAGAGCATGTATATTTTACTAAATGTATGGCTTTTGTAAACACTACAACGGATGTGTTGTAAACTTTAGAAAACAGTCTGACCTTTAAAACGAAAGTCATATTTCTATAAGTTTACCTACAGGGTCAGGCGCAGGAGTCCTCCTGTCTGAAAATTTGCCCATTGCCCTCTTTTACATTTTCTAGTTACGGAAATTTTAAGCCTTTAATTGAGATGTCAATATAACCTGCTTTTTGTCTTTTGTATCTGACATTTAATATCTGAACAAACGCTGCATAACTCCCCGTGAAGGTAAGCTTTATAAATATGAACCTTATTTACTTTCTATATGCAAAGTCCGCAATTTATTATGAAGGCTTATCATTGTACCAATAACGTGTTAGGTGTAAATTAAGCTTTATCTAAGTCATTGAATGTAGACCAGTGTTAAATTAAATGTGCACTTGTTGGACAGAAACACACAGTGTCTTTGTACTACGTGACACGCGTGCAATGGCGTCAGTTAAAGTAGAAGTTATCACTGCGTTAAACATTGAAACTATTGCAGAGATGTGTGTTGTCAAAAAACTGCATCATTGTAAAACAAAACGTTTTACTCAGTCAGCTAACGAGTAACACATGACATGTTAAAAGATTCGCCATTTGAAGCAACTTTCCCGAAAAGAAACAGCTAAAATTAGGGTGAAAGCAATTTTCCGACAGCGTTTCCAAATATGATGATTGGTCAGCAAACGAATTAAAAAATTATTTATTCTTCAACCGTGTTATGCTCAATAGTTTTACGTCCATTCAATCTATACACCCAAGAAAAACAATGCCATTTTCAAAAGGATTTTCATATACAATGTAATTAAAGTAAACTCTGTATATAATGAATATGTTGATACCATTCTAATCTGTTCTTTTGTGGAGTATGTTCTATTAATATAGCATTTTCATTTTTAACGATCAGAAAATGTGTTCTTTATATCCGGCATTTCGCAATACCGTTATAATATATAGAGTTTACCGTAACTTTTTAAAGCTTGAACACTCACCACAATAAGATTCCACATCTTTGCAGCTTGTGCAACAAACGTTGATACTATGCTGCAGCCTGTGAGAACTATCACCTTCTTTGGTTGTGTATATAACAGCTCATATAGAACCTTTGTTCCTAGGCCAGGCATGCACTGAAAAAGACAATAATGGATCAATAGTCACACAGTTTGATCTACTTCCATTTAGCATGACCTTGAATGAACGTAAATACGTGGACTTAAATACATGCATTATCAATGAAATAAAGTTTTGCGAGCGTTTGAACTAGCTGATTTACTATTTATAGAAAATCGTAATGTTGTATTTTTGGAGCTTTAATTGAACCGAACTGCCCACGATATCAAAATAGACTACAACGCACTTTGTTGGTGATAATGCATAAAAACATCCGGCTTATTCCATAGTTTTGTAGAATATGCTGATCGGGTTTGTGATTGACAATGATACTGATTTACACAGTCACATGGTACATTGTATTTAAAGCATATCATATCACAAGGATACGTGCTATTTTATTTTGGGGGTACTTCGTGTAATTTTACCGTTTTAATTGATCATTCTTTGACGCAAGGCATTTACAATGTAGCACTGCTTAATACACGTAGAAATGATGATAGTTCCAAAGTTTAAAATAAACTAACTTTGTATATCAATGCCTTTGAATATGTTAAATATATGTTTATACAGTGTACTATCCTACTGTAGTCAAAATTTGTTTATTAATCTGTTGAATGACAGGATCTTACGCGAGACATTGGTAAACTGAATTAAAATGTGGTTTAAGGGGGTCACTGCTGCAATTCAAAATAACAAAAAATCAAATTTACCCTGTTTTTTATGGAAACTAACATATTGCTAATTATTTTCTGGAAAACTAATGATGGGTCAATGACATAACTTTTTCGCAATAAGAATCTTTAGTGATACACTATCAGATCAAGGTGCTAAATGCAGAACTAGCTAGAATTTTGGTATTGTAAACGTTTATGTATGTGGTGTATTTTTCAGGATTGGTATCAATTTTTATTCTTTTCTAATGCAGTATGTCATGATAATTAGAGATAATGGTATTTCTATCATCATTTGAATAAAAATAACGGTCCTAAATATTATCTCACCCACTTAACTAATATTCATTTTTTCAATTTTCGATAACTGAATATTTTCATGATAACAAGGTTTTTCAGGTATTTTGCTACAGATTTATTAAAACCTTTGTTTTAGAATGCAAACATAAACAACAGGGCCATGATGGCCCTATATCGCTCACCTGACTACAATATGCTATAATAAAAGGGGTCATGATTTTAACATAATTTGTAGAGGTCAACTACACAATGCTAAGTAATATTTCCAATATCTATTATCTGCCTGTTGGCCTTGTGTTTTTTTTAGTTTTCCCTATATAAGCCTATGTGAAATCAGGTGCTTGCCCCCGTCCCGGGAAGGTTTAATTTTGATCAGGGGGTCATGATTTGATAAATCTTGGTGCAGGTCCACTAGACAATGCTACATGCTAAATATCTCAGCTCTAGGCCTTGGGGTTTCAGAAAAGAAGATTTTAAAAGTTTTTCCTATATAAGCCTTTGCAAAACTAAGTGACCACCCGCACGGGGACAATTTTGACCCGGAGGTCATAATTTGAACAATCTTGGTGCAGGTCCACTAGACAATGCTACATGCCAAATATCTAAGCTCTAGGCCTTGTGGTTTTAGAGAAGAAGATTTTTAAAGTTTTTCCTATATAAGCCTATGTAAAACTAAGTGACCATCCGCACGGGGTCAAGTTTGACCCGGAGGTCATAATTTGAACAACCTTGGTGCAGGTCTACTAGACAATGCTACATACCAAATATCTAAGCTCTAGGCTTGTGGTTTTAGAGAAGAATATTTTTAAAAGTTTTTCCTATATAAGCTTATGTAAAACTAAATGCCCCCGTGCTGGGTCAATTTTGTCCCGGGGGTCATAATTTGAACAATCTTGGTAGAGGTCCACTAGCCAATGCTACATGCCAAATATCTAAGCTCTAGGCCTTGTGGTTTCAGAGAAGAAGATTTTAAAAGTTTTTCCAATATAAGCCTATGTAAAACGAAGTGACCACCCACGCGGGGTCAATTTTGACCCGGGGGTTATAATTAGAACAATCTTGGTAGAGTACCTCTAGACAATGCTACATGCCAAATATCTAAGCTCTAGGCCTTGTGGTTTCAGAAAAGAAGAGTTTTATATTTTTTTTCTATTTGTTGCCATAGGAACAAGAGTTCTGCATGGAATGGAATTCTTTGAACAACTTTGATAGAGCTTTATGCAAGGAACATCCCTCCAAACTTTCATCAATATTGGAACCGTGGTTTCAGAGGAGATGTCGTTTGAAGGAAATGGTGGACGGATGGACGGACTGACGGACGTACGACGGACCCTGGACGGAAAGCGATCCTAATAGCTCACTCTGGCACTTTGGGGGTCAACGTGCATATAAGAAAGAAATTCAACTAATACTGACAAAAACGTGGTTTTTTATATTTCGACGAACCTTAAGACAAAGAACTATGAAAAGAACTTAATATTTATTTAATAATATATTCTAACAATAAAGTTTGAAGTAAGGAAATATCTTAAACGGTTTTTGAGAAATGACTATTTTTGTACCCCTACCCCTATTTTGGCAAAATTTGTCAATTTAGTTCCAAAATATATGTCAAAATATATTTTTCTCAAAATTATTCAAATGTCTTGCACTCAAATATTCCGATTGTGCCTAAGTTTACCCCTGCCTAATTGCTTTTCCAATTAAATCATTATTTTTGAAATATTACAAATATAAATTTCTGGAACTGCAAAACATCCATAACCTCACCAGTGATCCCCCTTACAGTCACCACGCTGTAGTAAATGTTCCGTGTTGTCTGCTTTTATTTTCACATTTTATATTTTTGTTAATTGAATTGCCACTTTCGCTTGAGGTTTGTAACTTTTCATTATGCAAAACCAATGAAATGTGCAAAACAGGAACATAAAGGTATTCAACAAGCCCTGGAGGAATGCTGTGCATAATAAACTCCTTATTTCAATGCGCAACTAATCATTTACTTCGAGATTAAAGTGTTATCATTAAACCAAGTTCAAAGAAAATTTTAATCTAACAGTAGGAGATAAATTCCTCGAAGTCATTTAAGTAATTGCATCAATTTCATCTAGCTTGTTTTTATCATCCAGTAGTTGAGATGTGGTCTTGTGTTCGCTTTCATTAAAATCTAATCAGACCCGTGGGCATCTTTGTCTATCTTTGGTCATTAGGACTCCCATAACGCATGCAGAACATAAAAGAATACACGGAGAATATCAACTGCATATAATAGCTATATAATCGCAAACATGCTTCTTTAATTCTGGCACTTATTGATAAACGTAACATTATTTGAGCAAGTAATCATCACGATGTTGCGATAAACGTAATTACTATTTTAGCATGTGATTATCACGAGGTTGCGACGTGAAATAAGTAAACACCCATTTTACAGCAGCAGTTTACATTTTGTAAAATATCATAAGACAGCTTTGTCTTTCCATACGGAATGGTTTGCATTTTGTATTCTTGAAGCAAACGTATTATTTCAAGAGTTCGCAAACCGTGTTCGAGGTATTCATTGAATAACTATTCCTAGTGCCAACCCGATGAACTTTAAAATATTATAGTATGTTTTCTACATTTACTAAAGAAACAGGTTGCTTTCCAAAAATTGAGTATTACAAGTACCATGTATTACCAAAGTTAAGAACTTCACTAAACGTGTACAACAATTATATTTGTATTAAATAGGTTTAAAATCAGTTTGTACTGTCCTATTCAAAAGTTGTTGATAAATCAGTATAATGTCAGGACCTTACACCACACATGGGTGAACTGGTGTAAAATGTGGTTTAAACTACAAAAATAGCTTTTATAAATCCGAATAAATCTTTGAACAAATATAGAAGAATGTTTTGTTCTTATACTCTTATACTATATATTGAATTGGTAAACTGTATACATGTCATAGCCAGAGGAGTAACGGTTTCGTTAAGCCAAAATCATTATCATCATCATCATCATCATCAACAACAACAACAACAACAACAACAGAGTCCATTTGATTTAGAACATTATTTTTGTTCCATCTGCTGTACTTTTATAATATACAATTTTCTCAGAGTTACGCAGAAACCCATTACCTTCCATTAGTTAATGACAAAAACAAAATAAAATGACTTCAAGTTGTCTGTGGTCATAATTACATTATATAGAGTCACAAGTGATTTTAAGGATCTTCTTTCAGCCTTGATTACCTGTTTGTACAAAAAAGTCTAAAAATGCGTCAATCTTCCGTTTCAGAGATAAAGTGATGGATGTTGATCAGTGGTAATTGAATCATCTTTGTTGCAACATTCCATCTGAAGCTGGGAGCTGAAAGTAGGTCATCGCAAGACGAGACAAATTGACCTCATTAGTTTTGTTAACCACTTAACACGTTAACTGCGGCTCAAGCGAAAGTATAACTCACACGTGTTGCAAAAGTGATGGAAAAACATAAAGTTATAAAACATGATGTCGTTTGATAGGATGAGCCTAATTATGATGTGATCATTTCAAAATGCTTGTCTTAAATCTAACGATAAATTACATTTTCCGATAGTCGCGTCAGAACTGTTAGAAATAATAAATGAAAAAGTACAATGTTATCTATTGAAGAAAGACTTCAAACATACTTTTGGAACAAACTAGTAGCGAAATTATGATACAGGAAAACACAGCATATGAATTGATGAAAACCGTTGTTCATATATAACTTTTTTCGTGAGAATGTCAAGTGAAGTTAGTGGTTTCCTCGTTTCTGGTAGTATCAAATTTGTCTATAATATAAATGCGGAAGAATTGTTTCTATTGGTATAATTAACGGTGGCTTGGTTTTGATTGGGTGATTACCTCACAATTAAAAACTTATATTTAAAGAATAAATGAGGAATCGTGTAGTGGAATATATTTTATACACAACTTAATCTATCGTTTGGTATCAAATTACAGGATGTTACATACCATTGAATGATACAAACAGGATAACACGGATTATCGAGTATTGATGTTTCTGCCTTTTTATAACGTTTTTGTTGTATGAACCCCTTTTATATTCCTTTAAAATGTGTGAATCTGATAGTAAACATTTGTTACATTTAAATAGATACCAACTTAAAATATGAAATATCTACATACATTTTCCGGGCTTATAGCGAGTATTTTTCACGATGAGATGAAAAACATTAAGTCTGACAGCTATACTGGAAATTGGATTACGTGTAATAAGTCTGCAGAATGATGAATGTACTGGTCGATGAGATACAAGTTAATTAGACCAAATAGGATAGCAAAAAGTAATTAAGAATCAGAGAGAAAGGAAACGTGTGGAAAAGGCATCGGAAGATAGATTTAAATAAATCAGTATATTACATCAGCAGAGCTTTAGTTAATGAATTACATAAATGCAAGTGCTTTTTAGGTTTGCACTTAATTCCTATCAATTTCCATTTACATCCTCAACTAACAGATTTCATAGTAGCTAGATCATTTTTGTGATAATTCAATTATCATACTATATAATTTTATTTACGTAATACCACAAAAACTTTAAGTGGGACTTACATAAACTAAAACGTTTCTTTATGCTGTTTACCATATGCTAACATAATTGTAATTCTCCAGTGAGTCAGAAGTCATACACACCTACAAACATCTTGTCAATCAATACCTAAAATAGTAGCTTTAAATAGCCAATGGTTATATATAAATTTACATTAACAATGCTTTGTAATTTGTTAGGTTTTATTATATATAAATCATCTGCGTACAGAAAAAAAACTTTAACGTCCCAGAGTCACTTTGAATTTACTGATATAGTAAATGAATTTACTCATAGGATAAGTATAGAGCCATGTTCTATTCTCTCTAAAACAATGTTGACATATGCCTTTCTTTTATATTCAAGTCATTTCTTCACGAAAAAGGGCTTTGGCAGAAAGCCTTTTTTATTTTTTGCAGTAGCATTGAAAACAATACTGCGCTTTGTTTCTTACATGTACCTAAAAAGCTAAGTTATGAATGTTTTTGGTATAAATCAAGGTCGTTTCCGCAAGTAAGACATCTTTCTTGGTAAAAAGTGTTACTTTGGACTTTAATGTTACTGTGCATCGAAAATGTTCTCAAATAGTTTTACAATGACACTTGCAGGCATTCATTCTTCGCGTGTATCAAAGTCTGAGTTTTCACCTTGGTCATTTACCATTAGTGAACACTCTACTTTTCTGTATATTAGGTACAATGTCAGGTACAGAGTTCATGAAGTATGCACACAGTATAATGGATAGATCTTGACTAACTTCTACAAAAGTTTTTAAGCAAGCAGTTTTGGACAAAGGCCTTATTTTAAAACAAATAGATATTACCTTTGTGATAATTTTTCAAACAAGTAAGTTTGACCTTTAAAGCAAATCTGTAATCATTACACGTAACTGTAGACCTGTCAATGGAAAAAAAAATGGAACCCTAGTTACACCACTGAGCGGAGATGTGATTGCTTGATTTTGTATTCATTGGTCATCTTATTTAACAAAAGCACACACGAGATACATTAGAATATTAGCGGACAATCTTCTACAGGAAATTAATATATGTCTTAGTTACCTTTTGTTATGCAGAATAGTCCCAAATTATTTCGTATTTACTTAACATATTTCTGAATATGACAGTAGTGTTGGAATGAACTATTAGTTTAAATGTTTAATTTTTTTCAGAGACATTTCATACAATTGCTTATCCGTTTCTGTTACCAGTTTGGTCCCAGTGTTTAATACTCAACTTCTTTGTAAGCCTAAACTCAATAGACAGACTTCAGTGGGTCATAACTTTTCAGCGCCATGATACTGTTAAAAATAACCAGAAAAATTACGGTCAACAAGACTTCTTAAAACATGAAAAATGTTTAGAAAACATAAAAATAATATGTGCTAAACAATTTCTTTCATTAGCGGATACAAACACAACGTTGTCATACAACATTGATGGAAAATCATTTATGACTGGCCAAGTCAAAAATGGTTTGTTATTTTACAACTATGTTCAATTGGAATATATATTTTTTACATTTATGTCATTTTGCTGTCACAGTAGTCGTTAAAAAGCTATTGGTGATTGTATTCCATATGACTTTAATATTCATATTATATTTAATTTTCATATTATACCGTAAGACGTATATTATCGATATTGCAATATTATATTTCAAATATTGTTATCAAATTGCAATCTGATATATACTGTATGTATCAAGTTGTGTTCCCTTCATCCTGCAAGTAGCAGTCCAAAATCCAATAAAACTGTTCATTTTCTCTATGTTTTGGTCAGCGGACAACTGAGCAAACAGTTTTATCTAAAATCAATTCACAGTGTAAGGCACTATGTTTAAGATAATGAGTTTTTTGTGATTAATGAAGAATTATTTCCAGAACAACATCCTATCGTGGATCATGAGGGTTCATGATTAGAAAGCTTTCGTTTCCTCGAAACCAAGTCAAAGAAATAGTTAGACAGAGAGAGAATAAAAACAGTCCACGCTAGAATGAGAAACCAAGTTATCACCATGACACGTTATGGAAATGGAATATCTAAACATGAATCCTTCTGTGCATGATTCAACGCTTACGATTAAAGAAGAAAAACATGTTTCAGTTTTGACTTCAGTTCTTTTGTAAACTGAGTGCGCTGTCTTGTTAAAGTCGTTTTCTATCTTCTCAAATAGTTGTGTTGTCTTATTACTGAACTATTATATCTTCTTATGTGCTGGTATCTTGTAAACGTGTCCTGTTATTATGTCTATTTCACATAATATCTTCTTATTATGTTGCTATATTATGTAAAATATACATGCTATCTTGTCTAGATAAAATGTTAACTTCTCTACATGAGCTGTTATTTTGTCAAACTGTCATGTTATTTTGTCGAAATACCACCTTAACATGTTCAAAGTACATGTTGTTAAAATTGTACTATAAATCCAATGAACGTATTATCATCTTGAATTTCAATGATATCTTGTCAAAGTAACGTGGTATTATGTCAAACACTCATCTTAGTAGATAATATATTCTTAACCTGGTGTGTTATCTTGTCTAAATGGCGTGTTTTTATGTCAAACAGTAATTCTATATTCTAAAAGTCTTGTGTTATCTTGTCAAAATAACGTATTCTTATGTCAAAAATTCATCCTATCCTCTTAAAGTGGTGTGTTATCTTGTCAAAGTGACGTGTTGTTATGTCAAACAGTCATGGTAGCTTCACTAAATATTGTGTTATCGTGACTAAGTATCGTGTTATTACGTGAAGCACCCATGCTATCATTTTAAATATCTTGTCAAAGTGACAGTATGTCAAACAACCAAGCAATCTGTTTAAAGTGGTGTTTTATCTTGTAAAAGTGACGTGTTATGAAGTCAAACACCTATGTTATCTTCTTTAAGTGGTGTATTTTCTTGTCAGTCTTGTGTTATCATGTCTTGATAACGTGATATTATTTGAAGCAGTCATACTATATTCTTTAAGTGATATGTTAACTTGTCTAAGTGAAGTTTTAGTATGTCATATAGCAATGATATCTTTTTAAAGTCGTGTTTGACATAATTACACGCCACTTAGACAAGATAACACAAGACTCACAAAATAAAATAAAACAAATAGAAGATAGCATGAATGTTTGACATAACAAGACGTTATATTAGACAAGGTTATACAATGATTTAAGAAGATAGCATGACTGTTTGACATAATAACTTGGCACGGTAGCAAGATACCATAACACCTAAGAAGATAGAACAGTATATTTACAAGACACCACAACTTTTTGAGAAGACAGAAAAGCACGTTGACAAGACAAGAAATTATGTTTACAAGACAAATTGTAATGTATTAACATAAGACAGCTGCGGCGTTCCATACAGGATAATTAAGATCGATCATATTTAAATAGCAAAGTTTCTGACACTGATATCATAAGTCATACATACAATTGTGACTTCTTTCTTTAGGCTTGCATGTTTATTGAAACGATATTCCTGATATTTATCAGCCGTTTCTTCAATCTGAACATTTTCTTCAAAAGTCAGTAACAATCTAAATTAGAAAGGATATCGTCCGGAAAGACATTGTCTTCAGTGTACGATTTAGCATTAGCTAGTGCGTGTTTCAACTGTCTAAATGGCATTCAGCGTTAAAGATGTCCTAAGTGTAGCTCTTCAATACAGTTAGGTAAAAAATGAGAAGCTCAGGCCTAAAACAATGTGACGTAAAATATCAAAAGTGTGTCTGGTTGATTCAAATGAAGTTATGTACAATTAATAGTGTTTCTTCGAGCACGTACAAAACCTGTCTGCATCGCTTACTTATATTTGTTTTCCAGATATTTGTCTTTCATACTGGATCCTGGAAGAATAAAATGACTTCATCAAATACGCATGTTGTTTATTAATGAATTTTCCCTTATTATTTTGGACATTTATGACAGTCCATTTATTATCGCATTACTTAATTTCCTGATGGCTCACAGGAAATTACCTTACGAGAAAATGTTACGCTTGAATCTGCTTAGTTTGTGAAAAACAAAATTAAATCACTTGATTCTGTGGTCGTTTACGTTAGAAACTTAAAATGTTTATAGCAGTGTTAACCAGACAGGATGAGTGAAAATAGAGTATTTTCTTCACTCTGTATCAACGGAAATCCTGTATTTTGACAAAGACGAGATATAGTTCTCGTGGGAACACTTACAAATATACAATCGTTACTAATGGATGCAGAACACGTCGATCAACTTTGGGACATATAAAAGGATGAGAAATATCGACATGAAACGTTTTGACTAGCGAATCACAAACAATCCGGAAAGCATGACTATCACTGATGCAATGGTAGTGTTAACAATGCGCGTAAAAACTTAATCTTATGTTTAAAACATCGTATCCTTTACATGCTCCACAGAGGTATCCCATTGAGGTTTCCTCGATCACTTAAAATAAACTCTACGATACCTATTCAACCACTGTAACAAACAATGACAAAATCAAACAAAAACATTTTTACTGCATATACTTTGGTTTTACTTTTTTAAATGTTGAACAAATTTATAACACGATCCGGTAATTCAAGGAATAATAGTTCACACATTCAGTGCACAGTAAAATGTCAATGTCACATCCTATGTCTCTCGGATATTACTAACGCTGTGGTACTTGCGTGTCGTATTTTCATACATTAACTGTCCCTAAATGAAGCGTACATGCATTGTGTGCATGCTATGTGACACACACACATAACTATATAACAGAAATGATGTAGAATAATTCAATTCCGTTAAATTTTGCCATTCAAAATTGCTGCATAACTAAACTTTATAGGTGTTCTGTGTATATATATTTATATGATGCAACTCCAGTAGTTTAAAGAGGCCCTCCCTACATCTAACATATTTTATTCTCAAAACATAGATTATGCGTTCAATGTACGTAAACTGATAAATTAATACAAGAAAGAGTGCAAAGAAGAACCTATAGCGAAAAGGCTTCGTTTTACCACAGTTAATTAATATATCTAGGCTTTCTGTAATAAATCGCATCCACCCTTTTATCGTACAACAACAACTCTACATACATTATTGAATTGTTTACGGTACTGCAGTATACTTTAACGGCAGATGTTATCAATAATGACTGAAATGTATAGCCTAAACTTTTAGGTCAAGTTATACTGCTTCCACAGTATCTATCATTTATATTTTGAAGTTATTTAGTTTGACATCAGTTTTAGGATGTGTCCCTTTAATATGTTGTTCCCATTTGATATCTTTATATAAAGCATAAAGAAACAAATATCTCTCTTGTACTGTGGCTTTGACAGTAAAATATGGATGTAATAAAAGTAACTGTCACAGAAAGAAGAATTAACAGCTTCCGGGACTTTGCGTATTATCAAAGGGGTGATTTATTCATTTTACGTCGGTAATGTCAAACAAACAATTAGGTCTATTTGATAATGACAGAGAGTTCTATTACATTTCCACTTGTTTTTATTTTTCTGAGTAATTGGGTTCTGGTTTTTTACGGAATTCCGTTAGGGCCATCGCCTATGAATGAAATAATCTGAAACGCGAAAACACGAAATCACGAAAGTACGATGACGAAAACGCGAAAACACGATGACGAAAACGCGAAAACACGATGATGAAAATGCGATACAATTTCGCGTTTTTATCATCGTACCTTCGCGTTTTCGTCATCGTACTTTCGCGATTTCGTGTTTTCGTCATCGTACTTTCGTGTTTTTGCGTTTTCGTCATCGTGTTTTTGCGTTTTCGTCATCGTACTTTCGAGTTTTCGTCATCGTAGTTTCGCGTTTTCGTCATCGTACTTTCGCGTTTTCGTCATCGTACTTTCGCGTTTTCGTCATCGTACTTTCGCCTTCCGGTACGCATGCGCAAAACAATATTAACAAAACAAAACAAGTGAATCCTTGCAGTAGTCTTAAAGATATGACTTGAACATATTTTTATAATATAAACTAAGGGGGATAATACAAGAGTTATATGAACTGGAGTTATGGTTTATAAACACTGCGCTTATGTACACCTAATAATATATCCATGCTCCATGTTCATACTATAAATTCAAAAGGTTTCGAGGGATTGCTTTGAAACTTATTTGAAATATAGGTAGGGGGTGATGACAGGAAGTGCATTAACTAAAAACCATAACCCTTTCTTGCCAGATTTTTAAGTTATCTCCCCTTGTGACTTGTTTTTTCACATTTGCTATAACTTACTATAACTACAAAAGTTCAAAAGGATTGCTTTGAAACTTGAAGTATATAATGTATAGGTAGAGGGTGATGAGGGAGAGGAAGTACATAAATAAGAACCATAACTCTTGCCAGGTTTTTAAATTATCTCCCCATGTCACTTGTTTGTGATAAAAGGACAACTTCAACACTTTGGCAGGGGTTCACTCCAAATTTGGACCATGTATACTTTATGAAGTGTATAAAGCAGTGCACAGGAACAATAACTATAGCTTGTATAGTTCTTAAATTATATCACTTGATTGTGTAAAATAAATGCTTGCAGCATAACTTAACTATTGCACAGATTAACTCCAAACATGGAGCATGGATATATTATTAGGTGTACATTTCATACACACGCGAAGGTACGATGATGAAAACGCGAAATTGTATCGCATTTTCATCATCGTGTTTTCGCGTTTTCGTCATCGTACTTTCGCAATTTCGTCATCGTAGCTTCGCGTTTTCGTCATCGTACTTTCGTGTTTTCGCGTTTCAGATTATTTTATTCAAAGGCGAATATGCAGATGGCCCTAACGGAATTCCGTAGTTTTTAAATCTATATTTCATGTATTAGATAGGTGAAGACGAGACAATATGATTATATTTAAACCTGTGGCTTTTCTGTATCATTTTGAGAAAGTACAAACATGTATAACTTAATAACGTGATAAATGGAAATGTAAGCTTTCACAAAGTCAATCGTTTAGACGGAATACTATATCCGTATTTTACATACATGTACATAGAATATGACGTTTTATATTGATGAACTATGCGTTACTCAGATTGATTTACCTCTGCATAGGTCGATATAATTTAATAAGATAAATCATTTTTCCGAACTTTTTCCGGAACAAATGGCAAATTCAACTTTAATAAGCTAATGGTATAACGACCCAGCCAACTCGAATTGAAACCAACTAAGCTTAAATGGGCACTCCCTTCGTTTTGCAGATTATAATCTCGAAACATAGATCATGTATTCAATGAACGTAAAATGATAAATAGATACAATTTCAAAGCAGAACTTGTGGCGAAAAATGCCTCTTTTTACCACAATTAATAAATATAGAGGTTTTCTATAATAAATCGCATCCACCCATTAAAATTGTACAACAACAACTCTACATAAATAATTAAATGGTTAACGGTACGGCAGTTTATTTTAAATCGCTGATTTTATCAATAATGAGGTGGAATGCATAACTGAAACTTTTAGGTTAAGTAATGATACTTCCAAAGATTCTATTATCTACTTTATGCGGTTATTTAGTTTGACACAACTTATAGTGTATTTCCCTTTAAACATTGGTCACAGAGTGGATGGTTGAATCACTGCGACATCTCAATAAAGACATTTCCATAAAACACCCAATACTGCATAGTTGGTTCATCATCATGCTGAAATGATAGTACACCATCAAGAAGAGAGATTATTTAAAACGAAAGAGTCAGCAATTCTTTTGTTTCTGTATTGCATGCACCTTTCTGGTACACTTAAATTGTTGTTGGATATAACTGATCGAATGTATACATACTAACTTTAACTACTAACAATCAAAATTACTTAGTTATTCCATTTGATTCACTGCTTTAGAAATGCATAAAGTTATCTTAGTTTCAGGAGTCACGCCAAATTTGAGACACGTACCACGTTACGTGTGATGACAGAGTCTAAGACTCAAAAACTTTTGAGTTGTACAAAGATAATAAGTACATTCAGTGGCAGAAGTTTAATTCAGGCCTAACGTCATTCTGCAGTCTAAGAATTATACAAAAGAAACATGTACAGAAAATCAGCTTTGCATTTCAAACAAAAGTACACATGTGTTTGTGATCACATATAAAAGTAGAACAAGATTTTAAGAAAAACTAACCGACGGCAACCCTCACTTTAGTTTTTATTAAGGAAAGGTTTGTCTTTAAGCCGCATTAGATAGAGGAAGCAGTATTTGGAGTATGCGTTCATTAACTCTTTTATTAGGAGGAACGTCTTTGTGTCTATTTTTTCTCATTTTACATTAACCGATTTTACGAACGCGAAATGATTCCCCAACAAGAAAGAATGTAAGATTACAAGAAGTCAATATCTGCTGTAGATAGTGTCTTTTATTAATATCTTGAAACAAAATCTGATTTATCACGGGCGCAAACTTAAGAGAAATGGGCCACTTACAGCTTCCTTTAAGATGTATTCTCTACTTTTATTCTTGTTAGCGTTACGCCATATTAACGATAGATCCCGGGGGAAAACGACGAACATAGTGTTTATTAGCTTAATTTCACCAATAAATCAGTAAATGTATAAGGCATGACTTATTTTGTGGTAAGACAAATCGGAAAAATAAATTTTCCTCTCATACCAATTTAACATACAGAAAAGATTTATTGATTCCCACCAGAACATAAACATATGTTTTAGTCTTACTTTAAAGAGACATGAATACTTATCTACATTAACAAATGTAAGTAGATATGTAAGTCATTTGGAGAAGTCAGGATATTAAACGAATGACTAAGTTAAGGTTATCACATCGAGGTCTTAAGCTACATGTACATAAGAAACCGAATTAAATTTTGTTATCGTCTATTCGGCATATATGCAATTATGGTTCCGGTCGTAAGCCTGAACTATGATCATACCTTTAACATTCATACATTGACATTGGGTTGTATTCAAATGTAAACAGCTCGGTAGTCATGTACAATATCCAGAATTATACCCATTGCGTGGAAACAATTCAACAAGACCGTGACCATCCTTGGAATAAAACAGTTTGTTTGTCTTCATTGAAAACTCATAAAGCCTAATACAAGAAATGACTTAGCAGACAATGAATTATTTAAAGTATTTTAGGTTGGCATTGCAACGTGTGCCCTAAAAAAACTATAGTGCCTATTTTTTTGTAATTAATATATGACATAAAGACAACTTGCCATAAAATTTCTTTGCTATTGCTGAAAAATGATGTATCGCGGTAGACCGTTGATACGAACATGGCATTATCGACATAAATGCATCAAGTTTGATACATTGTACTTGTGTTTAGTACTCTAAATATGATTGATAGATTGCTCCATACGTCTCAAGGCCACAAGGCACCAATCGGAATCGCTTATTTTGTCTTAAATTATCAGTGTGCGATCAAGCAAACACATTTGCTTGCCGTTCTGTTGAAATCAATGGATGTTAACAAGGTTGCTGTATTATTGTCTCTTTTCCTAGCTTTGTCATTCTTATGATTTCTTTAGACGTACATGAAGCGACTGTTTCTAATTGCAAGTTAATGATGGATTTACATTTAAAACTATCTCTTTCATTAAGAAGGTATTTAAGAACTTAGTATGCAATTTTCCCGTAATTTATGAAATTCCTACTTTCATCGAGGCTAAAGTCATTGTGGAAAGGTCACAAGGTCACATCTGAGTGTTGTTACAGAGCCTTCTTCCATTTCAAATACCAGATTGGTCTAGATAAAACTATTTAACAATTCCGGTAGTACGAAGGCACGACGGCGATTAGATTTTTCATGTCAATATAAAATGAGAAAAATAGACTTGCAAACACAATGTGAACATTTATAGATAAGAATATGTTATCTCTTTATTTAGATATTCGTATCAAATTGCTATCTATGATATATATCAGTATATGCTCTCTGTGTCATGGAAGCAGCGGTACAAAATCCAATAAAACCGTTCATTCTGTCTATGTATTGGTCAGCTGACAACTGAGCAAACAGTTTTATCTAAAATCACGTCACAATGCTGGGGACTATGTTTAAGATAATGACTTTTTTGTGATTAATGAAGAAATTATTACCAGAACAATATCCCACCGAGGAATAAAAGGCTTCATAATCAGAAACATTTCGTTTCCTTATCACCAAGACCAAGAATAATTTATTTGCTTAATTATAGACAGAAAAAGTAAATGAAATAGAGTTCATGTTAGAGTTAAACCGTGTTATCACCAAAACACGCCATGGAAACGGATAATTATCTCAATATGAATTATTCTGTGCGAAAACCTGCGTTTTTTATGGCCCGAATGAACTTCGGTTGGTATATAGAAATCGACTTGTCCGTCCCTCCCTCCGTCCGTCTGTTCGCACTTCTTTGTCTGAAGAATACCTACACATGTGTGAAGGGAATACTTGAAAGAACACACTGCATGCAAGTGCGGTGCCTAAAACCATAATTCTACCTTGCCTATTTTCAATTAGCTCCATTTCTTATATTTCTTTGTCCGGAGCATAACTCTTAAAGTACTGAAGGAAATAAGTTCAAAATGCACAAAATAAGAAAGGACACATCAGGAAAAGTACAATTAGCACGAAGCATAACCAGATATTTCTTTTTTAATTATATTTCTTTATTGATTTATCTTGTCAAGAGTGCTCAGGTAGTTACTTGAAACTGGATATAATGATAGAACACAATGAGAAACAATTACAGTGTACAAACCATAACTCTACCTGACCTAGTTTCGTAATAATCCGCTTTGTTGCCAAATGAAAGTACTGAAAGAAATTTGTTCAAATTGCATACAGTGAGGGAATACAATAAAGGGGAGTGCAGTGCCCAAGAGCCAAAACTCTACCGTGCCTAGTTTTGTAATTTTCCATTTTCTGACATTTTCTTATATTGTCTAATGTTTTTTATTATCTCCCTTTGAATTTTCTTGTCCGTAGCATAAAGTATTAAAGGGAATTACTTCAGCCTTCATACAGTGATAGAGCACAATGCGAAAAAGTGCGGTGTACAAAAACCATAACAAAACCTAGCGTAATATTTGAATTATTTGAATAACTGCATAAGGTCAGAAAAGAGCCATTCAATATGTATTGTAATGAATTTGCCAAAGTGTGTACATGGTCGATTTTTCATCGCCGTAGTTTCAAAAACATAATTTCTTTGCTGTAAGTTCGAAAACAACAAAGTATGCCAACGGTCATGGTCAAGATCACAGGATGTGGTTAGTTGTGGCCAAAGTCAATCACAAGATTTTGATTTAAGCAATCTTGGTACAAGTCCATACGGCAATGCTGCGAGCTAAATATCTAAGCTCATTGTAGAAGATTTTGAAAGTTACCTCAAAACCTCAATGTAAAGTCTAGCGAGTCCCGGGTCTGGGTCAATTTTGATAGAGGGCGTCATAATCTGAACAATCTTAGTAAAAGACCATTAATCAATGCTTTCAGTCAAATATGTTAGCTCAAGGCTTTGTGGTTTGAGTCAAGATGATTTGAATCTTATTGTATAAACCTGTGTAAAAACTGGTGACCTCAGACGGGTCATTTTGGCCCAGGGATCATGATTTGAAAAACAAATCTTGATAGAAGTCTACGAGACAATTTTACTTGCCAAATATCTTAGACCTGAGGCTTTTATTCTTTGAAATGAAGATTTTTAAATATATCTCTATTAACCCGATGTTAAATCGAATAAACTACTGGCGGGGTCAATTTTGACCCGGGGCTCATGATTTTATTAATTTGGTTGAGAGCCACGACTCGAGTCTACATTTCAAATATCTAAGCTCTGGGCCTTGTGGTTTTATAGAAGAGTTTTAAAATTTTCCTGTATAAGCCTATATAAAATTAAGTGATCACCGGGGCGGGATTAAATTTGACCCAGGTGTCATGATTTTGAACAATCGTGGTAGAGGTTCATTAAACAATGCTACAGGCCATATATCTAAGTTCTGCGCCTTCCATTGTTTTAGTCGAATACTTTTTTAATTTTCCCTTTGGTCCAGTGGTTAACGCGCTGGACTTGTAATTTAGGGATCGCGAACATGTGGTCGCGAACATATTATTCGGCTTTAAAGAACTGATGTCAAATTAAATAACCTCCAAAACATAAATAGTAGAATCTTTGGAAGTATTATAACTTAACCTAAACGTTTCAGCTATGTATTCCCAGTGGCTATCGATAAAATATACTGCAGTATCGTAAACCATTCAATAATCTATGTAGAGTTGTTTTAGTAAAATAAAAGGATGGATGCGATTTATAACAGAAAGTCTCTATTGTGATTAATTGTCGTAAAATGTGGCATTTTTCGCCATAGGTTCTTCTTTGAAATTATATTTATATATCATTTTACGTTAATTGAACACATAATCTATGTTTCAAGAATATAATCTGCTAGATGTAGGGAGTGCCTCTTTAAAGCTGTCCTGAGTGTTACCTGTGAAATGTAGAAAATGATAAACAAGAAAACAATATGACCAAAGATATCAGAAGTGCGTCTGGCTGATTCAAAAGAAAAAAACGAATGTTTAATAAAGCAATATGCAAATAACTATGTCAAAACATGTGTTATTTCAATCACGCACAAAACTTGTCTGTATCGTTTACTAATCTTATATTTGTTCTCGGCAGATAGACTGTGAAAGGATATATTGACTTCGTCAAATATGCAGGCTATTTATTATTGAATATTTCTGGATTACTCTGGACATTTATGACAGCCCATTTGTTATTGCATTACTTAAAGTGACATTATGCGTATTTTTTTCAAGTAAACATCCAGCTGAAAATGGTATGTGTACGAAAGTGTAGAGAAAATAATAACCTTTAACCCAATACACCAAACTGTTCCCGCTACCAGTATGAAAAAAAATTCAAAATATTGATTTTCTTATTTGACTTGGAGAGTCAATTTAAGAAAAGAACAACTGCATACAGGAGTTGCTTCCCTCCCACTGCCGAAATCTATACCAACATCAACAACGACACATTCAACTATCATTTTATCAGTCCGATTTTTTTTATATCTAAAGCACCAACTTCAAATACTAATGCGGCATAATCATTAATTTAACACATTTAAATGCACAGCAACCAAAAATTGCTTTTATAAAACTGTCACCAAAAATACACTTTGTGCAGTAATATGCGCATAATGTCACTTTAATTTCCTGATGGCTCACATAAAATTACCATAAGTATAAATGCCACACATACTCTGGTTTGCTTGTGAAAAGCTTAATACTTAAACAAGAGGATCATTGGCACTATATGGCCCATCTGTGTCAAAAGAGAACACTTTCAACCTTTGGTAATAACTGCATAGCGTTTAAAGATCTAACTGTGGTAAAAACCACTCGGACTAACTATTCATATCCGAAAATAAAAATTTTAACTACGCATTTTCAAGATTTAATATTTTTTATATAGATAAAATCTGGAAAACAGCCCACGACACCGGGGCCTCACATTTGAAGGAATCATCTTCATTTTAGCGTTTTTGGTAGGGGGTCATGCACAAATAGTTCTGACAGGTAGCTTAAGAGAAGAAGATTTTTGAAGTTTCTACACAGAAACCCATGGTGGACCTCATTTTAAAGGGATCAAATTCATTTCAGCACTTTCGGTAGAGTCACATGGTATCAAAATAATAAATTCTGACCACTAGTTTCAGAGAAGATTGTTAAAGGTTTTATATAGACTATATAGAGAAAAACAGTACCACCCCATTGGGCGCCTCGTGTTTTCAAAGGGTCAACTTCATATTAGCACTTCATAAAGTATCCATTTTTGTCAAATCTTTATACATTCTTACCATAAGTTTCAGACAAGCTTTTTGAACTTTCTAGAAGATTTTGCATTGAGAAAAAAGTCCCACCCTACTGGGGGCCTGATGTTTTATGAATCTAATTCCTTTTGGAAAATTTGGTAGAGAGTCTTCAGAGATATATTTTCTTGCAAATGTGTTACATGGAACACATCTGTCAGGTTTCAATGTCATTGGCCGAGTGGTCTGAGAGGAAATGTCGTTTTAAGCAATTGTTAACGACGAACGACGACTACGACGGACATCAAGCGGGCTAAATGTTGGTCACAAATATAATTAAAAAGTCTTTTGTCCTTCATGTTCATTGCTTAAGGTCAGAGATATTTTATGAAATGTTATAAGGTTTATGTTAGTTTGAAGAAAAAAAATTAAGTATTTGTCTTAACCTAATATTAACAGAAATTATAATTTGAGAAAAAGACTAGATACAAATCTCAAAGGAACACATACAAATATAAAATCGCTACTAATGGATGCAGAAACTGTCGATCAACCTTGGGACATATATAAAAGGATGAAGAATAACGATGTGAAGCTATTTGATCAGGGAATATAAAACGATCTGGAAATCATCATGGTCTCTAATGTCAGCACGGTGATATATCTTATATTAAAAAAACTTTGTAGCCTTCAGATGCTTTTAGGAGCGTTGTCCAATCCAACATCCTCCGGTAATGTCAAACGTATTATTCGTTCTTTTTGATAGTGACAAAGAAGTTTTATTATTAAACGTTTTTTCCAGTACCTTTATGCGTAGCTATTAAATGCTATTTGGAGCTTACCACCTCCCTAATCACCGAAAATGCCAAACAAACAATTCGTTCCATTTGATAATAACAAAGACGTTCTTTTATTAAACGTGTATCTTTTCCGAAACCTTTACATGTCTATTTTCGTTTCCACGTTTTACTCTTAGTTTTTTCGGGATAACATATGTAAACATATTAGTATTCTGCGTCATAACGATCTATGCTTTAAAAGAGTTGTGGACAATTTTTCGAACCAATGACAAAATGGCAAACATGACAAACGTATTAGATACTATTAAAAAGTAAAAACTGGGATAAAATGTGATATTTATTTACTTTATAACGTCACACAAGTTGTACCTATATATAGAAGACTAAATAAAGATATTTCCATAAAGCATCAAATATTCATAGGATGTACATCATATAAGTGTTCAGGAAGCATTTGCATCATACCATCAAATACATTGCGTATTGATTGAACACGAAAGGGTCAGTTATCTTTTTTTGTCAATTATTTAGCTTCCTAGTGAACTACATTTGTCATGGGACATAGCTGTTCAAATATATACTAACTAACCTTTACTACTCGGGCTGAATATTACACAAAGCAATTCCAATGGGATTCTCGATGTGAAAGACCTTGCTTTAGGGATGCTTTTAAATTAGAAGAAGTAAATACAGCTTTACGTACTGACCGAAAGTATACGAATTTTGAAAGCATATATAAAAGCAGAATCAGTTAAGAAGAAAAACTTACCAATTGAAGCTTTAAACTTGGTTTGTATGAGCTCATCTAGGCACGAAGCGCCCATGGTCAGCTTTAAGGGTCATTGGTTATTTTAGTTTATAGTTTATAATAATTTATTTTAGCTCGATTGTAAAGAAATATCATTGGTTGTCCATCCGTCTCGCCGTCCGCACATACGCTGGGTACCTTAAGTGATATGTTGTGTTATTTAAGACAATAGAACAATTGGTCCATAAAGAAGTCATTATTGTGTTCCCTAAGTGGCCACTCCATTGTTTGAAAACGATGGAAATACTACCTAATGCGAATTAGGTAGGGGAGTCCGTCCGTCTGTCCGTCAACATTTGCTCCTCGTAAACCACGTGGAAATTTCAATCAGCCTTCACAGGAAATTTCCATTGGTAGTCATCTCTCTTATTTATTCAAAAAATATTATTTATATATATATTATATAATGAATCCAAGTAAAACATTGGTTGCCATCGCAATTAAAAGGAAAAATTCTCGAAGCTATTTCAAGAAACCATATAACAATTATACGAAAGTGTCCAAGTTTACCCCGTCCTGGCGTAATTTGGCCTACTGACACGCGTTCTCGATTTTTGAGCTACAGCAATGAAATTTGAACTATATCGATAGTTTTGCATGCAGAACTCAACGTTGATCTTGGATGAACTAGAACTTGACCTGCTGACTTACTTTCTGTTTTTGAAGCTACATCAATACACTTTAGGCAATGTATACATTTTTGCATGCAGATTCCAACTTTAACATTGACTGACCTTGACCTAATTTTCAGAATTTCATGCTGAGTCAGTCACAGTAGAACCTCATGTATATTTTAGAATGCGGATTTCAGTTTTCACCTTTAATGACCTTGACGTTTAGCCTAGTATTTGTTTTTGAAGTTGGATAGATTACATTTGGACTATTTGCACAGTTCTGCAAACTGACTTTTAAAACTTCACATAACTACTCTTTACTACGACATTTTGATCTACTTTCTTGTTTTGAAGTGCAACGATTATCAGGTGAGCGATATAGGACCATCATGACTCTCTTGTGTATGTATTTATTCGTATTGAAGATACGCAAAATCTTGTTATATACGTTCATTATCCCTTTTAACGGATGGAACGTCGCTAGAGTATGCCTATTTTTCTCATTTTACATTAACTAATTCTACGAATGAGAAGGTCTTTCGTAACAAGACGGAATGTATTATACCAAGAAGCCAATATTGTGTTCTTTTCTTCTCTGTTTTCGGTTCGTTGGAATACGTTTCTAGTTTTGTGAATAGTGTCTTTTATTAATATGTAGAAATAAAATCTGATTTATCACGGGCGCATACTTAGAGACAGGCCACTTACAACTTCCTGTAAGATGTTATCTATTTATTCATTCTTGTTAGTATTATGCCATACTAACGATAGATTCTGGGGCAACATGACGAAGTTAGAGTTTAATTTTTTTTCACAAATAAAATGTGACGGAGGAATCACATCATATCAATCAACAACATCGTTTTAAAGATAATATGATGATGTAATAATTTAGAGTAAAGATTAAAATCACACTACATGGATATAATATATATAAATCTTGATTTTTCTTGTCCGTAGCATAACTCCAAAACTGCTGAGCTAAGGAATAACTTGAAACTTACTGTGATGAAGTGCAATGAGGGAATGGTCCAAGAACCATAACTCTATCTTGCCTAATTTTTTAATTACGTCCCTTTGTTACATTTTCTTGATTTTTCTTGTCCGGAGCATAACTCCAAAAGTTCGAACTTGGCAATTACTTGAAACTTAATACAGTGATAGAGCACAATGATGGGAAGTACATGCCCAAGAACCATAACTCTATCTTGTCTAATTATACCCGGACAAATACTAATATTTCATTAAATTAGAAACTTTACCATATCCATTCCTCTCGGTCATAGACAGAGCTCTTGGCGGGGGGATAGTCTATTAAACATGGCTTTTGTTCTGTAGACACTCAATGAATTGGTGTTTTGTTTTAAATAATTAAACCCATTGCCCAAAGAAACAATTAAACAAGAACGGGGCTTTTTTTGGTAGAAACCAAAACAGCAGTTTGTCTTCATTGAAACCTAATGAATTATACGCAATCAATAAGTTATAATTTGTTTTGATTTGACATGGCGATGTGTACTTTGTGAAAATCGATCAATGAGTTATAAAAAGTATTTTCACTTTACGTGTTATTGTGTACTTTGTGAAAATCAAAGGGCCTCACTACTGGTATTAGTCAATGGTATCCAGACAATTTATCATTAGCATTCTAAAATGTTACCTAAAATGATATATCGCGGCTAAACGTTGATACAAACATGATATTAACGACATTAATGCGTCTTCCCGCTGCATTTAATGGGTGTTAATGAGGTGGCTGTATAATTGTCTCTTCTTCCTAGTTTTGTCATATATTTGCTTTCTTTGAAAATACAGGAAGCCACTACCTATTTATGTTTGTTTTGACAAGAACATATTGTAGCTATAGATAATCGACAAGTAAGAGATAATATGACGTGACTTTGTTTTTGTGTTCGTACTTTACATGTTTTACCACTTCAGAGCTGAACTCTACAAACATAGCTGCTATGCGATGTTTCTTAATTTTCTGCTTGCAGTTGTTTTAGAGAAAAACATTTTACTTTTAACTAGGGCTGAGTTCTTGATTGATTGGCAACTTTAAAGGAATGAGTTGACATCAGATGACAGCCTTTCCTTCCGTCTCTAAATATTTAAGTAAATTAAACGTTTTGAATTTGCATAAAAACTATTTTTCTTAAAAAAAGTACTTGAGAACTTAGCATGTAATTTTCCCGTGGCTAGTGAAATTCCCACTTTCATTGAGACTGAAATTGTTTATCTATGGTAACAGTTGTAGAGAGGTAACCATGCGTTACATCTGTGTGTTATAACAAAACTTTATATCTACTTAATATCTAAGATATTTAACATACATTTTTTTCCATTTCTTATACCAAATTGGTCTTCATATATATGTTAATCATTCAGTTACTCCAGGAAAACGTAGGCAGTGCGGCGATTAGATTTCTCGACTGAATAAGAAATGAGTTAAACGTGAAAATATATAGATAGGACTATGCTATTTATTTATTGAAATATTCATATCAAATTGCTCCAGGTATTTGTTTCCTGTGTCATGGAAGCGTAGGTCCAATATCCAATAAAAATGTTCACATTTTTTTATGTGATCAAATAGTTTAATCTAAAATCAATGTACAGTTTGGGACTCATGTTCAAAAGAACGAGCTTTTGTGTGATTAATGAAGAATTATTTCCAGAACAACATCCCTTTGAGGAAAATGAATGTCCATAATTAGAGTAAATGCGTTTTCTTACAATGAAAGTTTGTTTAAACAGATAGAGAGGAAAATCTTTTAAAAAGAGTCGTTTCATAATGTACACCAGAATAAATCAGGACATGTGATAAAATAGGACGACTAACAAGTCACAAATCAATGCCTGAATTTAGTTTTTGTAATCATTGGTAAAGGAAGATAAGAGACACAAAGACAATCATCTTGAATATTTGTAATTATATATTCGATAATGATGTAATAATTTAGAGTAAGGATTAAAATCACGCTACATAGATTGGTATGCTCATATATATCCATAATGTTTGCAAAGAGCTAATAAATAAATTGATACTGATTTAGATCTAACAATCAATCTAAATTTATTTATACGTGTCCTAGGTTTCTATGTTTTGCTAGAAAAAAAATGTTTCACAGATGTCTGTCACACTTTCCCTTTAGCGTAGACATACATTTTGTACACTTTTGCGATTAAAAATAACCCATGAGTTTAATTTTATTTAGTGGTACATGTAGTCAACTATTTTAATGGATTCAACAATACGGTTTCCGTTAGGTTTAAGATTGACAATGAGACAAATCAGCTACAAGCAAACTTAATATCAAAATATCCCAAGTGCGCATATTTTGTTTTGAGTGGTGTAACATTTGTTGAAAACTAAGAAAACAAAAAAACAAAAATAATATCAAACAGGGAATGCCACGTACCAAAAACGCAGCCTCCCCAAAACGAGTCCCACAGCACCCAGAAGTGCACACTACCAACACACACAGTCTTGAGCAGATTAATAATGTTAGAACATTTGTTTTTACAGAAACGTGTAAAAACTGTCTCTATCGGTCTTTAATATTTCTTGAATGAGTGATTGTTTTTCATGCAGGACCCTGACCTCGTCAAATAAACAGGATGTTTTGTATTGAATATTCCCGTGTTAATCCTCATTTTTCTTGCATTTCTTTAATTTCTGAAAGCTCTCAGGAAATCCTCGTACGAACACGTGCCACATTTGCTTAAATATAAGGGGGAAATTACTAACAAAAACGTTACATTCCCTATGTCTGCTTCTTTCGTCTTTGTAGTATGATTTCCTTTCCGGAAGTTTTGAAATGTAAATGTCAGATTTAACTAGACGAGATAAGTGAAAATGGAAATTTCTCTTAACTGTAAATCATACATCGGAACAAAGACATGATACTATACTCCTGGGAACACTTACAAATATACGAAACTATAATCGTTCGACCGGACTCAAAACCCGTCGACGGACCTGGAGAGACATAAAAAAACATTAGTGTCTCTGTTAGTTTAAACATATTTTTTCGCCAATTTTTACAAAACATATGTAAATACAAATTATTGTGCAATACAAAAGGCGAGTGTATCTATTATAAGCAGCGGAGTGGTTAACTAAACTTATCTGTACCTCGGCTTGTATTCTGAACAGTTTTGATGGTGATGTACAGTATATGTATTCATTCTTTTAAATATATTGCCACCAAAACAGCCATATTTAAAAGTCAAAACTGTTACCAAGGAGAAATGACTAACAATACTTAGATCTTCTTTGAAATTAAACGAAATTACCTTTTTGAATTTGTCGAATGCCTGCCACGTTTAAAGAAAAATAATACTTCTCAGCTTTACTTCAGTTTATGTGGTTTAAAAAGGGCCATTTTGACTCTTTTTTTGTTATTTTCGATCTGAGAAATGTCTAGTGCGTTATAACTGTAATAAATCAATTGTATGCAGACAATTTGCCATGAAACAGAAAACTAATATATCATTGCTGCACATTTATGCAAACTTTGGGTTACAAGCTTAAATGCATCGCTTGACAACACTGTCCAGTAGTAGACAGGGGTGATGTTTTCATCGTGTTTTACACACCGTTAGTGTTTGATGAATTGCGCTGTAAGCCTCTAGGGCACAGGGCACCAATCATAGTTGCTCATTTTGTCTTTAAAATGTCTTTGTGTTACTAGGCAAACACATTAGCTTGCCGTCCGCTGTAATCAGTGGGTTTTATTTTGGTGGCCGTAAATTGTCTCCTTGAGTTTCATAGCCATTTGTTTTAATTTTCTGTTGAAAATAAAGAATTCGCTAGCTTTTAAATTAAATTTGCACACGTTGATATTGTAGGTTATGACATTATGACATGGTTTGCTTGTGTCGGGAAACATTAGGCCAATCAGAACAAATTCAGATTTAGGTTGCTCTTACATTTCTCATTTCCGAGCAGAACTCTTCTAACACCAATGCTATACCGTAAAGTCAAGTTTGTCTGGTGTACTGGTGAGAGAAAGCAATGCCCCAACTTTGCCGTTACGGTTCCGTCTTGCTGCAGCTACTACATGTAGGACTTATTTTCACGTGATTATAATTAGTTTGACATTATCAAAAACAATGTGTTTGTTCATGCTCTACAACATACCATTCCGCCCGCAGATTATAGGTTACTACCTTATATTCTCTAAAATACTTCAACCAATATTAGACTATGTAAGTCACTAAGAGTTTATTTCCTAGCATGTTCCAATTTGACATACAACCCTCTTCCAGTTATTACCGCAATGCAATACTAAGTAAACAAAGGCGCTATTATTAAGTTAAATTTTAACAAATAGTATGTTATTGTTCTTCATAAAACTCTTCGACATTCATCTAATTCGGGAGAACGAGGTATGAGACTGTCTGAAAGATTTCTCATCTCAACTTTACATGAAATATGTCTCTTGCATTTATATAGTACAACGTCATCGCATATTTGAAATATTTGAATTAAATCGGTAGCTTAACATATAAATACCAGTTTTTCCTACATTCGAGGTAAATCCAGTAAGTCTCTCTTAACCTTTTAAAAATGGTGGTCAGCGGACAGCTGAATAAACAGTTTAACAATAAATCAATTCATACTGCGAGAGACAATATTCAAATAATGAGTTGGGGGAAAGGAAACTTCCGACCTTCTATGAGGAATGTCAATTAGAAGAGTATTTTTTTAAAACCAAGCAAGATGAAGAGTATTTATTAAAGCCCTCTTCACAATGTATCCATGAATTTATACAGACACGTGGTCGAAATAGAAGGCGATATGATTCCTGTACCAGTTCTTAAGTTTTCACGATCTAACTTAATATAAATGCATAAAGATACAAAGAAAATATTTTTAAATATTACAGTTACACATGTTGTGTGATGAATTAACCAAAGAATATGTATTCAGAGTGCACTGGCATGCATGGATGCAGAGCCAATGTCCAAACCGATAATGTTTACGAATGCCTAACATTCGGTCTCTTAGCAGACCTCAAATGAAATAAGATAAAAATACATTAAATTCCGGATATAACGACTTCGGATATAGCGAAACGCCGAATTAAAGGGCCCAATTTAATTTCTTCTTTCTTTTATACGAAAATGCTAAATGGATATAACAAACTCCAGGTATAACGAACAGATATAACAAATTAAAAGGGTCACAAGGGCTTCGTTATATACGGAGGTTACTAGCAACCTAGCAAATACACAAACTAAGGTACATATTACATTTTCCAAATTATTGAAGGCTTTATTGCATGTTTAAAAACTGGTAGTCGCTGATTCAAATGGTACCTCTTTCTCGAAAGTCAACAAGAATCTAACATGAGAAAAGAGATCATTAATACAGACAATTTGTCGAGTTCGACGATGAAATCATTAGCCAGATGCGTGTTTCAACTGTCTTATTTTAACAATACATTAAACTTGTCTTGACTTGAACTCATCAGTATAGTAAAACAGAAATTGAGACACATCGAGAAGCAACAAAATAACGTAAACATCTCTAAAGTGCATCTTGCTGATTCAATGAAATAACGTTTATAACTACTTTTATGTCAGAAAATATGTTTTTGCAAGCACATGCAAAATCTGTCATAATTGTTTCGTGAGATTTGTCTTTGGTTCAGGACCCTTATATGATATATTGAATTCGTCAAATACGCAAGCTATTTAATTATTAAATATGTTCTTATTATTTTCAGCATTTTTGACAGCCAATTTATTACCATACTTTCTAATTTACGGATGGCTCACAGAAGATATCCATCATTTATTATAAATTGCTTGTGAAGGTTAAAATTCTTGCAAAGTATATATAAGAGCTTTTGTTTTGTTTGTCCTTGAAATTAAATCGCTTTAGATCGTATTTATCATGAAGTCTTAGAATGTTTATACCGGTGTTTAACCAGACAGGTTAAGTGAGAACAAGTATTTGTCTTAACTTTATATCAACGGAAATCATACAACTAGACAAAAAGGAGAACAATATTTCTCATGGGAACACTTACAAATATACAATCGCTACTAATGGTAGCTAAATTCTTCGATCAACTTGGGGAGATATAAGCAGACGAAGAATATCGACGTGATACTACTTGAATAGGAAATAAAAAAATGTTAGAAAGCATCAGCGTCTCTGATGTCAGTAAAAGCGGTCTTTAGTATACGTTAGACATTGATAATTGTTTCCTAACTTTTATACTTTTAATGTGATACACTTACATTGTAGCTTCGCTCTCAAATAAGTGCGTTTTGCTAATTATTCAACTAAAGGTAAAGGCATGAAACTGGCATATTTATCTGTCCCTTTGGTATAATTAGGAGTTCAAACTTTCAGTTCTTTACGGATGACATGAATGAGTTATATTGATATGACTGGCTTACAGTTAATATGGTACCTAATCATCTTTAACAGGAAATTAAAGTATTGTATATTTTTGCTTTTCATACATGTATAATCTATATGTTGATGCGTATGAGATATATGTATAGATTGGTCAATCATCTGTCACCAAATATAGCTTATATGTGCGAACTAAGAGTGTTATGAAAATTTCCTCTCCAGCTTTTGTTATTGTAGTAGTATTAGATCTACATACACAATGAAATAGTGTAGTAGTGTCCAGTAAAATACTTTGCATTCCTGATATTTTAGGATTGGTTGTTAAACTATTATATGTTAACATACTTTACTTATATGTACATGATGCAAAATACGCTTTTTTATTTGTAACGTTGACGTGATTTCATAAAATAAATTGTAGAATACAAATATTTCTGTGATGTTTGTATTTTACAACTTATTTAATGAACGTAAAGCTTTGACAGTAAGCTTTGGGTATATTAATAGCGAGGAATTACATGCTTTCATGGAATTGACTAATTTCAAAGGATAAATTAAATTCAATTCGGTAATGTCAAGTAAACAATAGGTAACATTTGAAAATGATGAAAAAGTGCTGTACTCAAGAGACATTTCATTAAAAAAAAAAGAAAAACGCAAACTAATTCCTTCGAATTCTCAATATATCTTTCTCCATTCCTTATTCGTTTTCAATTCTCAGCTACTGCTGTACTGGAATTTGAATTTATATTTCAAGATTTAGATTGATGAAGGTCAGGCAACATATACCACTGGTTATTATGCATTGTTATGACAAAAACCAAAGCAATAAAACGTTAATGTCACTAAAAGATAAGTAAACAGCGAGGGGGTTTCCGCATCTGAAAATTGTCGTTTTATATTGCCGATACCTTACTCCGTTTGATTTACCTTTTACTAAGTTAATGTTTAAGATTATATTATTACTTTTCCCACTCAAACCCCATGTAAGGGACAATTGTTTGTAAGAAAAACAAGTAAGAAACCATGAAAGGACCTCTGACTTACAAACAGGTCGAATTTTAACAATAAGAAGGAACGAACTGAGCAAAAGCAAGAAGTCTGAGTGGCCTATTGAAGCACAAAAGAAGGTAAAGATAGGATATTTATTCATTTGACAACTTATCGAAAGCCAAAGCTGGACGCGCATGACTAAATAAAACATGTAAGATTTATTTTACCAAAGCATCAAAATACACACCGGATGGTCATTAATGTAGGTAATATTCGCAGTGGCGTGACACCATTATGTCATTGGGCTTTTATATTTATGATTCTAAATAATAGTTAGTCATGTAGCAGGTTTCTAAGGGGGGCGCCTTTGTGCGTTTTTTGTAATTTTTCATTGACTGATTTTAACAATCCCGATATTCTTTCTTACGAGAAATAATTATAACAAGGAGTCCATTTAATTTCGTTTCCATCTATTTTGACTCGATAAGTAAATTTTTAGTTTTTTAGATAGTGCAGGCCTTAGAATAATGAGTACAATCAATATCATGTTCTTCACGACTCTATACGTTACAGAGAATCTGCCCACTTAAAGCATCATGTTCTTTTGTTGAATATATTCTCAACATTTATTCTTGTGAAAACGATAGATCCTTGGGCAAAATGACGTACATACATTTTATTAGCGTAATTCTACCAATACATCAGCAAATCGTCTGATGCCAGATAAACTTAAGGAATCTTTTTACTGAGTCCCACCAGAACGCATAAGTATTATAACACTATTATCTTTAAATACACCTCAATGCTATTTATCTCACTAGGTGAATATGTCGGCGAACATGTCCGTACAATGTTTGCATACTGTCGTATTATCTATTCGGTTCAAAAGCTATGTTTGGTTTAATTATTTACTTAGGTGTCGGACACCTAGAATCAAACTTGTTTAAATATCATCACCATAGATGTCATGAACAATATTCGAAGTTAATCATGCTACTTAAAAACAAATCATCTGGACCTTGAGCTCCCCGTAACTCAAAGACATTTGAAGCTGCTCGCTCTCAGTTGCCGTTGAAAAAAAAAATGACACACTTATACATTAATATGAAACGTTATTCTATATTATCACAGTTTGAAGAACTTCATTTTTTTACCAAAATCTGAGAGCGAGCAGCTTTAAAGACACACTATAACATATGAAAGCTAGGATTGATTTAAAGCATCACAAAAAAGATCATTTAAGCTACGTGTACAAATGTAGCAATGTTGGATCAGAGACAAGTGAAATGTCTCATTATAACTATAAAACCAATGGCAATCTGTCATTAATATTCTCTAATGTTACCAAAAATGTTATATCGCGGCTGCACATTGATGGAACCATGCTATTACCGACATTAATACATCGTTTGACAACATTATCCTGTAGCAGACAGGGGTAATGTTTTATCGTGTTTTACACTCTAAAGTTGATTGACAGATGCCTCCGTTTGTCTCTAGTCCGAAGGGTACCATCATAATAATTACAATTTTTGCCTTAAAATATCAGTGGGCGACTAAGCATTTACATTTGCTTGTCTGCAGGCAATAACTATAAGTTGTAAAGTACGGATGTAGAATCTAGTCCGTGTAATTCTTCCAAGACTTTTTATTTTTATTCACTCTCTTTCGAATAATAAAATAAACTAATCTCATTTAACTCACTTCGAAGGTGAATTCTATGATAATCACTATAAATGAATAGTTAAAGTTCACTGGCTCCCTAATTGTAGTGAGCAATACAGATGCCATTATTTACAATCACAACTAAGTTTGTGATTGATTGGGAACTTAACAGGTTAGAGTACATGTAATATCGGCCTACTCTTCCCGAAAACAGATTTGTGTGCATCAACACATAGTTTCCGACAGATAAACTAATTTAACCCTCTCTAAAATTTTCCTTTTGCTGGTAATTTTTTTAAAGAGAATATATTTTAACTCATAATAAGTATATAAAACAATGAAATAATAATTAATATAAAATAAATAATAAATTACTGGTTGTTGAAACTTGGTGACAAAACTTATGAAATGAAGTCCATTTGAAGTGTTTAGGAATGTGTACATGTAGTCATATGTCAAATGTGTGCAATTCAGTGGAAGATTCACATAAAACAGAATATCGGTGTGATCTTGTGTAACCTAAGAACTTATCACAATTCATTTTCTTACTTCTGCAAATCTATAAGCAAGTGTATGTTCACTTTGTCTAAAATGAAAAATTGAACACCGTTTGATTACTTCAGCTTTTGCTTGTCGAATAAAACGCAGTAATTGTTATCAGGGGAAATAGATGTCTTATTTCCGAAAGTTATATTCGTACTTTAGCACTGTTTTGACATAAAGCATTATATATCTTGTCTCTGGTAACCAGATAATCATTCAAACAACGTACTTATCCTGACGAAGGATTTCTGTGGTGTTGACAAAAATTGCTATAATTTCAGTTACTGCATTTTAACTCAAAACGTGAATGTTCTCAGACTGATATAGCAGTTTACGTAATCAAGCAAATACCGCTAGTAAGGACATGTTTGTAAAGTACAAGTTTCTAGCATCACTTCACAAATGTTCAAGCCCCCCACACATACATTTTTATTTATTTTTGAGTCTGATGCAGCTTCCTTTTGGTTTGCGAAATATTGAGTTTTACACTGTTACGTGAAAATGATTTGGCAAAGATACATAATGCCATGTTTTTCAGCTAATGCGTTCTGAAGTATGCACGCTGGTAGACATTTTGCAAAAAGTCTACAATATCTCGTTATGTTTCTAAGTACATAATACATACATGTACGCTTTATCCAGTACCCTGAAACTGCATAAATGAAATATGTGTATGTTATCTCAAAGTTCACTAATTCAGCCTCTGTTTTACATTGCATAATGTATGAAAGTCTGATGATCGGAAGGAGTCCACTTTACTTATTTAGGTCATTATTTCAGACACGTCTTCCAAGCTACAACGCACCAGATACTGATAGTGTCGAATGCTTTTTTTTATCTTATATACGAGGAAAGTGCCAATCATGTCGAAATCATAAAATAAATTGGCTGTATACGAAAGCATACTGTGTAATTGGAATTGCGTTCTTGACTGTATGTTCATGTATTATGACAATATTAAATCTTATGGAACGAATCTGTTCCTAAGAGGTTTTAGGTGAAGAGGAATATTTAAAATCAACCAAACATGTGTGTTTGTAGTGCATTGTATTTGAGGAAGAGGCATTTCATTGCTTAGAAAAAAATAATAAGAAGATATGCTTTGGGTATTATAAAGAACAAACACACAAAGGGACTGGCGCCGATAAAATGTGTTGTTTTTTTCAAGATCTATTTTGTCGTAAAAGATCGAAATTTTTACTATCTTTCTTCTTCTTTACTATTTTTCTTCTTTTTTCTGCATGAAGCCAATTCATTCCATGTCTTCTGTTTGACTTTGCCCCGTATTTAATACCAGTTTGGAAGAAAAGACAACACTTATTTGTTTTCGCTTAAATGAACAAGACATGTGTCCAAAATGTAAACTGGTTAATATCTTCAGATTCCCTAGGGGCAACCTAACTTTGTTATAAAGAACCAATATCTTGTTTACAGGCATTCTTAATGAAATCCCAGTCTGCAATTTCAGACCCCTGCTGACATTGTATCAATCTGATTACATAAACATCTTTTTCAATTTGTAAAGCGGCTTTCTCCTGGTTCATTGTCAGTCACGCTGCTCCGAATGGCGTTAATCAAATGATTTGTATCAGAAAACTTGCATAAAATAGATATTCAATGAAAGATACTCAATAAAATGTAACAATGATGTAATAGCACGATGTGTAAAAACTATGAAAAATTGACATTTTGTCAGCCAGTAGCCATTTCATACTAAATTCAAAATGATGAAAACCTGTTTTGTGAAAGCTGAGATTTTACATTTTCCCAATTACAAGGTATCGTACCTATTTGATTAAACTATACGCAAAAAATAATTAAAGGATCAAATATTGATGACAATAGAAAACGCTCAAAAATAAATGTATTTAACAAACTTAATACAAAACAATATCACAGATGTATATCCTTTAAATTCATTGATTACTTTATCAATACAGACAAAAATAATGTCAAATTTTTCTGCTAATTCCTGTTAGTCACAAAATTCCACTGTTTCGCACATAATGAGTGTGGTATAGGTTTTTTAAATTGTCAATGTAACATCACAAATTCACAGCTTAGTACCGTGTATGTCCTCCAGCTTCAATCACTGCTTAGCAACGTCTTCTGAAGCTCGTGATCAGCTTTCTACACGACATTCCGCGCGGGAAATCTTGGTCCACTCCTCCACAAGGGCGTCAGCTCATTCACTGTCTGTGCTTGATTGTTTCGGCCTGATATTCGGCGTTGCAGGTTGTCCCAGGCATGCTCTATTGGGTTCAAGTCGGGAGATCTGGCTGACCACTCCATGCGTTAGATTTCCTCACGTTCTAGGTATTCATGGAGCACACTGGCATGGTGGGGTCTTAGCATGAAGTCCGTACAACTGCTCCTGCGTACGGTCTTACAAATTCGGCTAGTATCTCGTCTTTGTAGCGTAAACCATTCAATGTACCGTTACTGATGACGTAAAGGTCCCTACGACCGTCGTCAGAAATACCGGCCCATACCAGGACCGACCCACCCCCGAACCTGTCATGCTCCGCCACACAACAGTCACGAAAACGCTCATGTTTTGTTTCCCACCCTCTTCTGCGTCCATCATGAAAATCTATATTGAACTTTGATTCATCCATGAAGAGAATGCTGTTTAAACTTTGACGTCCAATATGCACGTGCTGTCTGGCAAACTCTAGTCGATGTCTACGGTGATCAGGGGTCAATGGGGTCCTTACAGCTGGTCTTCGAGCATGCAGACCAGAAGCATTGAGTCTGTTCCTCAGTTTGCACAGAAATCCAGTAACCATGAGTGCGTTCAAAGTCTCTGACATTCAAGTGTAACAGCAGAGTCAAACCGGCGACGTCGCGCCCTTATGTCAACTGACGGTCCTGGGTAGCGTCAATAAAGCGTGGACGCCCTTGACCTGGTCGCCGAAGAACATCCCCAGTATCAAGGTACGACTGCCACAACCGACCAATCACACTCTGGGTGACATCAATAGCTTGGCCACATTACGTTGCGTGCATCCCCCTGACAGCCTACCCAGCGCCCTCTGTCTCTCATTTTGGCGCATTTGGCGTCGTGGCATAGTGAATTTAGCTGATAACTTAGAGCAAACGATATTCTCAGTAAAAACCTCTCTATAAAATGATTTGGCAACCAATCTTATTGTAGGGGGTTGTTGAACACAAATGACATAAATTGCTCAAATCGTATCAAAAACATGACATTTTAACCCTCTGTGAAAACAACTCATTATTCTATCGAAATTCATGAATGGATTAACTAATTACCTTTTATAAAGCTTTGTATAGATACCTATTTCAATGTTGATACAAGATTTTTATACCTACAAGTTATTCCCAAGAAAGGAAATACTCTTAATTTTCTGACCCTTTAACTATTTTTTTGAGTATATTTGGTTCTCACTACAATCTGATTTACTAGATGATCACTTTAAAAATACTACCACAATACTGTCGAATTTAAGTCCCCTGACATATCTGTAAACGCACAGAAATTTCAGCAAAATATTTAGACTGTTAAACTGTTAGATTGGTTGAAAGTAAAAAAATACTGCAGTTAATCTGTTTGATTGGCGAAGGTCTGAAAGAGAGACTGAAACGCTGACTAGATAAAAAAACAAACGTTATTGCATCTAAATTAACCAATTAATTTGCATTTTCATTCTGCATTTAATGGTTCTTCTCATGTCTAGACAAATACTTTCTTTTTTACGAGTCCGTTCTTCCAGCTCTGCATAAAGGGGTACCGTTATGCGGTTTAAGTACATACTGTAGAAAAAAAAGCGGTTTAAGTAAATTGAAAATTGATAAAATAAAACGTTGTCCAAATTAAAGGGGCACTCCGTGCGTCTAGCAGATTATATTCTCGAAACATAGATTATGTGTTTAATGAACATAAAAAGATAAATGAAAAACAAGGCCCATGGCGAAAAATGCCTCATTTTACCACAATTAATCAATATAGAGGTTCTCTGTACTAAATAGCCTCCATCAATCAATTGTACAACAACTCTACATAGATTATTGAATGGTTAACGGTACTGCAGTTTATTTTAAACCGCTGATTTTATCAAAATGCATAGCTGAAACTTTTAGGTTAAGTTATAATACATCCAAAAATTCCATTATTTATGTTTTGGAGGTTATTAAGTTTGACATCAGTGATAGGGTATGTCCCTTAAAATTCAATAAATCAAATGTGTGACTTTTATTTGTGATTTCAATGATATCGATAAATAATTAAGCATTTGTATGTACATTAATCCTTTTTGTTCCACCAAATATGATGGTATAATTGTATTCCATATTTCTATGCATCTTTTCAATAACAAACACCTTCATAACGATGCAATAATAAACACAAAGAGAAGTCAAAAAGTAACAAAAACTATACATCAGTTGTTTGAAATAATATCCGCTCTTACGAATGAAAGAAGTAATCTCCTATAATGCAAGAATTTGGTTTCCAAGATAAACAGCTTCAGAAAAATTGGCTTTCATTCAAAGAATGAGTTTCATTCAATCACATCTATTCGTGGAAAATCTAAAGTGCCATCCACCCACCGTTTTCAAGCCAGGTTGAACGTGAACCATTTTAGAGGAGAGAAAAACGCATTTCCAATGCAAAGGAGCGGACATTTAACGCTATGTACTAATTAACGACCGTTCATTCCAGTTAGTCGAATAATTTATAATGTCTTTCTACGCAAACCATTTAAAATCTTGAAAAAAATACCCAATACATACCGGTGGATTTCATAAACTCCTTTTATACCGAGAAAGAGATGTTACATCTTGTGCATGGATTTTAATAGAAATATAAAATAATGTTACAATGAACAAAAATAAAGCATAATGTAAAATAACTTAGTAAAACTATTGTATTGCCGCATTTAAACGTTGCGACATAAACTAGTGGGAGGTATTTTCAACGAATTACGTGCACCAATTAATGTAATATCAAGCACAAGACAGTACATTATACCGGTACCATAGTATCTCGACATATTTAATTTCCTACGAAGCCATTCCCAAAAGCTTTATCACTGATTAATTGAAATCATTTTACAATTTTCCCCAGATTCGAGTAAACTAAAACAAAGTATTTAAACTAAGGAAATATTCTTGTTTAAATGCGATACTTAAAACCATAAAAACCATTCTATTAAAAGCAGTATCGACAGTATATGTTCAACAGTTGTGTCGAACCTTCACATTTGTAATGTCCCAGCGCGTACATTCGTACAAGAAAACACTTATATTAATCCAACAAACCGTACAAGGCCGTAGAGAAGTACATAGTATTAATTCTAAAAAGGGAATTATACACGACCCTTTATTCATGTTGCGTTAATCTAAGACAGTTTAACAAGTTTTGTAAGTATTGACAGAACGTAAGGTGAACATGCAGTTATTGTTTGAATTTGTGTAATGTTCATAAAACATACCGTAGTTTCCAGACAATAGACCACGACATATACGTATAAAAAGATGAATTCTCGTGGATGCGGCCTGTTCAGCAAAGCGGCCTATATGACCTTTTTATTTTGTAATTGGTAGTTTTAAGCGGCCTATACGACATTTCTTTTTTTTAAATTGGTATTTTGAGTGCAAAGAGTGGGAATTTTAGGTTTAAACGCTATTTGAAAACAGTTCACCAATGCTTTCCAAACAATTTAGCCTTCATGGGTCAATTAACTACCGTATACTGCCGTGTATCAGCAGATTAACGGGATTAATTAATCATACCTGTCATTCAAAAAGGCACGACTCGATTTAAACGCCTGAAACTTTGCAACATTTTCGGCGTATCGGCCGTGGCCAATACGCCGGAGTGGCCTATACGTTCATTTTTGTTTCTAAAATAGTAAAAATACAGTGACGCGGCCTTTTGTCTTGAAATTACGGTACTATCTTTGGTCAATCCTGACTTAAATGCATCTTGAACGTTCATAGATTATATTAAAGTGATGTTAACATCCACATGTGTATATATACCGTCGTTTTACTATTACAATGACTTCACTTTCTTTTTTTTCACCATACATAAACAAACAATAAGCTATTCCTAGAGATTGAAAAAATGTGACTATCTGGTAAATCCAGAATCAGTAATTGAGATTTGTTGAAAATCAACAGTTGGGCTTTCAAAGTAGATGCTCATCATTCTAGGAAGAAAGGTTTAAAAACAACAGCAACAAGACAATACATTTGTAGCACTTATGGTGCTTCATGAGCATTGGGAGAAGTTTTAGGTGCATATTTGCAATTGGCAATTAGGTTTGAGATCCATTTTCAGTCGTTTCATTTAAAAATGACATAATATAATTGTACGCCGTCCTTATGCAAACTTACAAGTGCAATTTTAAGTTATTAATGGAAAACGTAAAAGTCATTTTCCATGGCATGCACCATTTTAGAGGCCTTAATAATGCTTTTACATTAGTGTTTCATTTATGTTTTGTTTTAGGCATCTCTTGCAAATCGTATTACGTGTAATGATAGAAAGCTTTTTAGGTGTACACACATTACAAAAACATCATTATTCAAATGGGGATTTGTTTTTATGAGTTTTGGTAAGAAACCGAAGTTATCGCATTTTCAATTTCGATATAAAAGGCAAATAGATTTGTGTAAGCAGCTTGTTTACCCGTTCGATATACCTTTCAATTTTGCAATCTTCAAATACTTTAAAGAAGTGTTTGGAATATTCTAAGATATAATTACCATTGATGTCATGAACTATACTCGACGACCAAGAGTTGCGTCCCTTACCGGCTGTGACGCATACGTATAAATGCACAAAGAAACCATCGCTGACACTTACTCGAATAGTCGTAACACAATCAGGTAAACAAGTTACGGGAATGGTGATTTGTCATTTTATACATCATTTCAGTAATTTCATAATCATAATATATATAGATATGTTAACGTGAAAAAGTCGGCGATTATTTAGAAATATTTTAGAAAAAACTGGGATTTTCGAATAATGTTTACGGATGCTGTAATGTCTGCTTTGAAAAAACAAAAAGAATAAGGATTTACATGAATTAAGTAAAAGCAGGTTTAGTGAGAATTATTGTCAAGAAACATTTTAAAAAAAGTATGAGCTATGGGGCAGGAATACCGTAGACGGTTCCTGTAAGGGTAAGTCCGTTTACCGAAAAGTTGCCATATGTCTGGACTAATTATGTTACTAAGGCCTATGTTTTAACAGTCAATGACATAATTAGATATAAATTTATAAACACCATCTTTTTTCATTTCCATGCAATTTATTAATATATCTTTTCAACAAGTAAAGGTTATGAAATGAAAACTAAAATGAAAGGTACAACATAAATGTGCAACAAAATGCTTTTAACTTGAAAGTTGCATCATACAGCAAACTGTTTTCGTTAGTGATAATAACATTGTCAATTTTAATAAGATGTGTGTACAATTAATTGGTGCCCTCTGCAGTGTACATGTCTAAAACATCAGGGGCCACGAAAGCCCTTGGGCATAATCATGTACAATACACAGAGGCCATAAAACCCCTATGAAAGGTCCAGTGATAGTAAAACAGCTAACCAATTAGTGACAAATTTGGTGACCAGTTATTGATATGTAGCATTCATGGAATTTATGGTTGAGGTGAAACTAGTGTTAACTGAGATGAAATCAATATGAAATCTAAGAGCGCTACGTCACGCCTTGATATTACTAGATCGTCTCATTTTACAAATCAAGAGTAACAGATTATTAGTTAAGTTTAATCATCTTTTATTTTTCAACAAGCACATATGTTAATACAATGACATATATACAAAACGAAACAAAATGGAATTTGTCGGGCCACAAGTTCTTTTAACTTAGCAAACAACCCTTCCCAGAATGAAATATTAAACAAATTAATTATAAATATAAAATACATAGTACTTGTTTTCTTAACTAAATATTTTGTGTCCGAGGATGACTGTTCCCAGTTTTGGGAACTCTAAATATATCAAACAAAAACAGAATATTTAAAGAGGCTGCACAGTTGCCACCTACACGTAGAAAATTTGGTTTGACAATTGGGAACCTGCAATGATCTGAACAAAAGAGAGAAAAAGTCTTTGCCTTAGAATAGTAAAATAATTGTTTGAATAAGTACAGTATGTAGCAAAACATATCAATTGATGGTCGAGTGTTAAACTCAAGACTGTGCCCTGGTGCGCATCACTGCTGATGATGTAAAACTGAAAATAATTTCTTCGTGCCAGTCATTTAATCACTTATGAAAAGTGATGTTAGCAAAGACAAACTTTTCTGTAGCAGTTCCTTTATTGTTCTTTATTGTAGATTTCTTAACAAATAAAGTAAACACTTTTAGGCAAGTCAATTGTAGTGCCAACTGGTTTTGCTACATATCTACAACTGCATATCACCAGTCGCTAAAAACTTGAAGTATAAAAAAGCTTACGGTTAAATCGTGCAAACATTTGATTCACTTGTCTTCGTCATTCCACTATGATTTCATTTAAGTTATCTCTATACGGTATATGTCTACAGTTTTAAGCTGTAAAAGCTACAAAAATACCTAGATTTAGCGTTCCTTTGATGAAATAATATATGCAGTGGTCAACAATCATGCTTGCGCCATTATCTCGTTTTAAAGGCGCATCCCCGCATGACGTCATCAAAGGGCAGATAATTCAAATTACCGAATAATTGAAACGGTGTATATTCCGAGTAAACCCTTTTTATAAAGAGACCTATGGCTTCATAGAAACAATACATAATGACAATAAGGCCTTTTTCAAACTTCTAATCAACAACGCAATAAAGCAGAGCTCTGATTTAATCAACATGCGAGACTATTTTGGGTAGGCATATTTATATTCAGCCTAAGACTGGTAACGTGCTTACAGTCTTTGTCTGTAACATTCTCTAATAGTACCGGAGATGATATATCGTGGCTGCACATTGATGCTAACATGGGGTAATTGACATCAATACATTGTTGACAACACTATCCGGTTGTAGACAGGGGTATTTTTACATCCATTTTTTACCCTCAACAAATGATTGATAGATTGCTCCGAACGTCTCTATGCCAAAGGGAACTCATTATCATTGCTCATTTTGTCTTAATGATGTCAATGTTCGACGACTTAGTTAGCACATTAGGTGGCCGTACATTGTAATCAATAGATGTAATTTTGCCGGCTGTAACGTTTCTTCATGTGCTTCTTCCTTACTTAATAATTTTTCTTATTTTGTGGGGGGGGGGGGGGGGGGGGGGGGGGGGGGGGGGGGGGGGGGGGGGGGGGGGGGGGGTGTGTGGGGGGGGGGGGGGGGGTTGGGGGGGGGGGGGTTTTTTTGGGGGGGGGTTTTTTTTTTTTTTTTTTTTTTTTTTTTTCTTTCTTTCGAAGTGCAAGAATCCACTGGCTAGAAAGACGTTTTCAGTCACTTTCGAGTTGAAGTTGTAGGACAAGGTAGATTTGTGTTTGCGAGAATAGGTTCTACCCACCGTACCGGCGGCGTTTCTGGTTCCTAGCTTGTAGTTTTGTATAATGAGCGGAGCATAAAGATTTTTAGGCCAAGTTTGTGATTGGGTGCTATTTTTACATTTGAGATGATTAGATGAGTTCTTTATTGTGTTGTATTCAATTTTTCTTACGACAAAATAGCCTGCCCTAGAACATCCATATCATCTGCCTCTTGAAGAGTGAAAGAATGTGTACGAAACACTGAGTTTACAGCTGTCTTCCACGAATATAACAACGAAACCAGGTCTAAAATGTTGGTGTGGCGTCAATTAATATCTGAAGTCACGGTACCGGTAATTCTCTGTAGAAAGATGTTGTGTTTGATGTCGCTTAAACGAACATTCAATGTGTTCAAAAAGTAAACTGGTTAATATATTCTTAAATCCTGAGGGTAACCCAACTTGGTTATAAAAATGCAGTATCTTGCTTACAAGCAGACCCCTTTTGACATTTTTTCCATCTTGTTATATCAATATCTTTTTCAATTTGTAAAGCGGCTTTTATCTGGTTCATTGTCATTCATTTGTCTCCGAATGACGTAAATCAAACGATTTGTATCAGGGAACTTGCAAAGAAAAAACTTTCAATGAATGATGCTCGATAAAAAGAGAGAACATGTGTACCAACAAATCAAAATTTCAACTTTTGCTAGTCAGAAGACTTTTTTTATAACCGTAAGCATGTTATAATTATATTCATTTCTTTTATTTTGTCTTAAATTATTTATAGTCCCTTTTGCAATCTGATTAAGATCATCGCCTCAAAAATGCTACACTATGATGCGTATTCTAGAAACATTTTGTTTACAATAGTCAGACTGAACACTACAGTTAACGAACAGAACAGCATCACCATAAATCTAAGGAAAACCGTTAGGCCTGTTTGATGAAAATAAAGCTAATGCGGTTTATCCTTTTGCATGGTGAAGGTCTGGAATAGGGACTGGAACGCTGACTCGATAAAAAAACAAACGTGATTGCATCTAAATAAACCAATCAATTTGCCTTTTCATTCTGCATTTAATAGCTCTCCTCAAAAATCCAAGTCTAGACAATTTCTTTTGTTTTAACGAGCGCTGCACAAAGCGAAGGAAAAGTACAGACTGTGGAATGAAAAGCGGTTTTAAGTAAATCGAAAATTGATAAAAAAAAACACTTCGTCTAATTCAAATTCAATTATATCGCCATTATTTGATTCATATAACAATTTTTTGTTTGAATTAATCCTGAATGTTCGACGAAATTTGTTTGTCTGATTCTTATCCATATTTCTATGCAACTTCTCAACGAGATATATTCTAATAATGATTCAATATTAAAGACAATAAGAAAACAGAGAAACAGTAGCTATATAACATATCATAAACCAAACAACATTTTGAGTATTCGAAATCCCCGTGAATAGGTAAGCAACACGTTTAAAGGAACAATCTAATTTCTCGTGTAAAATGAATTGTTACTCCAACGGAAGACCTTACCCTCAATTTTAAACGTCATTTACTGTACATGAAATGATAATATTCATAAAGTAGCCCCTAGACACAATCATCACAGTAAGCCAGATTCGTCATCAATCTGGTATGTTAATAGAACCTGTAAGACATAGAAAACGTATTTAACAGCTTAAAGCAAATTATAAGCAAATACATTCTCGAATGGAGGGGCTCGATTTTGCATAAGTTTTAAATTGATGAACGACAAAGCTTAATAATAAAGATTTTTATAACCTCGAGATAAAAAGACTAAACAAGAGGGCCAAGATGGCCCTATATCGCTCATCTTGGTACAAGTCCACTTGCCTGGTGGAAGATCACTAGATAATGTTATATACAATAGGTTTTCCTATATACGTCTTTGTAAAACAAGTGACCCCCCAGGCAAGGTCAATTTTGACCCCAGGGGCATAATTTGAACAAACTTTGAAGAGATCTACTAGGCAATGCTACATGCCAAATATCTAAGCTCTAGGCCTTGTGGTTTCAGAGAAGAAGATTTTTAAAGTTTTTCCTATATGAGCCTTTGTAAAACTAAGTGACACCCCGTGCGGGGTCAGTTTTGATCCAGGGGTCATAATTTGAACAATCTTTGTAGAGGTCCACTAGACAATGCTACATGCCAAATATCTAAGCTCTAGGCCTTGTGGTTTCAGAAAAGAAGATTTTTAAAGTTTTTCCTATATAAGCCTATGCAAAACTAAGTGACCACCCCCCGCGGGGTCAATTTTGACCCAGGGGTCATAATTTGAACAATCTTGGTAGAGGTCCACTAGACAATGCTACATGCCAAATATCTAAGCTCTAGGCCTTGTGGTTTCAGAGAAGAAGATTTTTAAAGTTTTTCCTATATAAAGCCTATGCAAAACTAAGTGACCACCAGCGCGAGTCAATTTTGACCCGGGGGTCATAATTTGAACAATCTTGGTAGAGGTCTCTAGACAATGCTACATGCCAAATATCTAAGCTCTAGGCCTTGTAGTTTCAGAGAAGAAGATTTTTAAAGTTTTTCCTATTTGTTGCCATAGCAACCAGAGTTCTGCATGGAATGGAATTCTTTGAACAATTTTGGTAGAGCTTCATGCAAGGATCATTCCTGCATAGTTTTATCAACATTGTCCTAGTGGTTTCAGAGGAGATGTCATTTAATCAAAATGTTGACGGACGACGGACAATCATCAATTAGAAAAGCTCACCCTGGCGTAGCCAGGTGAGCTACAAAGGCCATCACATAATGACCACATATAACCCTACATTATAGGATACTAAAAAACTACAAGGAAACGTGAAACTATACAGTAAGAACTCATTATCTCGACATCGCTTATCTTGAGTTTTCGTTATCTCGGCCTATTTTGTAATGTCCCGAATTTATTCGTTCTTTTTCTATGTAAAATTCGTTTTTTATCTCGACTTTTTAATCTCGATTTTTTTCGTTATCTCGATCTAATATTTTTGCCCCGCTGCAAGATTTTGCACTGTTTTCACACGTTTATCTCGATGTTTGAAATGGCGCTTGTGAATTGAAAAGGTGTGAACAATTAACGGCATGTCGTAAAAGGTGTTGTAATTATAATCAACCAACGCTGAATTGTTTGCCAATCCAAGCTTTCGGACACCCGAATGTTTATTCTATTCAGTTTTTAATTGACAAATGTCAAAATTGAGTGATTAAGAAGACTTGTATAAAATATTAGCTAGGTTAGATTTTTACCACTGTCATTTCGACATCTTATTGAAAAACGTTATTGTAATTTAATGAGATCGCTAAAAAACTACAGTTCGATACGAAGACAAAGCATGGAGGAAGATTCCCAGTTGTCAGTCGAGCAATCCAGAGAAGGGCACGGTAACCAACCCGGGAGGGTATATGAATCGGCCACCTCCAAGAAATCCAGAGAAGGACCCGGTAATCAAACCCGGTGGATATCTGAACTCTCGGCGACCGGAAATAAAGGCACGAAGACACGTACACATGTTTAACAAGACATCAAATAAATTTCATCTTATTATATCAAGATCGAGATAACGAAAATGTGGATAAAAATACTTTAATAATAATTTCCATAACGTGTGATTCACACGCTCACACCGTACAATGCTGACACGATCTGGCGACGTAAACACAATAAAGATGTGCATATTTGAAGCATTGTTGGATATTTCGTTATCTCGAGTTTAGTTTCAAGGTCCCAAGGACTTCGAGATGACGAATTCCGACTGCACTCTTTTTAATTTTTGAAATAGACCTGTCCTCATTTCAAGCGTGACAGTACCATTAATTGTTCGAAGGAGTGTTTATTAAATACTTGTTGACTGAATAGTGAACGATGCAGATCATCTGCAGGTTCATCAGTTTCTGCAGAGGTCCCAATGGATAACCCTTTGGCACAAGCAGGGTAAATGTAAATAAGTCTAAGAAACAAACATTTCGAACCTACACCAACAAACAAACATCTCAGGCAAGTCATAGATCAAAGAGCGTTTTTAGAGAATATTTGTAATCGACTGTTAGTTTTAAATCCCTTTAAGATTTCGGCGTGCATATATGACATATAATAATTGTACGCCGACCTTATGCAAATCTATTTGTTCAATCTCAGATGCAAAGTCAAATATCATACATTTTGTAATTGTTTCTGGTTTTTTGTACAGTAAACGACATGAGATGAAATTGCAGTTTGTTAAAATCTGTCATAAAATCTGACGTTTCTATCAATATAATTTATAACGATCAGGTATTTGAAATTGGCATCACATTGTTTTAAAATTCATGAGGGTTGATGAATTTGAGAATTTTCGATAAGATAATGTCATTCTGTCAACTTGTTGTTGCTTTTATTATATGGTGAGAACAATTTATATATTTAATTTGAAATTATATAAATCACGTCGTTTGTTGTTGGTTTTTATAATATAATAAAAATGCACTATGTCTGCTTTTCTTATGAAAGCCGTATTGATCTTTCGAAAGTGTTAAACAGTTGGAATAATACATTCAAAAGGGAGTGGTTAAACAGTTGGAATAATACATTCAAAAGGGAGTGGTTAAACAGTTGGAATAATACATTCAAAAGGGAGTGGTTAAACAGTTGGAATAATACATTCAAAAGGGAGTGGTTAAACAGTTGGAATAATACATTCAAAAGGGAGTGGTTAAACAGTTGGAATAATATATTCAAAAGGGAGTGGTTAAACAGTTGGAATAATACATTCAAAAGGGAGTGGTTAAACAGTTGGAATAATACATTCAAAAGGGAGTGGTTAAACAGTTGGAATAATACATTCAAAAGGGAGTGGTTAAACAGTGGAAATAATACATTCAAAAGGGAGTGGTTAAACAGTGGGAATAATACATTCAAAAGGGAGTGGTTTCATTATGCACAGAGAATGACACCATTAATGACTGTTTGAACATAAAAGAAAAACCAAGATTCACCCAATTGTCCAATCCTGATCAAACCTTAATGAGCTAGTTTTTAAGGACTACTGGCAGAGGGTATTTACCTTAACGAATACAGTAATTACGTACTTTGTATGAGAAAATTTGTATACACCACATCAAAAGACTTTTAAAATTGGTTTATTGCACAAAACGTTCTTAGATTTAAACTCATTTGTTTATTAAATACTCCCTTAAGTATAATTTGTATAGAAATTATGCCAATTATAAATAGATTATTTGTTCCATTGATTTTGTCTAGAACTGCAAACCTCTGACGGATGAAAACTCCCTGTTATGACATACACTCAATCATGCGTACATATTAACGGCTCTCAGTTTTAATAACTTCCCAGTTCTCTGTGTTCCATAAACAAGGCGATATTTTCATACTAGGAGCTACGCGTCTTGGAATTACAAACAATAAGTTTATGTATATTTGTCTTAAATCGAAAAGATGGAACGAAACAAAACCTTGAAATGGCTCGAAGTCAAACAGTCAGTATTACGCGAGAATTACGTGCGATTTCGAGTCACATCAATCCCGCCATTTCTATGTAATAACTCACATGGAGCCGTAGTGGTGCTCGCCTCGGGATCGGAGATCCCTATAGGTCCACGGCGGTTGTTTCTTTAGGCAATACACATATGTTTCCACATTAAGAGATTAATTTCATCTGGAATGGATCTAATTTTAGTTGTGAGAACTTGTTTCGCAATAGAGAATAAATAAATTGATATAAATTACAAGTCATCAGTGGCTTTTTTTGTAAAAGAAATACAGCGACAATTAGGCACGAAACTGTGTATACTGTAAATCGCTAATAGTCAGATTGAAACCATATTAATTTTATAAGTGAGCTCGTAAAGTCGTGAACCGGCGCCTGCAATCACCAGAAAAAGTTTTAAACATTCGATATCTTTATAATTCCAGACTGCCTCTTCCGTCGAAAAATAGCGAAAATTAAACTCTTGCCACTTAGACTAAACTTAAATGTTAGATAAAGAATAATGTGCTTCCGTGTACACTTTACTCGCAAATCGCATTATGTACACCATAATGTCATGAACAACCCTCGTTCGAGCTAAGTAACCTGCTGAAACTAAAAAAATAGGCTAAAAGAATTTCTACATAGCTTTGCGTGTAGACAAGCGCCTACGAATAATACCTAATAGCTTGATGCATTATGTCAAGACCAAATGGCATTTAAGGATATCTGATAAAAACATAGACACGCCATCAGGCAATTAATCTGATTGCTTTATTACGTAGAAAAGCACACATGCCTGGTACATGTATCAGATGTTTTGAATATTCCTTGTTTCGTGCCCTACTTGTACTAAACACATTCTCGTAGTATTGTTTAATTGTAAAGGCCTTACATTCTAATTCGATTTATTAGAAATATCTCCAATTGTACTTGCGGCATAGAAAAACCTACAAATAAAGTAACCAATTTCATAAAAGTTCTGTAAAAAATAGCCAATGCATTTTACCTTCAAGAAGTGTTTGAACTTATTCTTTGTCCAATCGCAGTACAGTACTCGCTGCACATTAACTTGGATTAATCAATAATTATAATCTGAGTCAATAAATAGGGGAACAATGCTGATTTAAAAAACTTAATTTCAAACACTCAGTAGGTTAATGCTCATTTTTATTCATTTAATACAATAAACTGGTCGCGCGGCATGCGCCGCCCCTGGCCGATTTATTTTCGTAAATGCATTACTAGTCAAATACAACTTATTCATGCAGATTCTAATCGAAATCTTTGCAATTGATATTTCAGACTTAAATGTCTACAAAGTCAGTGCAAGGCCTTAGTATAGGTAAGTGTTCATTGTCATGCAAAATAAATTGGTCAGTCGCGACAAATTCATTGTAGTAAATGTATCAACTAACGGGTCTTTGAAATTATTTTTTGTAAATCAGCATTTTTCCCATATTTCTGACTCAGTATACAATAATTGATTCACCCAAGTTAAAGTAACATTTCGTTACAGACTTCAAGCAGAGCTAAAATCTTTACTTTAAAGTTAAATGACGGACAGTGTTGTCACGTTACAGCTCGACAGGATCGCATTTACAACAACATTTCCGTATAAACACCTTTTAAGTAAAGGTCAAGAATGAACAAGCGAGTCTTCTCTAGAATGAAAGTATTTTTATTAAATTACGCATAATATAACTTTGTGCGAGATAAGTACACTTAATAGTTTGCTTTTTACTTTGAAAATGTCACATAGATGACGTTGACTATGACATGATTAACCTTAACTGAATATATTATTCATAAAGCCTTTATTAAAAAATAGAATTTCATTTTTTTTTGTAAACATTGAGAAAATGGCCTTTAAATTGATCAAGTTTGAAAGAAGATAAATAAATGTATCTGTTGATATTCGAGAGGAACTCAAAAGCTACTTATTCAAACATTGGTCAATGTATTTGTATAAATGTGCTGTCTAACTAATCAATGTACGTTCTTTTTTGGCTGCCTATAAATTGCACTTATCTGACCCAGGTTTTCTGGGAATCTCGAAAATAAAACGAGAATCTTATGAGAAATGTCAGATAAGGAAGTAGCTCAGTATGTAACACAGCATGATAGTGGCAAAGTCACTTATAAAATCCAGCAGAAGTAGGCGTCTGATAAATTTGAAATTAAACCATTTATACCTTTACAATAGGATCTTCTGACTTCCAATTTAGGCAAGACAATGTCTTAATATATGGCTGTTTTGCAGAATGTCGTTTCAAAAGGCTAACAATCTAAATCCTGATCAAAGGAAATCATATTAAAGTTATGTCGTCTTTGTCGGAGTGTAGCTGTTTGAAAATATATACATGTATATTCAATGTCGCACTGGTTCTCTGCAGTCTTATAACAATAGAAACACACTTGAAAGTTTGATCGAGCATATCTAGATATGTTTTGGCTATATCATAATATAAACAATTATTGTCAGTGACAGCCTTTTGAAACGTTGAGTTGCTAAGTGATTGCATAACATTTTGCGGAGAAATGGATAGCTACAATGTTTACCGTTCGAGATAACGTATTCTTTCAATCTCCTAAATACTTTATTATTTCCTGTTGTAATCACGTCGCACATTCCCTTAAGCATATCATTTTGCAATATTGAAGTACACAATCTTCCTCCTCCTTCCCCTATCATTTTCATACAAGATGTCCAACAGAAAAAAAATGACATTTCTGTTCCAATAAATACAATCCATTGATAAGATATCACAGAAATTTATGAAGCTGTCGGATGTGATTATTTGTAACTATCCCAGAAAAGATCACAGTGTGATTTTCATGTATGTGGCATAATTATATGAGAAAAATCAGTCAAAAGTATTTGACCGGATAAATGTTGATCCTGAACGAAGGTCACTACATGTAACGAAGGTCATCAACTGTAACACATTTGTGATAGATTGTACATGTAATTTACATAATTTCCACACACACAATGATAATAATGCCTGGTTTTGTAAACTGACCGTGTTAACAGTAGAGCAGCACGACACAATCACAACAAATTTAAATTACTATCACAGGGACGACGGGATATACATGTATTTTGCTAGATTCTATATGGTGATAATGTTATAAGACATAGTGTATAACTTTTAATTGTAAAGTTAAAATTTGTAATTGCTGCTCTATATTGTAAATGAAATGCACTGTAAAGTATGATATTTCTGAGTTAGTTATCATCTTTCCTTCATAATCTTCAAAACATATAATGTGAACAGAACGTTACAGCATAAGACCATCTTCTGTTGTCATGATAAGGCTGATTATTGAAGGGACACACCCTATAACTGATGTCAAACTAAATAACCTCCAAAACATAAATAATAGAATCTGTGGAAGTATTATAACTTTACCTAAAAGTTCCAGCTATGTATTCCCAGTCATTATCGGTAAAATCAGCGGCAGTACCGTAAGCCATTCAATAATCTATGTAGAGTTGTTGTTGTACAAGTAATGGGTGGATGTATTACAGAAAGCCTTTATATTGATTGTGGTAAAATGAGGCATTTTTCGCCATATGCTCTTCTTTGAATTTGTATTTATTTATCATTTTACATTTATTGGACACATAATCTATGTTTCGAGAATATTATCTGCTAGATGTAGGGAGTGCCTCTTTAAATGATGGTCCTAAAGTTACTGGTGTATTAGTATGTGTTAAATGTATTACATGTTTGCTTTAAAAGTTTACCCAACATGTATGAGTACATGTCAAACTTGAATTGTGTACAATCGAATACTTTATGGATAAACATGACTCCTTTTGAGGAGCTATTTCATCATAAAAGTTAAAAAATTTAAATACATTAAGACCATTACAATTTTCTGAATAATTCGACAGAATGTCAATATTCAAATATAGTAAATTACGTTCTATTTACAAGTTTGTTACTATTTTTTGTTAACAAATTTGCGACGATGTATCGCTTAATATTCATATTGTAGCTAATTCGCCCGAAACAAAATATCCAATTTAATCACTAAGACAGTTTTGCCTATAAGCGTTCGTTCGTCAATAGAAAACGTCTCTAGCTTTAGAGTGTTCAAATCCTCTTCTTCTTTTAGTTTCACAAATTAATTAGAAAATATAAAAGCTTTCAGATAGTAACTATTTGATTCCTATAAGTCCGGCAATATATCAAAATACATTTTTTTAAATTAAAATGAATGATATGATATCGAACTATTATCTATTATCCTTTTGTTTGCCCACTACTAAATGACTGCAATAGTACTAACAGACAGAATATTCAGGCTCATGTCCATAATTGTCAAGATCGCTCAAGTTTCCCTCACTATACCAGATACACAATTTCAGAGAAATTGAGTAATGTCAAACAAAATTATAGTAACAAAAATACTTCCATTAATTGGAATATGAATTATATATATATTTTTGTATGAATTTTTATGCAACCAGATTTAATTCGTCATATCTGCAGGCCGAGCCTTCTTTCTATTTATGTAAGAGTCATCAATATGCAAATAGTAGCTATCCCTTACAATTTACACGTTCTGTTTGTCAGACATATAAGCTGTAGTCGAAAAAAGAATCCTACTTGTAACCTGTCTTGATTTTAAAGTACAACATGAATTTCGTAGATTTCGTAGATTTCGTAAATTGCGCAGTTGGTTTCAAATGAATGTTCACAAAACTGAAGTTCTGCACGCTAACCACTAATGAGAAAGAGAGTTGATCAATTATTTCCAGATGAAAAAGGAATCATATAGAAGAAATAATTTCCGAATCTGTATCGAAAAGTACCGCTGATGCACTTTTTGCTCAAGGACATTGATTTGGCAAAATCACGAAATATTATATTCAATTTCTCTCAAAAATCTCTCTAAAACAATGTAACAGTGACCAGTGGCAGGGTATTTAGTAGTGTGCACTTTATAAATATATGAAAAATATATTTAAATGTTAAATACACGTATAAAGAGTCAACTAATATTTTAATAATGCATGCTAAATCTGTTCTTTCACAGTTCCAATTAAGGATATGTAACTTCTCCAAAACAAAAACCATAAATGCAAAAGCAATGGCCAGAGTCAACAGCACAAGAAAATTTGAGAAAATCTGTTGAATATGTTGATGATAATGGCCCTGTATCGCTCATCTGAGTACCAGTGCTATTGCCTAAGGAAGTCACTGCTAAAGCCAGTCAGTAGTAGCAAAGAAAATCACTGGTTGCAAGGGGAAGTCACTGGTTGCTAAGGAAATCACTTGTCCCAAGGGCAAATCAGTGGTTGCTAGGGGAAGTCAGTGGTTGATTAAGTCAGTAGTTGCTAAAGAAAATTGTTGGAAGCTAGGTAGGTTTCTCTTCTATGAAACTCTATGTAAAAGCAAGGGACACCCCCCCCCCCACCCCCACCCCCGAGGGAGTGGTAAATTTTAACCCCAGTGGCATACTTTTAACAAAATTGGTAGAGGACCACTAGACAATGTTGCATACCAAAAGTTAAAGTCTTCCTATACCAAGTGACCCCCGGGAACGAACTTTGAAGCGGTCCACTTGACACTGTTACACCCAAACTTTCTTAGCTCTATACTTTGTGGTTCCGGAAAGGAAGATTTTAAGCGTTTCCTCTATATGTCTATGTGAAACAAATGACCTCATGGGCGGGACCAATATTAACACCAGGGGCATGATTTGAACAAAGTTGGAAGAAGTCTACTAGACAATGTTGTACACTAAATATCTAAGCTCTAGGCCGTGTGGTTTTTGAAATTAGGATTTTAGAAGTTATTTTCTATAGAAACCTATGTAAAATCAAATTACCTTTTGGGTAGGATCAATTTTGACTCAGGAATCATGCTTTAAACAAACTTTGGCATAGGTTCACTAGGAAATGCTACATACTAAATATCTTAAGTCTATGTCTTGTGGTTTCAGAGGAGATGATTTTTAAAGTTTTTCCTATATAAGCCTACTAGCATGTAAAATCAAGTGGTACCCCGGGTGGAGTCAATTTTGATCCGGGGGTCATCATTCGAACAATCTTCACAGAGGTCTACTAGGTGATGCTACATGCTAAATGTCTAAGATCTAGGCCTTGTTGTTACAGAGAAGATGAATTGAAAGGTTTTTCTATTTGATGCAGTAGCAACCAGAGTTCTGTATAGAATGGATTTCTTTGAACCATTTTGGTAGAGCTTGATGCAAGGAACATCCATGACAGGTTTCATCAGCATTGGCCTAGTGGTGTCAGAGGAGACGTTAATTGAAGCAATGATGTTGACGGACGGATGGACGGACGGATGGACGGACGGACGACGGACAGTGGGTAATGGGAAAAGCTCACGCTGGCACAAAGTACCAGATGGGCTAAAAATGGTTCTGCAGTTATCGCAATTTCCGTCTTATTTACGTTATAAGTCTGCTCTTTTACTTTTCACAGAATGACATCGAATAAGTATCTAATAGGCATATCCTTTCCTAGAAACGGTAAAGTTTGGAAATAACAAAGAAAAGAGCAATTGTCTTTGAATAATGCTTGCCAATATCATCCCGGAGACTACCGTTGCATCTTAATCGGTTATTTTCAGTGCAATAAACAACCATCTAAATCAATATCGGTAACAGGTTTTGTTTGATGTAATTCATGTCTATGAGCAGAGAAAATAGAATCGCTTCCGAAATTGAAATCTTGATATGTCGCCGTCGCCCTAATTGGTTTTGACTTGCAAATATAACGAGAACGCTGCATTCACCTTGTCGGATCTTTACAGAAACAGAGATACAATTTACTTCTGCACATTTCAGACAGCCGCCTAAAGGAAACTATTGCAATTCAGATTTCATATTTCAGTTGATGTGTTTTTCCGTTTAATTGCTAACACTTTAAATTTGATAAAGCGTCTAGATTGAGCTTTAATCACAAGTCACACTTATTGCAAAAAAGACATGGTCTCGATTAAAAGTATAAAACAACAATCTTGCTCAATTAATAAGAGTTCTAGAACACTTTGTTTCCGCTCGCAGTTATGTTATAATCGGCCTGGACCCCGTTGTTCGAAACTTTAATGGACGATTAAACTAACAGTTGGTTAGGCTAACATTAAGGGCTGCTTATATTTAAACAGCTTAATAGGTATACTAAAAACAAAAATTATATCAAACAGGGAATGCCACGTACCAAAAACGCAGCCTCCCCAAACGAACCCCACACACCCAAAGGCACAAACAACCCCCCCGGGGGGGGGGGGGGGGGCACACGAGGAAAAAAAAAAAAAAAAAAAAAAAATATATAAAATAAAAAAAAAACCACAAACCCCCCCCGGGGGGGGGGGGGGGGGGGGGGGGGGGGGGGGGGGGGGGGGGCGCGGGGGTGTACACTACCAACACACACTAGCATACAAAGCAAACACACGAGGACAAAACGAACAATTAAAGGAACACAAACAAATGCGTGCATTCAAGAGAATGAATACTAAAACTCCTCAAATGAAAAATCAAAATATTCTTCAAGTATTTTTCTTGAAGAATAATGTTCTGAATCAAAAGTTAATCGACGGTTAGCTTAACAGCCAGTTAAAGTTTTAAACAACCAAGTCATGAGCGCCACAATGCGCATATTTGGACGTCTTTGTTGTGTGTTCAGTTTTGATCCAAAATGTAAAGGTCTTGTAAAAGATGATTTAGCAAAGAACCATGGCAGCGTTTTTAACTATTTCAACAGAATCACAATTACAAACAAGAAAAAAACTAAAATGGAGCTATTCTTATTGGGAAAAGGTTATAACTGCATATAAAAATAACTATTCGAATTTGGAGGGTTTTCTTTTCAGTTGCCCACATAGTGCACTTGTCTCGTTGAGATTATTTTGGAATTCTAGTATCGATGTCTGCTTATTTATGAGAAAAGTCTGATGAAGAACCTACTCAGTACATAACACTGTATGATAGTGTCAAAGGCAGTAACAAAATTCTGCTGATGTGGGCGTCTGATAAATTGGAACTCAATGTCGCTCTGGTTTCCTGGTTTCCTGCAGTCTAATAACTATATAAAGTGCACTAGTTTGATTGAATGCAAAAAATCTTACATGAACTTTCACGGTCTTCGTTTCCTGCAGTCTAATAACTATATGAAGGGCATCAGTTTGATTGAGTGAACTATGATCAATGCAAAAAATCTTACATGCACGTTCACGGTCTTCGTTTCAGAAGGAGTATTAAAGTATTTTTCTCGTAACAGGAAAGAAAAACATGTAACAGAAATAGTCCACGGTCTGATTGATTGACTGTCTGAAATCGATCAGGACAGGTCAACGCCCGTTCATGTAGTATACGAAGAATTCTGTCAGATTCTTGTGGTATTCTTTCTCAAATTTCAAAATCTAAGTAATATCAACATGAATAATTGGTTAAACAGATGTTACTACAATAGCTACATGTAGATGTTCTGTAAATTCTGTACGAGCAGTTTGACGTTAACCAAAACATAAGATTGAGTTATAAAAAAACGTTGAAAAAAGTTAATCTTAAACTTATTATGTCATCTAGTTATTCAGCATATAATTGCTAAAAAAGCAAAAGCTATAAATATAACTAAACTTAACTATGATTTTTATGAACGGTATTGTTAAACTTGCATTGTCGGTTCCTACGAATCTTTCTTTGTAAAGCAATGATGTATCGTCCTAGCAATTACTGCGCTGCTAAAATATTCACACATCAACAACGTTTGCCTCCTCTGATTCGAAGCGGCCTTACATATATTAACTAGATCAACACACACCGAACTCTCATAACATAGCGGCAGCTGATTTGACTACTGACATTTGTCGTCAACTTTATTTTTAATAACATGGCGAACAAGGACGCTGCTATAGTGAGCTATTTAGGCCCTCCAGTAGTTGAAATTATGTTTCCCCACTAATATTACTCTGAACATATTTGAGTAACAGAAATGAAACAATATCATATAAACAAGTATATGGTGATGAATATTCTCTTTCAGTTCAACGTCTATGGGATTTGGTACAAGAAAAGTTGGGTATCATTAGTTTCAAAGAAATGATTTTATAACATTCAACGTAAATCTGCACTTTTAGGTAATCAACGGATTTTTTATTAGTACTTATAGCAATTGCTCGGAAACTTCATACACAGTAGTCATTATCTTATTGGAACCTAAAGTCATCTCGATAACTTTTGGTACGTGGCATTCCCTGTTTGATATTATTTTTGTTTAAGCAACCAGGACCGAATCATTCAAATAGTCCATAGATGGCGAGTCCTCCAATTTAATTTAACTTCTTGATTATTCAGTAAACGGCACTTGTCAAACCGATTTAACGTAAGTTTTCACAGGAATAATCAGAATTTCTTATAAATGTTTACGCGAAAGTTATAAATTGGTCCAAGAGAACATCAAGGGTTGACATAAAGGCAGGTTGGATATTCTGTATGTACAGCGTCCCGGTCATATTTGGACCTATTGCAGCGTGAATACATAACGATCAATCAGATGTTCTCTTCAACATACGTGAGAATAATGAGATTCGGTATGGAAATGTCACATCACATTACGCTCCAGAATCAGATTGATTCGTTGTTACCCCAAGTTTTACCAGACAAACAGTTTATTTTAACCGAAGAAAAGAGGTAGAAATACTTTGAATTTGTACACGTGCTTTACTTTCACGGACACCAGGTTTTGATTTTTCTGCTTTCGTTGGTGATAAACTGTTAACTCACAAATAAGACAATCAGAATATTTACACAAGCCTGTTTAGCAGGTCGTATAAAAAAGCCACAGTATAAATTCCTGTCGAGCATATATGTATATTTGAAATTATACGCTTCCAAATAATAAAGCATTACAAGCGCTTTTGAAATTCCAATACAACCATATAGCGTAGCGGTACCGTTAAACCAAACCCTATTCTACATTTTCAATAGATTTTTGCAACTTTCTTCCTAGATTTTTACTTTCGTTGTTGATTCTTGCATTTACTTTTACATTTTATTCTTGAATGTATTATTTTTGAGAATTGTATTTACCTGAAACTGTGAGCGAGCAGCTGTATATCATCACCGAAAACAGGCTTTTTTGCTACGAAATATTATTTCTCGGATCTTTTTATAATTCCATAAATTTTGCAATACATTGTACATGTTGCAGCTATCTTACTTGTATTACCGATGATATTATACAAAGTATTGTTGAAGCGAAAATTGATTATAATATTGTTAGAGATATGAGCAAAGTTATCATTGAAGATATTCAACCCAGTGTCATTATAACATTAATCGTTGTAACGCTAGACGAGTTTTTGTTAATATGTTAAATCTAAATTTACAGTAACCAACCACCAGTTTGAGTAAAGACTTACAGTACAATAAGAACTTAAATTACCAGTGTACACACATGAAGTACTGCATGTGTATCGGGGTTTAATGCCCGTTTCAATCGTTTTTCAGTCAATTTTAAAGACGGACAGTTTCCAAACCATTGTAACTGTGAAGGACCAGCCCTATAACCCTATCGTCAATAGAAACTGCCAACTTTCTCATAAAAGCATGCCCTAACTCAGTTAGAGGTTACAGTGATTTTAAGTCAGTGACTCTATCCTATCAACCACTGAGGTAGATCAGTGTAGAAGCGAAACATCAATTGGCACTTTACGTTTATTATGGAAAAGACATTTCTGTAAGCAATGAATGCAATTAGTGATAGAGCACACTTCTGCTGGTTTAATGACATAAGACAGCCCGTAAATGCTTAATGTGCAGCAATATATAGTTCAGAGAAATTGAATGATATATGCAAATTAATCCTCGCTAAAAGCCCTGCTGAAGTGATGACAATGTAGAAAAAACAGTTAATTTTTTTCTAACGTTACATATAAACCGCGGTTGAACAGAATTTCAGCTTGTAGTAATCGGTGTAATTTTTATTTTAGTGAAATTACACTGAAACGTAGGAAAATCATTGTACTATTCCGTAGCATTATGTTGCTCAGATTTATTGACTAATATTTAAAATTAGGTCGATCACTTCGTTGCTACAATGTACCTGACTAAGTTGGGTATTACAGAAAGGAAGACAAATTATTTCAACAGACGTCTCTGTTTCCCGTTCATTTGTTTGAAGCAACAATCTCCTCTCAGGTGACCCTGCTGGCAACTAAATGTACCCGATTATAATAAAAAGACCAGAAAGTTAACTAGCTACCTTCAAGTATCTAACAATGCATAAAACCCAACTGCTATGCCTCGGCACTGTAACCTGTTTCAAATCTAATTATTTGAAACCTATTATCTTTCAAAATAACTCATTTACATTTTTAAGATAACCGCCAAAGGATGCTGTTGCTCCTTGATTAACGTGTTCATAATAGATGGTTATAAAAATAGCACATTGGATCAAGTGCGTGTGCATGCAATGTAAACATCTAAATATCACCAGAGTGAAAAGGGATGAGCGAGACACTAGCATCCAATGTATACATCTAAATATCACCAGAGTGAAAAGGGATGAGCGAGACACTAGCATCCAATGTATACATCTAAATATCACCAGAGTGAAAAGGGATGAGCGAGACACTAGCATCCAATGTATACATCTAAATATCACCAGAGTGAAAGGGGATGAGCGAGACACTAGCATCCAATGTATACATCTAAATATCACCAGAGTGAAAGGGGATGAGCGAGACACTAGCATCCAATGTATACATCTAAATATCACCAGAGTGAAAGGGGATGAGCGAGACACTAATCTGATAAAGCTACTTGAGGTTATTGGTCAAGACTTGCTGACAAAATATATTAGAGAGTCACGTTTGCACAGAATTTATGATGTCTGTGGAAAAGAGCAGTGTCTGACCTAGAGGTCGCAGCTGTCACTTCCTTTTTAAGTGTAACGTTCCCACTGCTTACAAAATCAGATTGTTACCAAATTATAATAAACGTAAGAAAGACTAAATTATTATTTTCTGTAAGATTTCGGTACTGCTTGCACATTACTAAAGGCTTATTTATGACATCGTTAGCTTTTCAGACGTAAGATCAGGATACAATAATTCAGTCAAACTTTTATTTTAATATAAGCTTTTGCATGCTGTCATGTGACATTTTGTGGGCGTGGTCACTGCTGTAAGGAGTACTATAGTCTACAGACTAAATTCTACAGGCAAGCTGATGTTAGTGCCAAATAACAAATACCTGGTTCAAGAACTAGAGTGATCTACTTGAACTTATAAATGAATATCACACTATATACACATTTGCTTAATTGTGAGCCATCACTCCAAAGTTCTTCTACAATGTAAACGAACCCTTTCCAGTCTTATTGACATATCTGACTAAATGGTCAAACCAAGTCAGTGCAAAGTCTAGACAAATTTTTTAGATAAATTAAGAAGAATATTGGACAATTCATTAATAAAGCTGCAATGTAAACACTCAAAAGATCTTGAAGCAATAAGTTTAATGACGGATAATGTTGTCACGTCACAGCACGACAGGGATCGCCTTAACTAATCTATTTCCGTATTAATGCATTTTAAGGAAAGGTCAGTAATTGACAAGCGGGTTAGAATGCAAGAAATATCCGCGTTACAAATCATCCGGACTTTGTCAAAACTAATATCATGTATTAGGTGTAAACCGTGCTTATATCTCTGAAATTTTATATGTTTTGTGTCTTTTCCGGCACATTAAATGGATTGTGAAATATTCATTTTGACTTAATCACATTTGAATGTGAGACAGAGTACATTACTTATGTTTTGAAAGGCCTTAAGACGATCTTATTCAAACAAACAATATTGTAAATAGACGGCTTCTGCTCGCAACATTCCTTTTTGGTTGCCTATTAAGTACACTTGCCTAGCTGAGAGTTTCCGGGAAAACTTGCAACGGTGTCTAGAGGCAGTAATTCACGCAAAGAAAACAAAATATTTCTGAGAAAAGTCAGAAGAAGCATCTACTCAGTACTCGAAACTGCATTATAGTGACAAACTCACTAATAAAATCCTGCAGAAGTGAGCGTCTGATAAATGGGAACTTAATGTCGAACTTGAAAACAATGTAAAGGCACTAGACCATCGAGCGAATTGAAATGTATGCTAGCTCTGAATTGTTACGAACAATTATTGTCAGTAGCAGCAGAGATGAACGGTGAATTGTAATGCGATTGTTTGATGCACTCCAGGGAGACTGGTGAATTTATACCGATTGAGAAAACGTTTATGTTGCAAATTGCTAAATAGTATATAATATTGTAATCTCGATGAATGCTTTAAATGTTAAATCCAAGCTAGAAGTACTTTTTTTAAAAGCTATATAAATCCGTTTGTGTATTTTGGTTTTACAATCATTATAATACAAGATGTCTAATAGGACAGATTGTATATCCGTTCCAATAATTAAATCCGTTGATAAATATCACAAAAAATGTATAGCTGTCAGTTATATTTATGTCAGATTCTATCAGAAAAGAGCTAAATTAAATCATTATTTCTAAATATTAATCAAAATATTTAGTAAAAAAATCAACAGAACTATGTGGCCGCGAAGACGCTAATACCGAACCAAAGGCCACAAAATAAACATTGGCGGTAGATTGTACTATAGCATTTTCCCATGATTATGTCTGACATTCTAGATTGGCCATACGGAAACGCAGTTACGCCACTAGTTGCTTGTTGCTGCTTGCTAATGATTATGTCATTATTCGATATTATTCTCCTGTGAAGCAATCTTTTCTAGACTCGTTACAATAACTTCTCTTTAAAGCCATTTGATAACTTTATATGGGCAATATTATTGATTCATTTAAGCGTTAATATAGTGCATATTCAGTAATATTATGAACATGTATATTTAAATATCGAGCGATACCGAAAAGTACCAGTCTTCAGGTGTAAATATCGTTCGTTTTTGTTTAAAAAATGCACACTTTAAGATGCTGTTCTGATATCGTGCAATAATATCCCATACTGACGTCAATGTCTTAACACTATAATCCACGTCGTTTAAATGCACGTTTGTACTAGTACTATTTGTAACTTTTCTGCTTTCGTTCTTTAAACAGCTTTAGAGTTTTACTACAGGCTGCCTCAATGCTCCACTGCTTTCAGTTGTACAAATTGAGTTGATTAAAAACCAAAAAATCCAACCAAAAGCAAGAATTATTTATTTTCGGTCTAGTTCCGGCAATATCAAAGAATAAAACTGCCAACAAAAACCAGTTTGAAATTATTCTCGTATTAAGTCAATTGTCCATTATGAATGGCTGTAGTAACACTTATAGACGGATATTGAGGCCAAGGTCCATAATTGTCGAGATAGCGCAAATGTCTTTCACAATGCCGGACACATAATTACAAGGAAACGGAGTGATGTTAGATAGAATTATATTTCATATTTACAACAGAACAGAGAGAAAAAATGATTTAATATCAGCATACACAGACCGCTTCTATTATCTCTTCTAATCTGTTTAGCATAAATTAATTCAAGGATATCAGAAATAAGCGAAAATGGGATGTAATGTAATGGTAAAATTTGGCTTCCTTGAAAATTTCATCTGTGAGTGCAATGATCGAAATGTTGTCAGAGGTAATTATCGATAATAAAATCTGCTTAAGAAACAAAATAACATTCGAGTAGTAAGAGATACGGTCATTGCCCCTAACATCCTTATTAATTAATGTTACAGTGACCTAAATCGTTAATGTAAATTTGTTCAGAATGATCATTCGATTAATTAGTCACTAGGAATGGAACAACGGTGATAAATATCGTTACCAGCTATATCCTGGGAGGGAGTGACCCTAAAGTAAGGATAACATACATTCCAATTATATCACAGTCAAAAATATTCGTAAAACCTAAAACATTCAGCCAAATGATTAAAATAACTAAAGCCTTCACGTCATAGTTTTTTTAGGATAGATAGCGAGTTATTATAAAAGGTTGCTATATATTTGCATTTTGTGCAGAAATGAGACATTTCTCGACTTTTTTCTTCAAAAGAAATAATTATTTATTATTTAACACACCTCGAGCTTATTCCTAACGTTTCGAGACAAAAAATCTACGTTAATAAGAGTTGCGCGCCGCCGCAGTAAAAACACTGACACGACTGGCCGGTTACCATTTGCAGTGACAGTCACTGTGCTATAGCAGAGGTAAAAAGTTGTTGCCTTGGGTGTGGGGTTCGTTTTGGGGGGGCTGCGTTTTTGGTACGTGGCATTCCCTGTTTGATTTTATTTTTGTTTTTTTGACATGACGAGGGGCGTGGTAAAACGTAAAAGAACCAACAGATCGTGCGTTAATTTTTTAAATGCGAAAAAGTGAAAACTATTTCATAATCATAGTTTTCTCTCATTACAAGATCAAACATTTGATACCATGTATCAATATGCTGCATTTAATAAATCATGCCATTGTTAGACAGAAATAGGCAGTTCGTTCCATAGAAACGGCAATTTTCGAGATAACAAAGAAAAGAGCAATTGTCTTTGAATAATGCTTGCCAATATTATCTCGGAGACTACCGTTGCATCTTAATCGGTTATTTTCAGTGCAATAAACAACCATCTAAATCAATATCGGTAACAGGTTTTGTTTGCTGTAATTCATGTCTATGAGCAGAGAAAATAGAAGTGCTTCTAAAATTGAAATCTGGATATATCGCTGTCGCCCTAATTAGTTTTGACTTGCAAATATTACGAGAACATTGCATCTACCTTTAGAATTTTTGGTAACAGGTAAATTTTACTTCTGTAGGCCTAAGACAGCCGTCTGTTTTAAAGAATACAGCAGTGCTATTTCGTTGTGTTTTAAAAAAACGTCTACCTGGAATTACAATTACTGAAAAGTAATTACTAGTCATATTTCCCATCAACCTGTCGTATGTGACTCAAGTCTAGAACCTCAATATGGTGTCTAGATGCTGAAATATACTAGTCATAAGCTAATATTACATCACATTATTCAAACGGTCTGGATTTATAAAACTATGTCAGAGTCGTTCACACATAACAGGAAAGTAATAACAGCGATATTCCATTGTCTGATTGATTGACTGCCTGATACCGAACAGAGGTCAATATCCATCTGTTTAGTAGTGCAAAAATCTTTTCAGAGTCTTTGTGCGTATTAATATTAGAAAAAGTGAAAGAAAATATAAGTTATATTAATGTAGATGTACTTGAAAATTGAAGAAATTTGTGAAGGTTGAATTCCAAAAAAACAAAAATAATATCAAACAGGGAATGCCACGTACCAAAGTTTACACTAATTCATATTCAGATTATATATACAAGAATCATTAATATAGGTGGAAAAAAGATTCGAGTCAATACAGCTACTTGAGAAGTTACATTGGATGATGCTCAGTACCGTCCGTTCCTGTTGGCTAATCAAATGCCAACGAATCGAACTTGTTATACCACTTACATATCAGTAGATTACTGTAACAACAAAAGCAAAATTGTCTATGATTACACTGGCATTGTTTGTTCTTATGAACATTTGAGGCGTGGTATGTGATCTTGTAAGATATATTATATATAGAGAGTCCTCGGTAATACATGAACCCATTTCGTCGTAAACACATTACCATCAATCAGATTGTCCTCTTTAATATACGTGCAAATAATGAGATTCGGTATGGAAATGTCACATCACATTGCACTCTAGAAACTGATTGATGTCTCGGTCACTCCCAGTTCATACAGACAAACATTTAATTCAAATCGGCGGGAAATAGTAGAAATATTTATTTATATTTTGGTATGACTTAAACTATCACCGACAAAATATTTGTTTTTTGTTACGGACTTCCATATCTGCGATCGTATTGACATGTCTGGTTGTTGCAGCTGTTTTAACAAAGTCTACCTTGAAAGGGTATTTTTTAAAAGTTATTGTTTTAGCGAATCATAAAGCGTTATTGGCATATTGGCGGTATTAGCAAATTTACCATTGAAGCAGTATTAGCAAATTTATCATTGAAGCGGTATTAGCAGATTTATCATAATTACTGTAGCAACAAACGAGTTTGAGAGGACAGAACCAACCGCTTACATTAATTATTGTATTTTCCAGTTTGTGTTTCCATATCAGGTCTACAGTAACGTTCATGTAAATTATCGTAAACAAACCAATACTAGCCCAAAAGAGAGGGACATGTGACATCTTGTGTCCGTTTTATTTGGATGTGCCAATCTTCAGTTTGAAATACCTCTAGGAACAAAACGAATATATGTTAGGGGGTAAAATGACATTCAACGGCACTTTATTTGTACAACTATCTGTTATGTATTTGCAAACAAGCAGCTGGCATATAGTGTTTATTACTCAATTGAATATTTGATGTACTCGGAGTTGGTAATTTCCCTTCTTTGTATTTTTACCCCCAAAACGAAGTGTAGGGGGTATATAGGAGTTACCCGGTGGTTGGTCGGTCGGTCGGTTCGTTACATTTTTCCTGTCCGGAGCATGACTTGAAAACTACCAGTTGGAATTCAATACAATTTCATACAATTGTCAATCACAACGGAGAAAGTGCAGTGTACAAGAATCATAACTATATCTTTAGTTGTATCAGAGTTATTGCCCTTTGTTACTTTTCCTTGTCCGGAGCATAACTTGAAATCTATCGGTTGGAATTCAATACAACGTCACACAATGGTAAGCACAATGGGAGGAAGTGCAGTGTACAAAAACCATAACTATATCTTAGTTGCTTCAGAGTTATTGCCCGTTGTTACTTTTCCTTGTCTGGAGCATAACTTGAAATCTATTGGTTAGAATTCAATACAACTTCATACAATGGTCAAGCACAATGAGATAAAGTGTACAAGAGCCATAACTCAATTTTAGTGGGTTTTTTTTTTTGGAAGGTTCCTACTAACTTCTTCAGTTGATAAAGCGGTCTTTCGTGAGTATTAATCACATTTAGTGGTAGGTCTAGTTTTAAAATAAGAAGATTTGCTACATTTGCCTCTGCCCACAAAAATATTCCTACGGCATATTTGGCATGCGATATTGGTTTATCCTTAGATTATAGCAATGTTTGAAATAGCTCCGAAATATCTTAATACGTCTACCTTAAATGCCACGTGAAGCAATATCCCCTCCAGCAATGTTCACACACGGATAACCATGTGACGGATATTCTACGGCCTTATAGAACAGTGTTTTATCTCTACTCAAATATGTTTTAATCAGAACAATATCAGTCAAGAGACATGGATTTACATTCAGTACCATGGCCTTTAGTTAACGTATTTATGTGTACATTTTTGCTGAACAGATAATTATTGTTTGGTGTGTATTGGCCTAACATTTGCAAATAATTTAGTTACATGACTTTTTTGTGTGGTTTGTTTACAAACCTTATTATTTACATGTAGTCCAACATTGTAACAGTTCAAAAGCCTATGATTTTCTTGAAATATTTCATTTTAGTTGCTAACAGTAACTAGTAAACATCTTTAAAAGATATAGAAATATCACTGTGTGTGTCTTTGCCAAGTTCTTGAGAATCAAACGGCAATTATGTTCATCTAAGGTAGGCGTCAGTAGTCATTCTCATTTTTCTCCAGTACATGGTAATAACTAATATGTAATATGGTAATTACTAATATGTAAAATGTGCAAGTCTCGAAAAAGTCCACATTACACACTTTTCAGTTGCAACATTATACGTATTATACTACTACAAGTGCGACTCATAGGTAGGTATGGTAGGTCAATTTAAGTCAGTGGTGTTTTTCCCACAGACCGTTCCAAACGGTGCCCCACTGTGTTCCTTTAATTGTTCGTTTGCCGTGTTTTGCTTTATGCTAGGGGGGGGGGGGGTGGGGGGCGGGGGGGGGGGGGGTGTTGGGGGGGGGGGGTTTTTTGGTGGGGGGTTTTTTTTTTTTTTTTTTTTTTTTTTTTTTTTCTAAATTTTTTTTTTTGTGTGTGTGTGTGTGTGTGTGTGTGTGTGTGTGTTGTTGGGGGGGGGTTTTTTGGGGGGGGGGGGGGGGTTTTGTGGGGGGGGGGTTTTTGTTGTGGTTTTTTTTTTTTTTTTTTTTTTTTCACAAAAATGCAAAATTCAATACACATCTCTTCCGTCCGTAATTGTTTTACAGTGTAAAAATATTCTATTTAAAGAAACCGTTTGATATTAATTGGCACAGATCTGCAAAATGTAATTAGTTTGGTGACATGTTGTTTAACAGAGATTCTTTCTTACTAAATTTAGGTTCTGCAGATACATTAACAAGAAGTTTTATAGCTGTAAAGTGTTTCGGGTTCTTCCTTATTCCAGCACACGAAAAGTGGCAGTTTTGACTTTTTGTGTGATGTGGTATGAAAGTATGTTTGACACATTTGTCTCACTTGAAGTTCCCAAGATCAAAAAATTATTGTTACTGTTACCAATGTAGCAGATATGGTCTCAAAGTCACTTTTATCGCGGATTTTACTTTTTACAAGGGCATTAAACATTGCAATTGATATAATGAGTAGCATTGATACTATATAGTTGGTATTTATTTGTTTCTATTCTAAAAGTTATGTGGGTCGTATGGGCCATAAATATACAGGTGTTATGAGGCTGTCCGTGAATGACATATAAAACTAGAATTATCCTAATTGATATCGTTTGATATTTGAAGAAACAGGTCAGTAACAAGTGCATATTAAGGAACTACAATCAACAACTTTTCTAAGTATACACCTCAATTATGTGTAATATCTAAAACCATTTTTAAAGATGCGCTCATGAAAATTGGCCAACAAATTATTAGATTAATTCTTCTAATACTCGGTATAAAGTTGATAATAATGAATGGCAAATTCATTGTGTATATAGTTTACATCACCGCGCACCTTGAAGTGAAATTCACAAAACCATAAATTACGGTAATTATAAATTTGTTCCAAATTATCTAGAAAAATTCAGTTTTTGTTACACAAAAGGTTTTTAATACCAGTTCCAGATACAGTATATCATTGCTTGATCAAAATTTCCTCCAAACACTAAATTTAATGATGGATTTGATCTTTCTAACCTTACTGGAATTTCCTTTTTCCATGCATTTATCTAACAAACCTCGTTAATTGATTCCATACAGTGCTGTATTTTCTCCAAATTTATTTTTTTACTTACCAAACTGACCATGAGTAATCAATGAGAAATACCAAATACAAATACTTGAACACGGGTACGTCGAATCGACAAATGAGTTGAAAATGAAGTCAGGGTACTCATGTTCTATCAAACCTACATCCGGTTGAGATGCAGTTTAGGATTAAAATCAGTTAAAACTGTCAAAATTCCTTTTTACACTTTACATCTGCCAAAAACATCTTCTTAAAGGATTAAGAATAAGCAAACATTGCCACAAGTCTGCTAATTTTATATTAGTGAATCAAAAACGAGTGTCTGTTTTACGCGCAGATTGATCACAGTCTGGTAATTTTGTGACTTTTGAATATTTGGGTTACTGTGTATACAGCGCTGCGGATCATAGTGTTCGGTACCTATCTTTATAACTCTGGTAGAATGTTAAATATCTATCTTTGATCTTAGGATTTTGAAATATTCATCAAAATATCTTAAAAATTGAATAAACTACAAGACTTCGTTTAGGCGTATACTTAGAAAAGTGGTTGAGTGTACTGTTTCAATCGGCTAATAAACAGTCACGAAATCAAGCTAATTTAATCATAGTGTACATGTTTTTCTTTCCTAATATGCTTATTTCAGAGTCGTAAGCATCCATAAATGAGAGCTGCAGAAGAATCTTTTGATGAACCTTTGTAATCAGAAAAGATGTTAAATGGTGAAAAGCCAATGACATGTATACATGCTACCCTGTCTCATGTATGCGAAAAGAGATCTTTAACAGAGATTGTATTACGTGAAACAGAATAAAATTTCCAATTTATTTAATATTTTTCGGGAGTTTATCGAAATATAACAGTGGATTATATCCTGATAAACCCACTGTTTACTCAATGAAATTTATCACAATTTTCTACCCGGATTAACGTCAAAATGTATACCGAGCGTAATTAATATCGGAAACCACACGTCGATGACGTCGTTAAAATAAAGTAATATGTTCTATGCTTTCTGATGACGTTTCCTGCGATGTTCGTCATTTTATCGAAACAAACTCAACCTAGTTTTAAACATACAATAAACAGTAAAATTGTTTGTATCGATGTAACATCACTTGAATTACACTCGTGGACACCAGTAGTAGTTGCGCCTGTCGTGAAAATATAGCTGTTGGTGCCCACTCGATGAAATTATAACATGACATTGCCCCGAAACCAACTCTTATCCTCTATGTTTTTCAAAATATATTTCTTAGTCTTGCTGAGTGTCCGTTTAAGGTAGTACACCCCTAATAAAAACCTCCACTTGAAACTCTTCAATTTTAATGAGCTAGCCTAGGTTGTTAAGCATTGGACTGAAGATCTTTCTGAAAGAAAACATAGTTCTTGTTACTCTGATACCAAATCTGTACCAAAGTTTTGAATAATAAATGAAATACATGTATTTTCTTATCTCTTGTGTGATGTCATTTTATAAATAATTCCAAAATGGGGGTAGGGTTATTCAAATTCCTATAACTTTTTTTTCACGGTAAATTTCTTTTAAAAATTGTTTTTAAATCCAGGAAATGATAGAGATTAAGAAAATATTAAGCCTATAATGATTTAAATTGGTGCCCATTAGGGTTGTACTACCTTACCTTAAAGAGGAAAGCTTCTACATCACAAAAACCGTCACACACTGCCTCCCGTGAGACCTATAATTAACGGCTTAATTGGAAAAGTTCTATTCGGAATCTTTTAGTCACGACGCATGATTTCCGTTTTAGTGCTAGAATAATAAAATGACCGTAGATATAAAGATGTAAAGTATTATTCTTTTAGAGAAACTTAGTGGTATTTACTGACCCAGATACGCAAATTAGGCTGTTATTGTCGTATAATGCAAGAACGCTCTCAAACAACAGAGTATCTAAGAATTGGGAGACATGTTTGTTCAATAGATGTCTCTGTTTTTCGTTCGTTTGTTTATTTGATAGCACCAAATGCTCATAATTCTTAGAACGATTTTACGAGTAGTGTTTTCGTCATGCCAGGTTATAATTGTCTGGTTTCCATAGACAATGAGCCTTTTTATTACCTAAACTGGGGCATGCTGAACTAGGTCAAACCCACTATAAAACATATGTATTCGTACCATGGACCTTTGAAAACCTGCTATGTCTTAAACAAGAGGACGATGAAGGCCCTCTGCCCGCTCACCTGTCTGTTATTGTACAACAAGAGCTGTTTGTAAAACCCCCACACCCCCCTTGAGGAAAAAGTTTTACTGTGCAAAGAGCGTTTTTAAAGACATATGAATTAAATTGTAGAATTTAAACAAAAATTCTATAAAAAAAAATAAAACAGTCATCTCCATAGAACAATATTAGAATTTAACATTGACTTTGATCCTAGTAAAAAAAGTCACCTTGACTCTTTTAGGTTTGTTCTTGGGCAAAGACACTTACTTTAAACAATTTAAAAATTACCTGTATGTGCAGTAGAAATCCGTATGTGTTTTAACGGATAAAAGTATAATCAATACATTGTCATCTAGACTTACTTAATTTCTGTTTTACTATTTTGAGACATTAGCAATTTCATATACGTTTTTTTAGGAGTCAATAAAACACAAAAGGTAAAATACAGATGTAGATTGTGAAAGTAACGTTGTCATAGCAACAACTAAATAAATTCTGTCGCATTTAAACCAATCACTAAAAGCAGACGGATATCACCATCATATCTATCTGAAGATCTAACGGTTATATTTACTGTTACTTTCACAGTTTAGTAATAAAACGTCATGGCGAATTATATTCTCAGTTTAATGGAAAACTACTATATACATACATTGCAGGAGATTTACATTCAATTATGACCGTTGTCGTCCGGTTCTGGAATTATATATATATGGGACACATGAATATTCAGGACACTTCGATAACAGAGCACTTCAGACACTAGAATAATCAGAAAATTCAGACAGACCAGCCCTGATACCTGTCTTTATACAAAAGCATCGCATTATACAACTGAATAGTAAGTCTCGCTTGTAAACTTGTCCTTTAATATAAGTTGTAGACAGAAAAAGAATAATAGAATATCCAGGCACTGGATTATTAAATGAAAGGAAATTTCTTTGTGATTGCTTTATTTGTTTATGCCGGCGACGAAAGTACATGCTATTATAGGTGTGTTATGTACCTAATATGTACTGTAAGACCAACCACAATAAACAATACACAATAGAAAGCATCGTCATTCTTATCGAGCTTCTTTAGCATGAACGTTTGAATATTAGCCCACAAAGAAAGAAAACCTCACATTCAGATTAAAAACAAGTAATATCTTTAAAAAAGATGATGGTCGACGTAGGTGACGTAATAAACACATTTTGTGTTTCAGAAGGCCCGGGGGGCAGTACACTGCTTATTCCGGTACCGAAACGCTAGCCAATAATGCAGATTCGATTGGTCATATAACGAAGTTGGTTAGCAACGCGTCCATACCAACGGAAGTTCAAATTAAAAGTATACGACTACGTCAAAAATATTTTACATGTTATGCATCTGTAACAATAAATCCGTTATTTGTAAACACATAACGCCATTTTTATTGTTTAGAAGAAAGACACATCAAGTATTGTACAGCAGATGCAAATGAAAAGCAAGTATGAAACGTTCTTTCACATAAAACAATATAGTCATAATTTTTGTGTGAATCAAATTCAAACTTCGTTAAATTGTGACCGATCTATACCTTAACTACGGCGCCTCCCATGAACATTAACTTCATCATCTTCAAACGTTTTCTTCGTATAAAACTATTAAAACTTAAAATGAAAGCAATTCTGACTTCCGGACCATAATTTTATTTCTATCTTTATCAAATATATGTGTTTGGTTCGAATGAAGGTTTCTCGGTATTCAGTATCGCTAAACTTAAAGGTGAAAGACATTCTGACCTACCGACCACACTTCTTGACCATGTCACTTAACTTCAAATTATTCTATTCAGTTTAATTGAAAGTTTGTTGGCATTGAATATCGCTAAACCTGTTTTCAGCATGTATATGTACTATCGAATGACATATGCAGTTATTCTTATATTTTAGTAATAATTATTTGTGATGTTTTCGGTCTTATTTTCCTCAGCTGTCTCATTTCATTTCCAGTTAGCATTTAACACAAATTCTTTTTGTATCTAAGTTTAACTAATATCAAGCGGGTATTAGAATTACAAAAATGCTCTATAAACAGTATGTAACGTAAATGTCGTTTTAAGACTGCGTATTGTCGATTTCAATATCTGTTAAATTATTAATGTTTATTGATACAGACTTTACAAATGCCTTACAGATGCATTGCTCAACTGTAGCGATTTCAGCTAAAACGGATGTCTGTTTGAACAGGCATCCTAAAAAGCTGTATTCTTTATAACGAGGACTGATCCAGAATTATTATTCCGCTTCTACAAACTATTTCATAGTAAATGTAATAGAAATGGTTTACACGGGATCACCCTTCGTATTTGTCAACTCTTTATAATGTAGAAAACACACACTGAATGGTCCTTGAAATTGTAGATGTAATGAAGTAAATTGACGTAAAAGCATCTAATGAAGTAACTTCCTGAGATAAACCGGAAATCTTAAACGAAGTGGACCACTGATTGTCATGTGTATATCACACCTGATTTTTACTTCCGTTTATAGAATACAACTGACATATCTCCCAACATATAATCAAGGATATGTGAATAGATGTAGAGCATGGTAGATCAGAGTCACTATTCCCTAGATAGAGCGTATCGAAGCTGTTGAATGCCATAATTAAAAGCAATGGTGGACGGTTACAGCGATATAGTTTCATTACATTTGTTTGCGTAACTTTAATGTCTTTTCAGCTTTGTCAAATATTAAAGGGGCACTGCCTACGTCTAGCAGATTATATTCTCGAAACATAGATTATGTGCTCAATGAATGTAAAATGATAAACAAATAAAAGTCAAAAGAACAACATATGGCGAAAAATGCCTCATTTTACCACAATTAATCAAATTGAATATAGACGCTTCTGTAATAAATCGCATCCACCCATTTATTGCACAACAACAACTCTACATAGATTATTAACGGTACTGCAGTATATTTCAAACCTCTGATTTTATCGATAATGACTGGGAATACATATCTGAAACTTCTTTAAGGTTAAATTATAATACAAAATGTACCACCAAAGATTCTATAATTTATGTTTTGGAGTTTATTAAGTTTGGCATCAGTTATAGGGTATGACCCTTTAATGTACTCAGAGATTATGATAAAGTATCGTAATACGAGTTAGCATGAAATGATGCCATATGGCGCGTTAAACAGAAAGGCCAAACATAAGATACTGCAGATGCAGACAATAACATCTGTATTTACTTGGTCTTAAAAGTATAAACAAACAAACAATGACATTGAAGCGACAGTATACTTTTATGAAAAACAAGTTTTTACAACTATCATATACAACAAATAAAGAGTACAAGTTTGCATTTGCTGGTTTCGTTAAAGATACTGTCAATACATCATTAAACCTTGATGTGTAGATATTTCTGATGTTCAAGATGGGTGGGGTTTAGTTTGAACAAATCAAACGACTGCGCATGCGCTCTGAATTTACGATTAAAATCTCGCCTAAAATTGATCTTCTTTAATTACGTTTCCATTAATCAAGCAGTGAAAATCTTCAAAATAAATCTGAGACGTCGCCTGTTAGTGCGTCGAATCAAAACGAATGTAATCAAATGACAGGTACTCACTCTCAAGACTGCATCATAAATGGTGACTGATATTTAAATGGTTTGAATGAAAAGTGACATATCCCCGAATATGTCATCTCTATATGTTTATCGATTATTTCTTCTAAATTCCGGATATGGAAGTCTGGAGTAGTTCCAATAATGAATAATGCTTTGGTGAATCCGTTCCACCCATTGAATAGACACACTAGACAAATCTCAAATGCGTTCATTTCCTATATTTATTGCTTGCATGCGTTTGAAAAGGTATTTTCAATCAAAAGTCAAATACAATTATTGTCACAATATCTGTAGGATGGTGTATCCAATCATTTTTGAATGGGTGTCGGAAATATACTTACATGACTTCTCACAAAACGTTTTTGAGTCCGAACACCAGAATTTCTAGACTGGAAATGACAAAATAAATTAGTTTGCATACAGACTATAGAATTTATACTAGATGCACTAAGTGCAGAGGAAAGAGAAATCGGCAACGGCAATAAACAGCTGAGATTCTAAATAGTGCTGCTTACTCAGACAATATGGCATGAAAGCGTCTAACAATATAGATTGAAAGCATTTAACAACATGGATGAAAACTGTTCGAGACTGAAAAAGATACAAAGGACGATGACACTGTAGCAGCACCGATTGTTAAAGTGATTAAAGTGATGATAATCTTCAAAGGGGCCATCATTATTTCACGTTGTAACAACAATAAACTATTATGAATGTCTGTAACAATCTTATTTCGGAGTTCATTGTATGAAGTGAGAATCTCCATTGATTTTCCTAAAAATAAAACTAATAAATAACCTATGTTTAATCTTAGGTTTTGTTTCTTTCTGCTAGTTAACTATCACGTTTTAAAGACATTGTGCTGAAGCCATTTAGTAGACCACAATACAGTATGAAAATGTGTAGGGGTAGTATAACAGTTACTGTAATTACTTGAATTATGCAAGGGTACAATACAATATAAAAAGGTTATAATGACATTGTGTTACATGTATCGATATAGTATTACAGCTGTTTTACAACGGAACGGGTTACAATCTGCTAAGCGTACCTAATCTAAATCTACTAGATTGTTGTATCAATCGTCAAGCGATTTTAGTAAGTATGGTCAACAACCCAGTTGATAAAAGTGCTATGAAAAGTTAGTAGAGTACATACACATTTCGTTTAGACAAATTACAATCTCAAAATTAAATAAAGCCTCAATGTGAACTTTTCGTTTCTTTATGACATCCAAAACTTATTAATATAATGAGATTATATTTCGGAATTCCATTCCTTGTACGTTTTACTTTGTTGATATCACATATATTTCAAACAAACGTATGCAAATCTTTGGAATTTTCATGTTCAGACTTATGCTATATAAACCATATAAAGGCTCTATATAGCAGCACCAGTGTACCGATAACAGTCTCATGGTTTGTACATCTTCAAAGCTTTAAATGCTGTATCTTTACACTCAAAATTATAAAAAGATAACCTCAAATTTTTGTCTGATTACTAGATTGCGCACACAAAAAACCTCAATTTATATATCTATAAATGCTTAAGTCAAAGGCTTATTAGTTTAAAAGTCGATTTTCTCCTAAAACGAGCAGCCGTCTTTTCAAAGACGTCCATTAATGGAATATTAATTAGAACATGGTAATGTTTGTAGTCCTTAATCATTTACAAGTGCTCATTTAATATTATTTTCTACAGTACCTATTAATCTTAGAGCAATTGCAAAACTAGTTTCTTAGATATATGGATACTGTCTCAAATACTCTATAAGAACATCTCTTTCATGGTTGGCGTTGCGGCTGTTGTTACGGTGTAGGATATTAATGATAATTTGGAAGCTGTTGTAGCGGACCGACGTCTCGGTGGATTGACCACCAAGGGACTAAGATCGATTACAAGTTTGTATTAATTTTGCTAAGACAACTATATATATACACGCCTACTTATTTTGCAATCCATGTAACATGTAAGTACATGAAACAGGCAGCTTTGACGTTGCAATGTATATTTTAACCTTTACTGGCCGAATTATGTAAGAACCTCTTTCAAAACTGCCTAATTAAATAAATGTTGCTAATTATACAGAAGGTGAGTTAAAGGGACATACCCGACATCTAGCCAACTATATTCTCGAAACATAGATTATGTTTTCCATGAACGTAAAATGATAAATAAATACAATTTCAAAGAAGAATCTTTGGCGAAAAATGCCTTATTTAACCACAAGTAATCAATAGAGAGGCCTTCCGTTATAAATCACAACCGCCCATTAATTGTACAACAATAACTCTACATATATTGAATGATTTTCGGTACTGCAGCATATTTTAAACCGCTGATTATATCGATAATGACTTGATTTTTAGATTAAGTAATACTACTTCCAAAGATTATTTAATCTATGTTTTAGAGGTTATTTAGTTCGACATCAATTAAAGGGTATGTTCCTTGAAGGTATCAATTGCATCTGTTAATAATATTTTGTTAGCTATCAGATTTCCCTTGATGAATAATATTATAGCAACGGGTGATTATTTACTCCCCTAATGCTTCTGGAATGAATCAGTACGAGGGCCTCTTAATTCCAACAAACAGTTATCAGGTAAGGTTGCGAACATAGTATACGTTAAGTTTGCGTTACATTTCAGACATGCCTTGTGATGCTCATTTGTAAATGGAAATGAAAGCTAGACCTAAACAATCAAGATTTATTTTTGAAAATTTGTTCGACAGTCATTAGGGCGGCTCTGATTGCATCCCCAAACGCGCAAAATCTCTTCTCCGTGTGTAATATCTTCAGAATGAAGGGAGATTTGCGTGATTGTTCATTGTGACACATCAATTCTGATTTAGGAGCACAGTAACTCGATAGATTTAGGAAACCTTGTCATTATGCCTGTGTAATTACGGTTAGAGTTTGGCATGCAATGTAATAATCTTTCCTGAGCTTTGTCAAAATTGCTAGAAAAAGGAGATAGCTATAGGGAATTTGTTTTGGCTATAAATTACATTGGTGAAAGAAACACAAAGAAACATAAAAACACACGTCTGAATGGTGTTTATTTCATTCTAAGGGAATCTGGGTGCTGTGGGGTTCGTTTTGGGGAGGCTGCGTTTTTGGTACGTGGCATTCCCTGTTTGATATTATTTTTGTTTTTTTGTTGATGCAAAATATTCTAGCAAGCCCACTAACACTGGCACTTTTATTCTTACTATGAAATCTAGCTACACATCGAAATCACATATATATGCCTAGATGATATTTCAATCTAGTCATAAAGTTGAACACTATACTGTATAGACACGAAAAAGTATTAGATTGCTGAAACAATTTCTTGAAAAAAAGCAATATTTTCGAAGATTTTAGAATTGTTTTAAGTTCATGTAGAGGAATAGAAACTAGTATTTAATAATCAAATATAAAAATACACGCATATAAATATGTGGAAGAATTTAAATGAACTGGTCCCCAAAAAAGGTGGTTGTAAACTTTCAAATTGTAAAACTTGATTATAAAATGTATGCAACAATTACTATTAATAGTTGGTACATAAAATCTGCAAAATGATAAATAATTTCACATGATACTTTGACTGAAATCTATTTAAAGTGAACCAAAGCTCCTTGATAACTGGCGAGTCTTTTCTTCGGTTGAAGGGAATATAAGATTGTAGGGAAATGAAAATATGAGTCTTGGAATTTTAATCATGATTTATTCAAGATCTAGAAAGGAAGAGAATCTAAAAACTATAGGACATTGTTCTACATCTTTCTTTGTGTATTAAAATCTAGAAAGCATCAATGCTTATCACTATGTAAATCCTTTCTTTATAAGGCACATGGGATGCATCATTTTCTTCCATACGATTTGAATTACATTTTTTGCTAAAACTGGAGAAATATTAATTTGCTAACTTTAAGGCGACATGATCTAAAATGAGAATTGTTTCCAGATAGTTGTTCTCCGTAACAAGCTATTTGATAGCCATCGTAGATAACTATTCGTTAGAACATTATTATAACGAACAACAATCTTTCCTTTTTTATTCCCTCGAGATCAAACCTCATTATTCGAACAAAACCTGAAACAATAATTACTTAACACGAACGCGCGGTACAAGTGGCGAGAAATAACATGGCAAAATGATTACTAGTATTCTCCTTAAGCGTGGCGGACTCAATTCTGTCACTGAACTATCTGAAAATGTGAGAAAAACTGTAAGGTATTCATCGTAAATATATGTACACTTTTTATATAATGCGATTATTTTATTTGGTAATTCACATTTTTCTCCACAGCTGAGTCGAGGGGAAAATAAGGTTGTCATGCTACAAACCAGTTCAAGCCCAAAGTTACCAACATTTCGGATAACTGACATTCAAGGGCAGTAACCTCGCTTTCAAACTTTCTTTTAGATATGTGTATGTTCTGTTTTATTGCGCTTTGTGTTTCTGGGTATGTGGTGCCCTTTATTTTTACCCTTGACAAAGGCACTGACTTTATGTAGTAAATATTTAATCTGCGGTGTCTTTTCATAACTGAAGGGTTCATTCTTCTTTCTGTATGTCTGGTTATTAATGAATGTTGTTTTCGATTGTGTTAAGGAATTATATTTTACATTTGCTATCTGCCTTTAAGGCATTCTTGTGGCAAGTTGTTGAGATCCAATCTAGATAAAAATAGTCAAGACTATGGACGGTGTCTTCAAACAGCCTTGAGGCTGCGTTTTTGGTACGTGGCATTCCCTGTTTGATATTATTTTTGTTTTTTTGAATTACAAGCTTTCCGCTTATCTTGTGATAAGTGCTTTGTTTTGTTGCTGCAACAACATACAGGAAGTCATCTGCGAATAATTTATTGAAAGCTTCTCGTAAAGTGCATATGGAAGAATTGCACGTTACTGAAAGCGGACAATCAGATTGTATAGATCTGAACTGAAAAGGAAAACAAAGATTGAAGAATATGTGAAATGGCGAGAAGCCATAGAAACTTTTAAACCCACGCATGGAATTACAAATTAAACCAAGTAAATGAAATGCATCAATTGGTGAATATAAAGTTCTGAGTAAGTCTTAGAAAACATTTTAGAACACTTAGTATTAAGAAACTTTTATAAAAATATCACATAATTGCAGTATTAAACAGACCTGATTATCAAAAGACGTCTTTACATAAAATCATTGTTTTTGCTTAATTCAGTACATTGTGATATGAAAAGACGTAGACAGTAAGCTCATAGCAAGTTGCTTTGAACAATCTGTAAAACTGTCGGTTGAGAACTAGCTGCATTTCATTATAATCTCAAAATTGTCATATGGAACAAAAAGCATCAAACAATATGAACAGGATAAGTGAACCTCTTGTTATTGAAATAAAAGTCGCTGACGAAGCGAAACTTGTCCGTAATATGAAAAGATATAAATCAAGAAAAGCGATTTCCCATGCGATTGTAATGTTTTATAATTATTCTCACAGTTTGGTAGAATTACTTCGAATCTGACAGATGCATTTAACATAGGCTGTTGATCATCTGCAAACTATGTTTCAAGCAATATCAAATGTCCTTGAGGACTCCGTCAATCTCTTTAGTCAAGAAATATTTGTTTAATTGCAACATAACATGGTCGTAAAATGAAACTTATTGTGCATATAAAGATCAATATAGGCATTACGGAAATAATGAAACGCAGAACGGTTTTGTCGTGCACGTTGCGTGCGGTAAAATTCGTGATTGCATGAAAGATAATTCCTTATGCAAATAGTAACACCAACGGTTCGTCATCAACTTAAAGAAAAGACGAGGATTGCAAACACTGGGTCTGTACTTAATATGCATATGAACGTTTATATGCCATTTTTGGACCCGTTTCTAACTCGGTTTTATAATATTGTTACATGTACGTAATGTTAGAAGAACAATTAGATCCTCAACCAAAACAGTATCATGTGACTAAAGTGTATTTCGTGTTTATAAAGATATCAAAATTTTCGAAAATTATTGTGATTTGATTTGAATTAAAATGTGTTCCGCGGTAAGAGATAAGTCAATAATGTAAACATATATAGGGATGGTTCAATCCATTGTTACAGTATCTCCATAATCCTAGGACGGGTCATCTTCAAACCAACCACTACTGTTATACTCAAAATTCCATTTACCCCGGAAAATAAGCAATTTCATATCAAGTTCTGTCACTAGTGTTCACTCTTCGATTTAAAGGGAGGTAATATTAGGAAATATAAAGTTTTGTTTAATTTGTCTCTGCATTTATATGTAATAGTAGCGATATTTGACCAGCAGTGCAATTGTTTACTACTCTACAAAAACTTTAATTATCGTAAGCTTAGGTTATGAATGATTATACAATTAGCAAAAATGGAAATGTTAAAAGAGTGCTTTTTACTGTGTCAATACAATAACAATATAATTGTTTGTGGTAATGATGGGTAAAATTTGGCTTTGGAAACTGACTGAAATGTAAAAAAAGGTTCGACTTAAGCTTACTTATCAAACAGTTTTCTTTAGTATAAATGAACCGTTTGAACTTAGTTTATTCTAATTTATTTTAGCTCGATTGTGAAGTACGCTTGTAGCTTATCGAGTCACTCTTGAGTCCGCTTCCTGGAAAAACCAGTACTGGTGTCACATGAGGAAGTACGGTCGTGACCCCAGTGGGGTTTGAGCCCGCAACCTCCGGGATGAGCGGTCGACACCCTAACCTTTTCACCACTGCTCCCCTTTGAACTTGCAGTGAGGTATAAACTTAGTTCTGTCAGCTGTTTGGAGAAATTGGAGATTGCAGAATTCCTACAACGACTCAAACAAGTATACTGCATTCGGCACTGAAGAACGAACGGATGCTTATTATGGGAAGTACTGATTCTAACAAGCATTATGTATAATAATCATCTGAATGTAAAAACACATCTTGTCTCATAAATACATGTATTCTTTTAGTCGGTGAATTGTTTTAATAATACTGTAGTAAAATTATGTAACAATATACGCAGATTCGAACAGGTCTAACACGTACAAGCATAAGAATTTTTTGTTCTGTGTTTCTTACTGTGTGTGTATTATACGTGTGTTGTGTCTTACTTTTGAACTTGAAAGCGGCGCCTTTATATTTATATATATGTGTGAAATAACATCCGTTCTAGCGGTGTTCACCGTCTAATAAACAGTGACTTGGAGTCTGATGCGCAGTAAGTAACAACGAAGGCCAGAGGCCTGAGTGGCCGATATTATTTTTTTTTATGAATGCGCATCAGGACGACAAATAATTGTTTATTAGACGATAACAACGCTGTAAAGGATGCTATTTCCATTCTAACATGACAAGAGACTACAAAATGCAAAGCGTTATTTTCTACGCGGATATTTATTTAACGTCATGCGGCACAATTTAACGGTATATTGAAGGCATAGTTTCCCACGTTGTTACGGCATAATAAAACCTAATTGTTCTTTTTGTATATAGAGACATAATCATGAGTCATGTAAGAATATAATTTTAAACTGCATTGTCTACATTGTCTTAGTTGGAGAATTTCATTCATCTATGTGTAAGTCTAACTGTGGATGAGCGCTGTATTTGATGGTGTTTAGAGATGACTATGTATTTTATATGTTTTAAATATTGTACAGGAACCACCGGAATGTGGACATCCATCTTGCCTCATCTCGTCTGTTTGAACTTTACGGTTGGATGCTTTATATTTTTAATGATTTTCTTCATTCCTTTATAGACCGATGCATCTGAATGTAATCAGAGGCGGCAATCGAAGCAACAATCTCAAAAGAGTTCATTTTCCCATTAACTGGAAAATGTTTTTTATGGAAATATGTTAAAGTGAACGCTATCAAACAAAGTTCTATTAACGAAACGACAAATATTCACCAGCCATCCTTCTAGAGAAATATTAATACGTAATTTCCACACGATGCAGTATTTGAATAATCAGTTATAACGGACGCAACAACAAAGTCCTCGGTAAAAGGCTTTGCTTTAATTATATTCTTTTGGAACTTAAGTGCACTTAATTCCTTTACAGGACTTGCAATTTATGGCTGACGGCGTGTGGAGATTACTTTTTTATTGACAAACCGAAGACAGCTGGGATTTCTGTCAGAAAGCCAGACTTGAATAAGGAAGTATCAGTATTATAACGTTTATTTCATGCTTGCTCTTACATTTTGTAATTGTAATAAGCTTTGTATTCCACAATATTAAAGTCCCAGGACAATATTAAAGTCCCAGGACAACATTAAAGTCCCAGGACAACATTAAAGTCCCAGGACAACGTTGAAAAGTAGCTCTTATTCTCCAAAGAAAAATGTCTAACCGACGGAAATGACTTTTATTTGTACCAAAATTCATTCGTAACTTTACTTTTTTAAATCGATGCGCATGTTAGAAATATAGAGCAGTATTTTTTCAGTGATATTTGCAAAAAATAAAAAAGGCTTTCTGGCAACTCTTTTTCGTGAAAAAGCGACTTGAATACAAAAGAAATGAACATGTCAACATTGTTTCAGAGAGAATAGAACATGGTTCTGTCATTATCCTATCAGTATATTTATTTCACAATATCAGTAAATTTAAAAACAGATCCTGAGACTTTAAATATGTAACAATAATTCAAAGAAAGGCGCATCTGAATTCAAGAACAGGCGCAAGACGCAACAACAATTTCAAAACAGGTACGTGTACTGTCGTATATAAAGTTAGATTTTGTAACATTATAAAAACATTTCAGTCATTGAGAAGATTAAGAAGACCTAGTTTTCATATTTTATTTCTATCTTTCTTTTCCGCTATAAACGTAACAGTTCACAACATAAACAGCTCAAACTGTTTTTAAACGATAATTCAAAGCTAAATCGGTAATAACTAAATTTTATTTTAGCTGTTAAACATCTTCGTCATTTGGTTTTATGAATGACTGAAATGGGAGTTTTCGCAAATATTATCCCGTCCTTACTGATGATTTTAACTTCTAGACAGGATTGATAGAGCCATAAACCACTACTCCATTTAGATTGCACCAATTTATCAATTTGATAGGTTTAACTTCATTTGCAATTTCAAGTTGTAAATCTTCAAGTTTTAATATCGTTTTAAGTATCAGAGAATAGTCGGAATGTTAAGGTCGTCTAGACAGAATTTTCATGATTTTCAGATATGTAAGGCCCCGTGAGGAACGTTCACTTCTTAAGACAGAAATATATTTTCAGCTTCCAGTCTCTGTGGGTACTGGGGAAGACGTCTTAAAAGGATACCAGGTTGAAAGACAGATGGAAAACTCGAAGTGATATCCATATCCAAAGCTATATCCATTCAACAACACTAACAAATTCTATACAGAATATGACCATTTCAATTGTAGGAACACTTGTGACATCTTTATGTCTGTATACTTTGTAGACATGTACATACAGAGAACAGGTTACCAAGAAGCACAAAGACATATTAAATGCAGGGGTCGTTTCAACATACACCGCATTGCAGAAGTAATCAAATGTTCAGTGATTTGGTCCAACATTTTTACCGCGATATATTTAGGTCACGTCGAAGAGTAAACCTTTTAGAAAACTAAAAATAAGATTTTATAGTCCTTGTTCTTGTTTCATAAAAAGTGCAGAAAGATCGGTCATAACACAAATGAGGACCGCCGTGAGAAATTCGGGCTTAAGGACATTACTCAGTTTTAGAATTACCTCGGAAAATTATAATATTGTTCAAGGTCTAGTTTTGTCAAGGAATATTCTCTTACAGTGTTTTCTGTCAAAGATATCTTTAATCTTACTGCAAACTATGCCATGTATTGCCCTTGCAAACATTTTTTCCAGAGTTTCCGATTGTTTTATGACGGTCCGTGTTTTTAAAGGTTTTCTACTACCTTAGAAAGTGACGCTAATTGCAAAATGTTTAGCCATTCAGTCAAGGTGATATTTAGGATTTTAAAACAAAACAACAATATCACAGCCAAGTCTGTTTTGAAAACATTCCTTAGGCCTTGTTCTCTTGTCTCGAATAGAAACACCGTTCGTCATAACTTTGTTAAGTTCGAAATAAATACTAAAAACTGAATGATCCATAACAAAATATGTATCTATTAATCGAGATAAAGATAAGCAAATGTATAAATCTAGTACAATGCGTACACCATAATAAATTAGTAAATGGGCGGATTAATTCGGTAGCTGTGCGTGATTAATTGAAACATGCCCGTACTAAATTGTTTAATGTGCGTGATTAATAGGTAAATGTCGGTAATAAGTTGGTAAATGAGCGTAATAAATTGATAAATGTATCTAAGCAACAACTCTAAAAACTAGCCTCTCTTACTTTCTTTTCAAATTTCACGTGGCCATTTGTATGAGACTGGTCGATCCTTTTCTATACAGTAATCAATACATAAACTCATACATTCCATCAAAAAAGCAAAATCATGACTGACTACAATGTTTTCAAAAGAAAGAATGCCAACTGTTTATAAGTCGTTCATAACTGTACCTGAAAAAACGTGTGCGAAGTCATACATAATTTAGATGAAAGAAGACATCTCAGATAGAGATACATCTAGTGCGGCATTCTGGTACTCTACACTTTCAGGAAACATCATGGTCTTTGGTACGTGGCATTCCCTGATTGTTTTAGTATTAGCAGACCATTTTCTTTTTGAATAACGCTAAGCGTTAAAAAAAACCATAAAAATAATTGAATAATGAAAAAAATAACTAAAATATGATAATATAAATCAACTTTTAAAGAGATTTGTTATGACCGAGTGTATTGAAACTCTCTGTCAAGATAAAGGAAAATGAGGCGTCAAAACAAATCTTTGAAAATAAAACATATACATCTGTCCATGAAAATAAGATGCTGAGGAGTTCGAGCATCTCGTATTTGCGATACTTCTAAAAGATCAAACCAACACCATTGATTTAAAATAAATCAGTTGAATAGTTCTCATAGATCGATCCGTATTGGGTTTTAAAAAAAGATTGTCCTTTTCATTGATTTTGTTAACCGATAAATTTCTTTAAGTTTATCAAGATGACTAGAGTATTGAAAAAGTTAACCATTAAGCAAGAAAAAATAATGAGACCATCAAACCTCATCGTGTAATCAACCACTTGTCGTGATAATTTCCATTTAGACTTCGAAATAATTAGACACCACGGGTAAAATTGCACGAAAACGAGGCAATGTGCTGTATAGGAAGTTACTAATTATTTTTATGTATTGGGAGTACTGTCACATTCTTTTACCCACAAAACAGCCATAAAAGTGCCCCCGGAGTCATACTAATGCCTTTTTACACGCTCCTTGCACTTAATATTTATACCACCGCACCAACTACTCTCGTACTACAAGGAACTATATTTTTCGAAAGAAATATTAGCGTTGTTGTTTAAGTATTAATAAATAAAGGGAAATAGTGGATAATGATCATAATGCTATAAGGAGACTTCTTTCTTCGTTTGCATATTTCTTTTTATAAGTATAATTGTTCTTGGAAGAAACCTAATGATTTAAAATAACATTGTAATGAGGAAAACCGAATAACTCATGTCACTTCAGTGGAGATATTTCCGTTATAGACTATTGACTGCTGCCGTTTACAGTATAATTAAAACGAAGCCTAATGTCTGAAACACATTTGCCTAAGCAAACAATATTAACTGTTATTAATACGAATTTGAAGCGTTTTTCATATGACAGGAGATAACACGGATACAATATCCTGAAGAACGGGATGTTATTGACCCGATGTAAAGTATTATTTGTTAGAATTTCTAATACATACGTGCCATCATAATTCAAGTAATAATTGAACAGGTGATCATATAAACAAACGCAATAGCAGTGTATTTTACTTGTTTTTCTATTAGTTATCAAGATTGAAAAAAAAGAGTTCACATTGCACCAATATAATCTTGAAAAGCCGGAGCTCCTCAAACTTTATGTGCCTAAAGATGCAGTCTCAAAGAATAAGGTTTATCTCGAAAATTCGCACAAAAGCCTGAACTTAGACTGTTTAAAACTTGAAATTAGTTAACAGGTTCCTTATTGACTGGTAAATAAAAAAGATGAAATTCAAAATAACAAGATATATTATAGAAAATTATACCTGCATATATATTTACAAATAACAAACTCTAGTATACCCAATTGCTATTATTTTTTCGGAGTGTTCAAACCTTATTAAAATAAAATGTTACTTATTTATAAATTTTAATAGGGAAATATAAACTATTCCATTTCGTTAATATTGTTATGCAGTTCTGAGTAAAACGTTTTGAAAACAATTCAAAGTATTTGGGATTTCTCATATATAAAGCTTAATACTATGTTGCTAGTTACTTTAATTATAGAAAAATATATGGCTGAGCAGTGCGTTTAAGAGTTAATCGCTCCGGTAATGGAATAATTGCATATATACCCAAATTAAAGCTTGATATATTCATTGATGTATTCACAATAACGATATTTTGCTTGCTACTTTAAACTTCCAGAATCCAGGAACATTTCTGTAACCGTTCGGGATTCCGTGTGCATGGAATGAGTTTCAGACACCCAGAAATTTTTAACAATAACTTTTTCTAAGTCTTCTGAGATGAGATTTCAAATACATGTTGTGTTGTTTTTTTTTCTCGACTGTGCTTTATTTCAAAGATATTCATATCCAGCAGACCTGAACCATAATCCTGCAATTTTTAACGTATCATAGCATTACAGACCAAAAGAAAGCATTACACTTCTTTCGTTATATTGCGCTAAATGTCCAAATTCCGTAAATTCAAATCACTGCTATAAGGGTAACAGTTGTTTTGTAATTTATCTCAAATGAGACTGAATGAAGGAGATGCAAGCTAATATCTGAACATCGCATACGAGTATATAAATATGTTTTGCTTTTTCGTAAAATTTGTAACTAACACACCAGTCCTGTGAATGCCTTTATAGTTTTAAGAAATATATTAAGCACTGTTTTAGTCTCTTGGACCACTGAAAATTTACAAATATATGACTCTTTCTAACAATTTTCTATTTCTAGATTTTCTAAATGTATGGAACGCCTCTTTTAGGTAATACCCGTCATAAATAGAGAATCCACCTAGAATTGTCAATTCTATCTGCCGATGATTCGGTATAAGCTACATCTCATATGTTTTGAAATCATTCATTGCGTTTTAAGATTCTGTCTTGAACAGAAAGCAGTAAAATCATTTGGAAGGGGATATTACTGTAAAGAAATGAACAAAAATATACATCAATCATCTTGAACAAAAAAGTATATTAGAAACTCACCTGGCTGTCGTTGTAATCCATATTCAGATAATATTCCGGCAGTATATCTTCACGGCCGTTAACGTCCTCCAATGCCATCTGAACGGCAGGTAAACATCCCTGTCCACCTGCCCAGCTACCGGACATAGGAAATATTCCACCAATGGTGATATTTTTATCCTTGAACTCTTCTGAATTTTGTACAAACAATGACAAAAGTACTAAAACTTGAAAAGTAAACAGAAAGCAAAGTTCGTCATTCATGTTGGTTTACTTTAAATTATATTCCTGATCATTTGGCAAAATACTCATATTACGAGGATCTGTTACTGGAATCATTTCAACATATAGGGAAAAAGTCCTTCAAAATTTGTAGCTATTTAAAGTCCTATAAATTGAATTATTTATTATTTAAGAACAGTTTCTCGAAGAACAAGAAAGCGAATATTTTTGCAATAAATCATAGATATTTACATATACACAAATGCAAGTTGTTTACTATCCCCCCAAAACCATGATCGTTTCAATCACACTACGGCCAGTTGTGATGTATATCCTTACTATTCACAGGGAAAACGAAAATCAATCTGTAGGAATCGGGCTACATTCAATTTCTATAGCCACGTCGTGCGACAGGCCAATACTATAGAATGCTGTTGTATCTAAAAATGTAATATTCGCTCTCTCACTGTAGAACTTTCCTTTGGGTCGATAACATATCCCAGCTTTCTGCATTCTCTCTTAAATTGGTAACTTAAAAAGAAATCTTGCTGATAACAAAGTACTATATACTCCACTTTATAGTAGTTATCAGAGTGACACGTATTTATTTACGGTCTAGATGTAGCCTGTAAGACGATGATAAAACAACAAATTGTTTAAAAGGACATGCGATAACAAATTGTTTAAAAGGACATGTGATTATAAGTTATTTAAAGGACACGCGATGCGTTGTAAGATCTTTGACGTAGCGCCATGCCAGATAATATTTGTGCGGTCATTTTAACTGCACAACGCACCCGGTAAATGCACATACCAGGATAATTATGGGTATCTAAAAAGCTATAGTAGAATAAGTGCATATATTTTATGACAAAAAAGTAAAACATGACAGGACATGGCAAAAATGAACGCAGGACAAAGAAGCGTTCGAAAAAACGCGATACATAGGGATCGCTTTGTACGTCGGTCCATCCGTCACAAAAATCTAACCTTGGCTAAATCTTTGCCATTTCTTTGGACACCAAACTTTCAGATTGTATTGCTGAAGGGTTGTGTTGCTGCAAAATTTTGTAGGTCAATGTCATATTTGACAGAGATATGCCCATTTTTTGTACTTAGATTTTGATTTTTAAATTATTGGTTATTCTGACAAAGTGTCAGAGTGTGACACAAGTATTCTATTGTCCACCCATCTAGTTACATTTGTAAGCTACTTATACCCTGAAAACTGAAAGTTACCTCTTAGGACATTAGCAGACCCACCATGGCACAATGGTAGCGCGTTAATCTCAGGATCGGAGGGTCATGGGTACGATTCTACTAAGTGTTTTGTAGTGCTCTGAGGCAAGACACAATAATTCAATATTCTGTCCGAGCAGGTTATCAGTTTCAAGTCAAGAAATTCCCTTGGCGTGTGGCACGAACATTATTTTGTATGTTTTTCTAATGTCATGAGTGTATTCATTTCCATTAGTTGATTATAGTGTCAAACAGATATTAGTTTAGAGTACAATATATCTACGTCGATAATAAACATTTCCAGTGTGATATATGTTGGTGGCAGGGTCCTCTGGGCTATTTTCATTTGTCATACAAACAAATTCATTTCTGCGGTAATTGATTCTTTCCTTATTTTCAACTCTGGCAAACTAATCTCGTACGTGTTAAAGTGATCGGTAAATAATTTTAACAAAAGTTACAACATAAAAAGTAGCATCTTTATAACAATTTAATATCTACTTAATATTAATTAAAGATATATTTGGACTATCTTTTGGACTATCCCAGTTAGGGATTGACAATGCGTTTATTTCATGTTGTACAACGATATACCTGCTGGTGTGAGACAATAACACGCTACATGTATCAGTCAGTTTTAACAGATTTTCAAAGCAACCGTTGTTTTGTAATCATCTTACTTGAACAAAATGCGTTACGGCCGCTCCAGGCGGTAGCAAAACTTTTAAAGACATACGACATCATTTTAGATCATTCTAACACAATCACCGAGACTTACTTATATGTATTTCCTTTATAAGTATAATAGAAAGCGTCTCTGTAGTTCACATTGATTATAAAAAAATAACTTGGAACAAATAGATTCCTGCAGAGGTTCTAAGATAGATAAAGAAAGTGTAATTAAAAACCAAGTTTAAGGTGGATATCTGCAAACAGTAACAGATACCAAGGTGAACTGGTCTACTTTGCAAAAGCTAACGCCAAGTTGTTGATGTATCTGCAGCCACGGCAAATGCAAATTAACTTAAAATTATCACTATCATCAATGATACTATAATTGACAACGCTATGACATGTCGCTATGCTCCCCTGGGATATTAAACTACAAACCATGCATTGCTGTGGAGAAAATTGATAGTGTGCAGATACACATGCTGATCTGCACCAATAAAATGAACCTTAGGGTTAACTTATAGAGATCAAAGCCTGCTTTTTATCTATTTTATTCCGATGAAAATAATCAGCATGTTCCGTATAAAGCTCATTGAAACATTGTAAAAGGAGCACATCCTACATCTAAACGATACTTACCCCTCGAAACATAGATTATGTGTTAAATTAACGTAAAATGATGAATAAATACAGAAATATTCCTCATTTTACCATGATAAATCAATTTAGTGGTTTTCTGTAATCAATCGCATCCACCCATTAATTGTACAACAACAACTCTACATAAATTATAGAATGGTTTACATGTACGCAACTGCAGTATATGTTAAACCGCTGATTTTATCGGCAATGACTGGGAATGCATAGCTGAAACTTTTAGGTCAGGTTGCAATACTTACAAAGATTCTATTATTTATGTTTTGGATGTTATTAAGTTTGACATCAGTTATAGGGTATGTCCCTTTAAGTGTCATTTTTTTATGTTTTTGATATTTCCGTATTAAGAAAAAAGTTTCTAGGAATTATAATTATGTAAGAAAACGTGTGTAATACTATGCTTTTTGGTTTGTTTAAATTTAACGGTAAATACGATAAAGGAATATGTGCTCTTAACTCTTTATTTTGTGTTTATAGAAAAGTTGGAAGTTCTTATGAATATAATGTTTAGTTTATTTAATTAATGTATTTTATCTGTGTTGAACTAAAGTTGTGAAATTTGAGGCTTGGTAAAAGCAGAAAACTTGGAACGTATCCACAGAAATGTTCGCACATAGCTGTTAAATGTAAAAAAGATATACCAATACTTTGTCTTCGTATACAGAACTGGTTCGATTTACATTAATCTATTATACATTTTGTACTAAATGTACTTAATATTGGTATAGTTATATGGATATAAACAAAACAATTGTATCATACAAACAATTGTAGACCATCAAATAAGGGATGTAATTGAAAACAACAACACGACTAACTGGTCGTCAAAAGTTCGAAATATTCTGCAAACCTCGGGATTCGCAGATGTGTGGTCATTTTCAGACTCGGTTAATATTGATATAGTAATATTTTTATACCTTTGTTTAATTATTGTCTAAAAGACACGTAGTGTATCAATCAGAAAGGCATGTGGATGCATGTACTTCTTTGTTACTCTAGAGGCAAAGTCACACTAGTATAGTATCGTGCTTCTTATTTAAATATGGTAGAAAATCCTAAGCATGGAACTGTTATGGCAAGAATAAGATTAAATTCTCAAAACTGAAGTATTGAAAATGGCCGTAATAAAAGTATAGAAAGGATTCAACGAAAATGTACTTTGTGATATTTAAATCAAGACGACTATCATTTCATATTAGAATTTCTGTTATATAACCAGTTGAGAAATACGATGTTGGTATATTCCAAGGTTCTTTTCGATTCGTCCAAGTATGCCCAAGTTAATAAACTTGTTTAACTCTGAAAATTAAAATGTGTTAAACACACTGGCCCTCTACTGTATTAAAAGTTTCAAACTTAGAAACGATAGCTTTAATCAATGAATCAAAATGTTATATGTGCTGTAATATGTAGGATCATGTTGAACACTCTCGATATTTGTAGTATTGACTAGAACTTAGAAACGAAATTGTATGTTCATTTATAACTGTGATTTATTGTGACTGTCGTATGTATGTTATGATCATGAGCTTGTATGCTTACGTCAAATAAATAAAACTATTCTGTTCTTTTCTGTGGTAAATAAGGAAGCGAACGTGTAAGTCACGCTTTATCTTGGGTTGTTAAAATATATTTGTTTATATTTGCTAGTAATACTTTTATTGTCATAAATACAGAAAAGGGATTTTATCTATGTACTTAAACAACCAAGATTATAGCTGGAAGAGGATATATGTTTCTTGCATGCCAGATGGGCATTTCTGCATTTTTACCAGTGCTGAAAAATCTCATCTTACAACCCGCCCTCCCACCCCCCCACGTGTAAGACGACTTACGTGAATTACTGATGACGTAACGTTATAAACAATGTGAAGTCACTTTCCCAAACATAGCATTTAAAGAACGTTTGTTTTTATATTAAAATGCATCATTTCAATAAGTTTTAAATATCTATTTCAAAGTGCAAGACGGTAAAAAAGTTTCTTCCATGACATACTTGGCTCAGATCGAAATATCCGTCACTTCGGTTAACTGTTTCTTGGGAACTCGGCAGAGCCTCGTTCCCACCAAAACAGTTACCCTCAGTGACGGATATTTCGATCTGAACCTCGTGCTCATATAAGAAACTTAATAACTACATCAGGAGTTATATGCATTTATTACTTTGAATGCCATAACCTTTTATGCTAACTTCCTACTTTGTAAATTTGACGAATCAGTATGTTTTAATCTAAACAGTTGGGTCTTTATATGACACCAGTTCTGGTTTTTACAGGAAGCGGACTCGACAGTGACTCGAAAAGCTTCAAACTGTCTTCACGATCGAGCTAAAATGAATTAATATTAGCTAGCAATTCATATTGTCAACGATTTACACGATAAACATGCTAACTTTGCAAACTTATAAAACGTTGCGAACCATATAATTTTACCTTTGAATAATCATTCAATGATTAACTAACACCTATGATATAAAAAGGTGCAGACTTTTTTAAATTTCAAGTCACAATTATAACTTTATTGTGACGGAAGCCCCATAATATGGTGATTGGTGTTTTTTTTATATTCACATGCTTCTTTTTACAATTTATTAGGATTAGCTTGATGCAGGATAAATGTTATTGTATGACTGCACATTGTACAATTCTAGGAAGGCTTTAAATGCGTGCTTGAAAAAGTAAAAGCAAACGGTACAATAAGAACACCATAAATGATACTGTTTAAGATACATGTAAGACTTCCTGTCAATATTATGTTGTTAAATTTTTGAGGCAGGAAATATTTGGTCATAAATATAACTCAAATGGTATATTAAATGATTTACATACGCTGTTTGTCTATCAAAGTGAAATGCATCTCTATCATTCTTGCATTATTCTCAATAATAGTTTTATATTAGTTTGTCTAGATATACGGCAATTTAGAGAAAAGTCACGTAGCAGTATGTCAAATAACTGAGTAAAAAGGTGCTTGATAAATAATGATAAATAAACATGGCGGTTTGTCTTGTGTTTTTATGTTTCTATTTCATAAAGTATCAAGCTAGATGCCAAAAGTTTTGATTGTCCCTGCACGATGTTGGCAAATAAATAGTCTGCGTTTGACAGTAATAGGATTCATTTATGCCCTTGCCATGTGGTGTTAGAGGGTTTTATTGTTTCAAATTCCTTTGAATTGGGCATAATTCACTGTTATCTACAATTTGTCTTACAATCCAAACACAAATATTTCTTTGTATGACAATTACTGTCATAGCCAAATTCTAGGATATGGTTTATGCCAAAAATACCTATAATTTGCCAGCGACCATCTAGACCTGGGTTCATATCAACAGACATCACCATACATAACTTGTTTTTAAGGGAGATAACATTGAATTCGACATGGAACTTTATTGTTGTGTTTGCGTGCTTCCTTGTTGTATTTCCTATTTTATGTTAATTTGTAAATTAGCATAATTTTAAATGAAAATTACAATATTTTCAAATATGTTGACATTATGTATTTTAATAAGTGTGGTTGTACCGTGCGTTGTGTATGTTGCTATGTTTCTACCGTATCGGTTTATGGTTATATGTGTGTAGATCTTTTATAGTCTGAATTTGACCCTTGAGCTGAGACCTTTATGCTTTCCTCGGTTTTTACCGTTGTTTTACAAAGAGCTAAAAGTACATTCACTGCACAGTGCTCAAAATCGGACTATAATACCTTACATGTGTTTTCCACACTGGGGAGTTACTAGTATTTTACACAGTGTAAAGTATGTTAATTGAAGCTTTATCACCTTCAAAGATGCCTAAGAGGTCACTGGGACTCATGTAGAGGTAGAAACGTCTTACTTTATATTACTGAACAATGAGAATAAGCAGTCAGGGTATTCACAAAAAGGAAAAAAGGAAACACATACAAGAGTAAATTGTATTTTACTTCATTGAACTTTGGACCAATAAGAACTTGCAACGGTCGGTGTCAATCATAACTTGATAGAATAGTATGCCCTAGAGGTGGAAACGGCTAGACATGATTTCTTCTCAAAACAATTTACAGTAAATTAAATCCCTAACAGAAGGACGATTACATTTGCTGACCGCCTCGTATCCATTATTGACACATGTCCCTAGATGTTAAAATGCGCTGTAACATTTATTGTAAAGTGTGTTAAATCTGCGCTGAAAATGTAATATCTAATAACGTTGAAAAAGGTGAGGGACTCTTCTGGGAATTGCCTATAAATCACACGGTTTGGCACTGCTTGGAATCTAGCAAAGTCATTGTGCCCTAGCGTGTTTGAATTAGCTTTATTGCTTGCCTACCGGTGGCCACATATATATAAGCTTAGATGCATATAACTTCTTCATCGATACAATAATGCTGTTATGATATTTAATAAATGCTAGAATGTATTAAACTGCCTGTTATGTTAGGGATTATGTTTTGGATCTCAGTAGCCCCTAGGTAATTATATTCTTTGAATTACAAAAGAGCTGTGCATGATAACGGCTTAAGTGTCTTTAGATAGACAAAGTTTCCCATTTATTTCTTACTTTTCTCCCTTAAGGTTTATGCATGTAGTCCGAATTGTGTCAAATTTGTATACAGCGTCCTTTTTTATGTTCATGCATCTTTTTGAGTAATATACTCTACTTGTGCAAATATCCTGTACAACACGTGGTACACATTGTATGCATGTTTGAGGTATGTGCATTGCCCATGTTCTATACAAAGCGTCCTTACGCAGGTTTCTCTATACATTTGACACATGTACGCAATGCATGTACTCGGCACATTTTTATGCCCGTATTCTGTAGAGCAAGTTGGAGTGGCTGAAATTTGTGAAAAACAGAATAAAAGCATGATAAATTGTCTTTCATTTCACAGCGAGTACCACACATTTTCTTAAATCCATTTTATCAGAATACAAGCTTATTACACAATTCATGTTGGATATAATGTATATTTACTAAACGAAATTACATTGTACTGAAATTTACACTACCCTATTTTTTATTCAACTTCAACGAAAAGGAGGTGTTATTATTGAGTTAGCAAATACAAACCCGCTAGAAATTTCCGCTACAATAATCATTCAATTTTATTCTCAGACTTGTTTCAGGGTGTCTTTACCCAAAGGAAATGGTATGGAAATTGGTTTTGTACGTTGCTTTAGAAAATAACCTGAGCAAGCGTTGATTGCCATTAATGCTTTGCGTGTAACCACAATAAAGCGGAGAAATAAAATAACTGCTATACAACCTAACATTTGAAAGTGTCTGTCTCTTATTCTCAAGTGTCCTAATGGTCAATTGACGTTTTGACTGCATGACATATAATAAAGGTTCCCCTATCTTACACTATTCAAACCGACCAAGTTGATACAGTATGAATGCACATGTCATCCCTATAGTTGTTTTCCTTCATAAAGCTTGTCCCAGTAACCTCACGTCAAAACTTTTATTCATCAACACCTCAAACTGAAAACGGCAGCTATCACTGAAAATCATTATATTCAAAGTAGAACTGGACTAGATTTAATATTGAATCTAAGCAGCTACATGAGCGCACTGTAATATCATATGCTACATTGATTATGAATATGTATAAATTTGGCGCAAAGTTTAGAAGTAATGCCGTAGCAATGATATATAATGACATTTGTCTCAGATGTGTCACATTCGCATAACTTGGTGGAAGTATGAAGTCTTGGGAATTGAACATTCGAAAATAATCGCATAACGCTCATGATGAGCTAAACGCAGAAGCGTGCACCGCATAAAGAGCACATAACTTATATGCGACAGACATGTACCTTGCTCCCTCATAAAGTTCACTTTGTTTAAGATATAAAACATATTTTGTTTAAGCTCTATTCATATTTATTTAATGAGAGTGAACTAAACATAATATATGACTAAAATAAATAGAATGTTTGGACATTGGAAAACTGTTTGTAAATATTGACTGTTATTGTTGTTTCAGTAGGTATGGTACAAAATGTAGTAGTAAAGAGCAGTGCTCAGCAGCAGCGGCAGTAGTAGTGCTAGCGATGGAAGTATCAGATGCAACAGAAGAAGTGGCAGCAGCAGAACTAACTGCAGCAGTAACAAACATAATACCAGAATCAGCGAATAGTAAAGAGGCACTCCCGACATCTAGCAGATTGTATTATCGAAACATAGATTATGTGTTCAATGAACGTAAAATGATAAATAAATACAATTTCAAAGAAGAACCTATGGCAAAAAATGCCTCATTTACCACAATTAATCAATATAGAGGCTTTCTGTAATAAATCGCATCCACCCATTAATTGTACAACAACTCTACATTGATTATTGTATTGTTTACGGTACTACGGTATATTTTGAACCGCTGATTTTGGAATGCATAGCTGAAACTTTTAGGTTAAGTTATAATACTTCCAAAGATTCTATTATTTATGTTTTGGGGGTTATTTAGTTTGACATCAGTTATAGGGTATGCCCCTTTAAACACCTTTGCATATCTTGGATGAAGTGGGATGGTATGGGCTATTTATGCTGTATGATCATATCTATTTGCCAAATAAAGCAGTGTACGTTGTGTGCATTATGCAAGTTGTGTTATATGCGGATCGCACTGTATGCAGCGTTACATACCTACTTACATGTTGTACTTTAAGATAGTGGAAAAGGGAGGGCAACTGACCAAAGAATCTATTTGAGTGATAGGCATCTTTATCTACAAACAAGGCTAACCAATTTCATTTTGGGCTACCCGAAAGCAAACATGTTGTATTAAACGTTCCACAAAGTGCAGTTTGTAGCAATACATATTAAGAAAACGATATTGCGGAATAGAATAACTTACAGGATCATTGCTGCTGCTAACAAGACAATTTGCCTCAGCAAATAACTAACATATAGCTTGCTGTTATTTGTTGTGGACAATAATAAACATTTGTGACAGATTACGGTCGGTAGAATATGAATGTAGAATAATTCAAATATATGAAGAACAAGTATTATTAAGGAAATCAAATATTACTTTTAAGAAATATGTTCTTGCATTTAAACGCTCGCTTTAGTAGTTTGTTACTTATTTACATTTTTACAGTTTACCCGACTATCGTTCCGTGGAAGTACTGCTTTCTATCCCCCGTATAAGCGGGAACCGTCTAGTATTCAAAGACGATTAGGAACATATATAAGCGTGTAAAGTGGCTCCAGGAATGTTAATAAAAACAAAAATAATATCAAACAGGGAATGCCACGTACCAAAAACGCAGCCTCCCCAAAACGAGCCCCACAGCACCCAGAAGTGCACACCACCAACACACACACACATACACAAACAACACACACACACACAATCATGTACACACACACACACACACACACACACCAAAAACAAAAAAACACACACAACACACACACACACACCACACAACACACAACACACACCAACACACCAACACACACTAGCATACAAAGCAAACACACGAGGACAAAACGAATAAATAAAGGAACACAGTGGGGCACCGCCTTGGAACGGTCAGTGGCAAAAACACCACTGGGGAGCTTAAACCGGTTTATGGTGCGCACCCAACCTCACTCTTACCCCCACCATGTTCCAAAATCACAGGACAGAGTAAATAAAAGTAATCCCTGCTAGGTGAATCTCTAACACACGCAATGGAAACAAAAGGCATGGTATGTAAAACACAAAAATGCTCGTGTATAAATATATAAAAAGCAAACCTTGAGAACCAAAAAACGTATGTACTCAATGCCTTTGCAGAAGGCAGAGCACCAAGAGAAACACCCTTAAGGGCCCGACGAAACAGGCCAGAGGACAGAAATCAAAACAGTTTCGTCCCAGTGGGATTTAAAAACTGCCCATCACAGAGTCCTCCCCCTCTTCCGTCAGGCACAATCAAAGAGGGAAGCATAGCGTCCAACTGTAAACGGGTTGAACACCAAACATGCGGTGTGTCTCAAAACAGTTGGGTCGTAACCTCTTTTAACAAAACGTTTTATAATTTTAGCAAATACGGTTGGAAAATTGCCATGACCCAAAATCTTACGAAGTTTGTAAACCACATCCCCATAAAAATCGGGTTTTGAAATACCTTCTCGCAAAAGAGTCTTTAGATTACTATTGAATTTCAAAACCAAATCAGAATTACGATAGTAAAATTTAGCAAAATATTTACGCAATTTGTAATAACGGTAGCCCTGTTGAAGAAGTTTATTTGTAATATATTGATTACGTTCATTGAAATCCTCAACATGACTACACACTCTGGCAAACCGAATTAACTGAGAAATGTATACCCCATAAGATGTAGCATGAGGTACATCCCCATCCAAATGGGGGAAATTTACAATACTGAAATTAAAATCATCCCTCTTGTCATAAATTTTGGTATGTATAATATTGTTATAAATAGAGAGATGTAAATCTAAAAATGAAGCACCAGTATCCAAATTGTTAGTTTTAATTAACTGGAGTTCCCAGGGATAAATAGTGTCCACCAATTGACCAAAAAACGGCTTATCCATATTAAGGATATCATCCAGATAGCGTGATGTATTATTAAAAGCAGTGATAATGTCTGCCTGCGTATCTGGAGAAAGACTCAACATAAAGTCTCTTTCATAACAATATAAAAACAAATCTGCGACAAGGGGTGCACAATTTGTTCCCATGGGAATACCGATTACTTGTCTGAAAACTGCATTCCCAAACCTTATATAAATGTTGTTCAATAAAAAGGAAAGGGCTTTACAAACTTCGTCACAGGTCCACATAGTATAATGTTTAACAATACAGCTAGTAAAAAAAGCTTTATCGAAATTGCAGGCGAGAAATGTAGCATTCTCCCTGGCAAAAGTCTTTTGGTACGTGGCATTCCCTGTTTGATATTATTTTTGTTTTTTTGAATTAGGGCAGTTAGCTTGTCATTTATCAAATTATGTGGTAAAGTGGTATACAGAGTAGAAAAATCGTATGTACTGACTGAAGTTACTTTGTAATTATTAACTTTAAACTTATCCAGGATTTCGCCAGAATTTTTGATCGACCAAAATAAATGTTTACCAGAGTTTTCGTATACTTTATCACAATATCTTTTCACGTGGGTGAAAATCTTTTGTTTTATTGCCAACATTCTGTCTAATAGGATATTGTTAAATCCTTAATTAGTTATGTAGACTAGATATAAATAATAAAATTTGATATGTAGGGTTGATACAATGTAAGTCTACTGCTTATTTCCAATGTTAAACTTTTATGGTTTATTATTCAATTTTCAAAGTTTTTGGGATCAATAATAAATTTTACGTTCGTCATTTACAAATAATACAATAATTTATGGTACGTAAAATATATACATTATGAAAATTTAAAGCGTATTTTTTCAAAAGATATTTTTACTTTCTTCATAAACATTGCGTGGTTAAACAAACGTCTCTTTAACTTTCAGACAGCATCAGTGAATTTAATGTTTACACTCGGTATTCTGATTCCTTAATGTTGTCTTACATATATATCTTAGTATTGATCTAGATTATAGTTTATTCCACTCCAGCTCGCATACAAAAGGATATATTATGAATACGCTTTTTAATACAAAATTCCGTCTTTTACATAGAAAAAAGAATCTTGAGATATGATGGATTTTGTTCTGCTAGCCCAACACGCAAATCACAATTCGCAAAACAGATATTTGATTATTTTATCATTATCTTTAACCTAATTTTAAAAGATCTTTAATACAAATTACCAATAAGAGAAATACCAGAACCAGCCAGGTATGTGATTGCTCTTTTTCATCTAAGAAACCATATGTCAAATATATCTACTTCTGCACTATTTACAAACACGTTATTCTTCACATCTGTCTGTAAGAATAGGATCAACCATGTACTCAAAAAGTGATAACTTTGATTTAAAATCAGTTTTAACTTGATCGATAAATCACTTACAAACTAATTAGAATATCTAACGGCACGTTCAAGTATTGTTTAAACATATTAATTTTTATGATTGCACAAGATCTATCAATTATCAAGTGTTACTATGTCGAATGTTTTCATTTTCCACAAAACCCCGGAATGTACGAAAAATAATGTAGTCTTGTTCTTGTACTACTCAAAACCCACCAGCTTTGCCTTTTAGTCCAATTTTAATAACATTGTGATGTAAAAAAAAAATACTCCTCAGCTTGACATATATTTGCAATATTTAATATAATCATAATAATTGCGATAATCATATATTTGCGATATTTCAGACTGTTGGGAAATGAGATTAGTCTGTGGTAAAAACATTACGTTATCAGAATAAAACCTTATACACTGCCATAGTTCACGGTCCTAGTCTGTAAACGAATTAAAGGCTATCAAAGTATTAGTTGTCAGTGCTAGCTGTCCTCTCTGTATTAACACAGTTTCTTGTAAGAAAACCAGACGTTAACGTATAAAGTATGTTTTAAGACACAATCTCTAGGTACATGTATAGAAGTTTTACAATGTTGGTCATTTTACAACTAATGGCTGATTGGAAACAGTTTCTTTGATTTTTAGTAAAGATAAATCGTGTTTTAGAGTTTTTAGGTAAAATCTTCTGATAAGTCCAAAATTGTCTAGAAAATCCATGAACTGATGACGGTCAAGGAAATTACCCGGTACTTTGTAGAAAATTGTGTTGTGTTGCTTCTAACTGGATTTATAATTCAGTATTTACCAACTTTCATATACCTTGTTACTGTGTACAGTCAACATTAGACAGAGCTATGCAAAACCTTTACGAAACATTTAAATCTGAGATTGCTATGATAGACCACTGTCCTGATAAAGTTGAAAGGCCAGAGAGGAAAAGTTAAGGCATCAATACTTTTATTCTAATGGAGTATTATCACAGAATAGAAAACGTATATCGAATAATTCAGTTGGAGAAAGTAACTAAGGGAACTAACAAATGCTGAAACGAAAACATAAACAAGGATAAGATAGTTTCCCTTTCTTTATAGTCAAGTATAATAGTATGCTATTTTGAGATGTTTGTAGATTTTAGTTGTTGCTATTTTGTCATGGCATAATAATGTCGCCATTAAAGCAGATCTAAAATTTTTGTCACAACTTTGCATTATGTGTGAAACTCGCAAACAATGTCCCACACATATTAGAACAGAACAGAACAGAACATACATTTTATTTTGATTTGTACATAGTACATCATCATATACAATACATATTGTTAAACAAGTTGTCACGTGTAAATAGTAAGTTAACATGTGGAGTATTTTTAATACATGAATTAATAAGTACATTTTGAACTGTATTTCAATGTGAATAAATGTATAATACTTATAATGTCTTTCTACACTTTGGAATGTTTCAAAGATATACGAAGTAAGCGTTAACACATATACATTTTGTATACGTACATAATACAATGTTTAAGCACAATCAGTTGTTGGAATTAATAATAGTATTTCTAATTTGAATGGATTCTTTGATATATTTCGATAGATTAAGTACAACACTGTTTTTATCTATATTCATTAATTCAATAAATTTTGCCATTGATTGCCTATTGTCATAATATTTCTTAATATATTTCTTTCTAACATCATCGTAACAATTACATATCAACATGAAATGATACTCATCTTCAATATCTAATGTGCCAGAGCATAAACAGTATCTTTCATTACGTGGTATTCTGTTTTGGCCATATCTGCCAGTTTGTATTCTAAGTGTATGTGCAGAAACTCTGATTCTTGTTAGATAAAATCTATGACTTTTAGGTAAAACATCAGATAATATTTATAAGTAAGTGTCTTTTTACAATGTTTATACATATCTAAGACTGAACTATTTTCTACATAACCATGCCATGTTTGTTTATAACTATCAATTACTCTTCGTTTAAATATTTCTGGAAATTGTTTACAATCTAATTTATCACAATTGGTAAAGCATTCAGATAAACCATACGTATCAAACATATTCTTAACATTTGTTACCCAATTATTCTTTCCCTTATTATAATCAGATAAACTTAACTCATAAACCTTTTTAAGTATTGTATTATCTGTATTTATCAATTTACACCAATATTTAATTATTCTTACATAGCTATTAATGTATAGGGGGTATCTTCCCAACTCACCGTATATGCTTGCATTACATGTACTTGTTCTAACTTTTAAGATTCTTTTACAAAATTTCATATGAATACGTTCAATTTCTTTAGATTTTGTATAACCCCATACCTCGGAAGAATAAGACAGAATAGAATCAACAAATGAGTCAAACAATTGACACAATAACTTAGGCTTAAGATCGAATTCTTTTGAATTGTACATCAATACATTAAGTGCCTTCAAGGCTTTGCCAACCAAATATTCTATATTCAAAGAGAAATTTCCTGTATAGTTAAAAACAGTACAAAGATATTAGACACACGATTTGTTTTATTATTCAGTAGAGATTGCATTTTTAAAATCGAAAAAAACACCATTATAGTTCTTGATATCCAGGTAATTTACAACGAAACATGTATTGTTAGTTATAGTAACATTCAAGAGCCTTCGGATTGAATAATTGTTCTAAAATGAACATGTCGAGTAAGAATATTGCATCTGCAAAAAAATCTCTAAAACACTCGGCTGTTGTAACCCCCAGTTACACACTGATAGGCCAGAGTTCATGTTTACACTAGGTTACGTGCTTCGACACCATTTTATTAATTTGTCACAGAAAATCCAATAGCTGTATGGTGAAATACAAGATCAACAGACAAAAAGATAACAATATACCTAACCATTACCTTTGGGATACATCCACAGTTACTAGTCTAAATTAGACCGAATACGTCAAATATCTCCGAAAAATTTAAATCTGAGAGTGGTAATACGGCCTACTGTCCCGATAAAGTTGAAAGGCCAGAAAGGAACTTAATTTATGCATGAACACTTTATTTCTAAAGGTCTATATCATAGCATTAAATTACAGAAAGGAAAAGAAAACGTTTTACAGATATATATCGAATACTTCCAACCATAAAATAACGAAGGGAACTAACAACTGCTGTAAAGAAACAAAGCAACAAGCACAATATAGTTTCCCTTACTTTATATTTAAATATAAAAATATGCTAACCTTTTAATAACAATCATTCCCATTGACATATTAACAATGTTGCCGATAAAGTAGTTCTAAAATAAATATGTTTTCATAATTGTTACAATGATGCCTATTATGGTAAAACTCAAAACTATGCCACAACAATTAGAATCAGTTTTTGTTATGATTTTTAAGATTAAACAAAAACCAATTACAGTTCATGATATCCAAGTCATGTACAAAGGAACTCGAATTTAAAGTTATATAACCCTTCAAGAGCCTTTCTGGAGTGGGTACAGGGTTCTTAAACGAATATGTCGAGTACGACTATTGCACGTGCAAATAATCTCTAAAATGCACAACTGTTGTAACTCCAAATTATTCACAGGAAGACATGTGTTCAAGATTATGCTAAGTAACAGCTACTAAAACGTGCATCCAAGGAGAAGAAGATTACTGAAAATCATGAAATATTCGCGAGAACTACTTCATTTTCGCGTTTTATCGCGAGAGCTCTTCTTCGCGAATTCATCATTTTGCTTATTCAAAAATCTTCGGAAATGATCGATATTTTTAACAACATTGTGAGTCAACGGGATCGCTTTTTCGCGAGTTAATGGTCTCGTGAATTGACCAGGAGATCAAAAATCGCGATTGTCGACTGTTGTTATTAATTTTATGCTTTTCAGTGAAATACTAAAATATATCGGTGAAATAAAATTGGTATTTCACTGTTTCAAAGCAGTGAAAATATCATTTTTATTTTCACTGTTTTTGTCGAACTGCTTTTTAACTACAACAAATGAAACACAGCATTTATCAAAAATTCTAAAAATAGGTCCCATAATTTCACAGCTCGTCCTCCATATAAAAGTATCATACACATGATTGACAGTGAGTGATTAATCACGCTAAAATTCTTAGCTATATCCAATTTCTCACCAATGACATACATATTACCCCTTATTTACCGGTGATACAGCATTACAAAAAATCGAAAAATGGCTGTACAATTTTTGTTTTTGAAATAAATATAGTGTTGTGGGTATTCATTTTCTTAGTTAGATCATTTTCTATCCATCTATAGCAATTTTTAATCAAAATTTGAGAAAAAGTTGATTTTCAGTTTTTTTTCATCACCATCCAGTTTCACAGTATGTTCTTAATACTTGAAGATTATAGTCTGAAACCTATATGTCACTTATACAAAGTGGAAAACCACCTCCGCTTATTATTCACAAATACAGTTAATTGGGACAAATTTTGCTCTTAGGTCAGCCCTGGACCTAGCATTATTTTCAAAATGAATAAACAGCTGATTGAATATTACTCCGCGATTCATGGTATGACGAAGTGCAGACTTATTTAATTAAAAAATATTATTATAAAAATAGTAATTATTATGGGGTTCTTCACGGGGAATAAGAAATACTACAATTCCAAATTTTCCTGAATATTTTGCCAAAAACATAAAATAAAAAGAAAATTTGTTTGTTTTAGTGAAATATCAATTTTATTTCACTCGTGAACACCAAACAACTGACATTTTAACTAGTGGCTACGCCAATCGTTTTTGGTATTCACTTTTAAAATAAAATCGATATTTCCCTGAAACAAACAAATATCCTCTAATTATTTTTTTCATAAATACTTTTTAGGCTGTGAATCGTAATATTAGTAGGGGTGTGTGTTATTAAGAACTAGGTATTAAAGGGACATACCCTATATCTCATGCCAAACTAAATAATCTCCAAAACATAAATAATAGACTCTTTGGAAGTATTGTAACTTAACCTAAAAGTTTCAGCTATGCGTTCCCAGTCATTATCGATAACATCATCGGTTTAAAATATACAGTAGTACCGTAAACCATACAATTATCTATGTAGAGTTGTTGTGGATGCGATTTATTACAAAAAGCCTCTATATTGATTAATTGTGGTAAAATGAGGCATTTTGCGCCATCTTTGAAATTGTATTCACTTATAATTTTACGTTCATTGAACACATAGTCTATGTTTCGAGAATATAATCTGCTAGATGTTTAAAGATCAATACATATCTTTTAACATAATATAGACATGGTATTTCGAAGTAAGATTCTACACCTGTCGATAACTAAGTATTTCCACGTCCATTTTAAATACTTATTGGACACTAACAACGCAATAAATGTCACCAACTCCCTGTTTTTGTATTTGCTTAGTTATTTATAGTTAAAAATCATCTACAAACAAAAAGACACCTTTATGAATTGTGTTGTTTTCATTCACTTCCCCTTATCTGCAAACTAATTAGTCTGCACCTACAACGTAGTTAACAAGTTTTTTTCATTCACTCACTCCTTCCTGCAAAACTATCATTCTGAACCAGCAACCTTGTAACACAACGTAACAAGTGATTACATGTATGTGTGAAAGCTGATTACAATGAACAACAATAAGTTTGTTTGTTCTTGTTCGCTCCTTTCTGTTTCTGTTTCTGTAAGTAGTGTCAAATTCTCATTGATGCGTTTATTACGTTTTAGCACACCCTGCGTACGAAGTGCTCAAAGGAGAGCTATTGTGATCACCCGTTGTCTGCCATTTTTCTGTCTTCTGTCTACACCTACCTTGTGAACATACTAGAGGTCACTTTTAAGTCCAATCATCATGAAAATTGGTCAGAATGTTTGTCTTGATAATTTGTAGGTAAGTTCGAAAGTCTAGGTCAAGTTTGAAACTTGGTCAAATGGGGTCAAAAACTATGTCACCAGATCAAGTCATAGATAAACTTCTTAACATTCCAGAAGACACATTTTATACCCAGTTATGGTGACAGTCAGAATGTATATATCGATAAACGCTTTGACATGCTTGAAGCTGGGTCACGTTGGGTCACATAAAAACTAGGTTTCCAGATAAAATCACAGAAAATGTTTGTAAACACTCTGGAAGCCACATTTTAAACCCAGTTATATTGACAATTAGTCAGAAAATTTGTTTTGATAAACTATTGGGCAAGTCCGAAATTGTGTCACATGGGGTAAAAAACTAGTTTATCATAACAAATGATATAGAAACCTTATGAACATTTTAGAAGCCACATGTTGTACCCAATTATCATGAAAATTGTCCAGAATAAGTGTCTGGATGAACTCTAGGTCAGATGTGAGACCGTGTCACATTGAGTAAAAAACAAGGTCAACAGGCACGTCGATCTTAACCCTTTGACCTACTTTTTTGTTTTTGAAGCTACAGTGATGAAATATATACTATGTGTACAGTTTAGCAAGCAGATATCAAAATTGTCATTGGTTGACCTTAATCATTACTTTTTGCCGTACGTTCTTTTCGTTTGGAACAATGGTACTCAGGTGAGCGATATAGGGCTATCATTGCCCTCTTGTTGATATGTTGTATAAGGTCAGAGTAACAGTTATTAACTAACGGCCACAGAGCGAGTTAACACATGTTACTGGATGAATTAAACCAAAACAAATTATATCCATATTGTCTAATAGAACGTAATTTCTTTTCATAGACACAAAACCACAGTCGAAATGGGGGCGGGAGCCGCCAACATGTTGACATGCGACGAGATAACAGTTTAAACGGTTTTCCTTGAACGATATTACTTCAGTGGTTGTTGCGAAATAAAAGAGGCATGCCATACCACAAGCATATTATTGACTTTCATCTGCAGTATTACAACCCGCCTATTTTCTTTGAGCTTTTACCATATAAAGTTTCTAAAGTGTCCTGCAAAACACATTTTGTAATAATAGATTGTGGCAAATTATGACTCTATTAAGTGGGCTTAATCTTCGTAAAATCAAAGAATCAATGTACTTTTCAAGAAGAACCTACATGTGTATCGTAAAACGTCTTTTGTGCAAAATGAAATGAAATGAAAATATCGATCAGAAATGAATAAATAATATGACAGCACATTAAACAATGAACAAGAGGGCCAAGATGATACTATATCGCTCACTTGGATATCATTGCCTATAATTCAAGCTCAACAGTCGCATCACAGAAAGGGTCAGCTTTAACCTAGGGTCATGATTTATGTAATATCCGTAGAGGTCTACTAGGTAATGCTTCATGCCAAATATCTCAGCTTTTGGCCTTTTGGTTTCAGAGAAGAAGATTTGTACAGATTTTCCTATATAATGTAATATGAAGTGAACCCCCGGGCGGGGTCAATTTTAGTATAGGGGTCATGATTTGAACATTCTTGGTAGAGGTCTACTAGGCAATGATACATGCGATATACCTAAGTTGTAGTCCTTGTTGTTTCAGAGAAGAAGATTTTTAAAAGATTTTCCTAAATAAACCTAGTATGTAAATTCAAGTGACCCCTCGGGCGGCGTCAGTTTTAGCCTGGAATTCATGACTTGAACAATATTGGTAGAAGTATGTTGGGCAATGTTACATGCTAAATAAAGCTTAAGGTCTTGAGGTTTCAAAGAAGAAGATTTTAAAAGTTTTTTTCGAATGTACATCTGTAAGATTAGCATGTAAAGTCAAGTAAATCCCCCGGGCGGGATCAATTTAGATCCGGGGTCATGATTTGAACATAATTAATAGAAGTCTACTAGGCAATGCTACATCGAAACATCTAATTTGTTGGCCTTTTGATTTCAGGGAAGAAGATTTTTGTTTAAATCTTATACACACCTACATACCCGGCCGGGGTCAATTTTGCACGTGAGTCATGACTTAAACAAACTTGGTAGAGGTCAATTAGACAATGCGACATGCTAAATATCTAAGATTTAGGCCTTGTAGTTTCTGAGAAGTGTTTAATGATTTTCCGATTTGTTGCCATAGCTACCATAGTTCTGCATGGAATGGAATTCTTTGTGCCAAATTTCTTCAACATTGGTCCAGTGGTTTCATAGGAGATGTCGTTTGGAGGAAATGGTGGACGGACGGACGTACGGACGCCGGACGGTAAGTGGTCCTAATAGCTTAAACTGGCATTTTGTAGCTTAAATCAGAAAAGATGTAGCTATGAATATTCAAGAAATAATATGTATCCATGTTTGGTTTATCCAAGGTCTTTCAAATAGTATGGTCCGGAAACGAGAGTAATACGATAAATAACTTGCCTCGGATCACGTGACAAACATCCGGGTACCCGCCATTTTGGAAAAAGAAAGAAATTATTGATACTTTATATCTACGTATATCTCGATATTTTACCAATCAATTTGACCAACAAAGTGATCCTTAATACAATATATGCATTCCCTTATCATTACATAATATTATATCTTACCGATGTTTCGTTTTAGGTGGATTTAAGCATTGGAAAGTTGACCCATACGAACGGGTTTTTTCACAAATGACCAAAAGCCGAAAACCGACCTAATTTTAGCGCTTCTTTCCTACTTGCATGGTGTTCATGAGATTGATGTAACATCTTTTTCCCATAGATTAAAGTCTAATGTACGTCTGTTATGTCTTAGATTTTCGTATTTCACCCGTATTTTAATTTTCTGGGACGGTTAGATCCGTTCAAAATCTAAAAATGGCGTCAATGGTGATTTTTTTCCCCCGATACGGTGATATTTGGTGCACAGGTTTTCACTACATATTTAGGGTCAAATGATGGAAAATTGCTAATTAAAATGTAAATTAAGAGTTATTTTTGAACGGATATGAATTAGATTTTCGTTTTTTTATTTTATAACATAATAACGTACAGTTTTGTAAGACCAGTATCGCGAGTCAAATTACCATCCCAAGACGGAATAGCATGGACCGTGTTTAACTCGCGTTAAAGATAATAGTTAATTATATATAGAGGTTTTAATTTCACAGTTTTACAGAAAATTTCATCAGCTTTCCAATTATACCATTTTTTAAATTAAATGTGGTATTTAAATGACACAATGACGGGCAGTTTTGCATACAACTATCGGACAAATACCAGTTTACTCGCTCGGCGTGATAAATGCACGGCGTGATAAACGCTTCCAGGCGAGACAAGATTATCAGTACGATAAGACATTTATAGAGGGCGTTTCCGGACCATACTATTTGAAAGACCTTGGTTTATCGTAGAATAACCCGAGTTTGGAGTTTTTATGCGTAAGAATATATCACGAAGGCCGCAGGCCTGAGTGATATATAATTACGCATAAGAACGACAAACGAGGGTTATTCTACCATAAACCAAACTTGGATATTTATTATTTCGATTCTAACACGACTTATTTGAAACAAAATTTGAAGAAAAAGAGAGAACTTTTTTCATTGAACGTATTTACACTTGCGTGCTACAACCTAGATTTTGCCGTTGAAGTTACCTCCCGCGAACACTGTAAAGATGCTATTTCAATGTGACTTTCATTCATGAAAGATGTATACGCAGTGTTTCAGTTTTTTCATCAAAAACTTTAATAATCTAATTTTCAAGTAAATGTAACAGGAATTTCATTGATAGAAGTGGTTCGAATTTTCAGGGTGCGCAATAACGATTACAGTAGTCGGAACGTAACAGTTGTCAAAATTTGCGTATATCGTGCGTATAACGTGCGTGCAACGTGCGTATAACGTGCGTGCACTCATCGTGTATTTTGTCAATCGTATATCGTGTATCATATCGTATCATTCATCGTGCAACGTGCACCATATACTATACACGATATACGATTCGCGATGCACGATAATCCATACGGTATACGTACGATTCGATGGTGTATTTCGTAGTTAATCGTTTTACTTAGCGTGCACATCTCTCCCAAAAAAGTGCTGATTTCAGTTTATATTATTTGGTGTAGTTGCGAGCGAGAAAGACTTCCGGGACAGGTCGAAGACATTTTCACCTCATATCCGAAATTTAGGTCTATTTTTGCAACGGAAAGGACATCTTTTTTATCTGAACTGCTGTTGTCAATGCATTCCTTAAAGTGCAGCAGACAAGGTACGCCTGTATCGAAGCAACATATCGTGGGTATGATGTTAACAAGTGGTTTATTGGCTATATGCAAATAATACGCCGAATCAACTACACTTTAACGAAAATATTTAAAGTCCGAAGCAATCAAAAACGTCCCCAAAACAAAACGTCCCCAGACCAAAACGTTCCCCCATATGACCAAAATGTCCCCTATACTGCCTGATTGGAATAATATATCCGTTAGCTGACATAAAGAGAAAGGTAATTAGGTATTGTCTTTGACTGAATAATTAGTTTGAGTCTCATCAAATGCCTCATTGTCATTCAAAACAGGGTCTGAATATTGTCCAAAATTAAGGCCTCCAGCTGGCCCTTAGTGCGTTGTCCTCTACTCCTGCCTACCTGTTTGAACTTGAGGCTGGGGTTCGCCCCTTAGACTGGGGCGCCAGGAATAGATTCTCAAATATTGAGCGAAAGTCAAGGTTTTGGTCAGTGAGATCATAAAGCACGGCTATTTTGTAAGATCCTCCTACAAGTGCCCTATGAAAACAAAATGATCAAATCTGACATACCGCATCTCGCAAAGTAAGAAACTCAAATGATAGATCAGATATTTTTATTCTGGACATCTACATATATACTCAGATGGGTCTAAAAATCCAGGCTCTGGTATATTAGCTTCAGCTGTTGTAATCCATCTAAACATGTATGTTGCCATCATAGGAAGATTGACAAATTATTGTTCCATTTATCAGGAATACTCTATAACCTGTTCCTGCATTTATACCAGAAATGATAACAATAGACACTGCATTGAGCTGTCTTTTACATCATCAACCTCAAAAACTTGCTATATTGTATATATTTTCAGATTCACTATCATCTCTGTTCTCAATGAAATAAAAAAAAAAAGTCATTCTAGACCAGAGTTATTGAATACATTATTATTATTCATAAATTTTATCAATGCCTAAAAACAGGCTTACCAGTTACCATGTTATAGTGCCCAGCTCATGTAGGTTTATGATAATATCTGGTAATGAGAGCAGATGATGCAGACAAAAGGGGCCTGGTTTAGGGGCCATGATCCAGGACATACCATACTCACCCACAGAAATATATGCCGGGATTCGAACCACTATCCTGGATGGATGGTGTAGAGAATTGAAACTTAAAACAAACACATTTTGCCGCAAAACAGTGCGACCTGGCCGTCCTATGGGATACTTGACAAATTACAAAATGGACAAATCAATCACACGTCTTAGGCTGGGCGCAAACTTACTACCAACCAGCTCGGGTTGGTACATACTTTGGGTTGACCAGGTTTGCATCTAGTGCATTGTAAAATGTAACACCCCTCACTGGCTATTTGACTGCATAGCTTTCACCACACAGAGACTAAAATTCAAGCCAGAAATGGATAAGCTTGGACTTGCATGGTTTCACTATTAATGATTATTCTCAGTCTAAGAAAAGCCCTAAGTTAATGTGTATAAAGATTGTTGGAGAATAACATAGTAGACTGTCAAATGACTGATAAAATTAGTTATCTAATTTACTCCAGTTGCTATCAGACCCCATCCTGTAGGTCACTAGTCAAAATCCTAAACAATTTTTGTATAAATGCAATTTTTTATATTCAGTAAGTACTTAGTATTTTAATAGTAGTAGTAAACATGCTGTTTCACTGGTTAGTAGGTGTTGATTTAAATTGGCAACCCAAAACATAAAAATTCAATCTTGTTATTATTTAGCAAATCATAGTCTGCACATAACAGAAATTAGCAGGGAGTGACGGGTGACATGTTGGTAGGGGTTGCCCAACCACTGTACCTGTTACATGCCTGTTTCAGTTATAAAATACTGTAACTGTAATTTATATCTTATATATAATTTAATACTGTATGGTAGTTTGCACTGTCTGTATGGCACCATATAATATTATAATTAAACAAAATTTCACTGGCTATTATCTGTAATATGTTGGGGACGGAGGGGGTAGGGGGGCGGGTTCAGGATAAATGTAAGCCGGTTTCTACTTACAAACCTACTTGTACTACCTCCAATTGAATGAAACATCAACCCTTTTATCATGATCAGTAAGTAGATCCTTGCAGGTTTGGACTGGCCACTGGCCATACAGATGCTACATCTGATCACCTGCATCTTTCTTACCAGTTTAACTATAACAGACTCTAACTCTCTTACTTCAGAAGGAGGCACATAGAAAAAATTGATTTTAATCAAGTTGTATACCTTGAAATAGGTTTTATTAGATTTGTAATATATATCAGTCTTGTGAGAACCCTCACACTTGATTAATAATTGTATTTTAGTATTACAAGTAGTTCTTTTACTGAAGATTCTAATTAAATTAAGTAGTAAGTTCTGCAAAGAGCTCATTATTTAAGTATACAATAGTATAATATCACTAAAAGAGTACCATAATCATGTTGTATAAAATGAATAAAACATTTTAAAAAATAAGATTTCTTTTAAGGCTAAGATGGCAAAATTGTGCTTGTGTGGACTTCCTGTAAAGCCAGTGATACCGGCTAACACCTATTTTTTTGTAGTTTTATTTTTGAACACCTCTTTATTAATTGTGTGTAGTTTGTAATCTTAATAGCTTAATAAAGAAAATAGTATGAAAATCACAGCTATTACTAAGTCACAATTTACTCTGGTCTCAGTAGACCGGTTGTATAGTTATGTAGTTATATAGTACTTCTGACACTGATCTCCTCTGGTTAGTTTCATAAATAGAAACCATTTTAGAAATCTTTCAAAGGGCCTTTTTTCCTGTAAGTGTGGCAGAGGTGGTGCTTGAACTCTGTCCGGTTTATTAAATTTGTTCCTCATCTCTGATAGTTTCCTTAAAATGCCTAGCTTACATCAATTTGAACAAATATAGATCTTTTAAGTTCTTTCTACATATCTAAATTCCAAAATAACTAAAAAAAAACATGAGTACCATCATTGCTGAGCTCTATTCTGCAGTCTCATAGTTATTGAGGTTTTTGAAACATGTGAGGTTACACCCCCTTTATAAATATAGAGTGTTGCTTAGCTCTTTCATATTGTTGTCAGTCTTCCATCAAATTATTTGCTAATGCTACATGTGTATTCCAAGAACAATTTTTCCAAATGATCTACTACATGTATAGTATAAAAGTAAAAGGTAAAGTGTTTGTTTATTATAGTGTCACCCCTATTTAAAGGGCCAGCCATTTCTGACTTATGAGAGACTTTTTGAGCACATGTACCTCCCGAATCCTACCATTTAATGCCAGGCACCAGGCAGGTAGGCATACGGTAACCATTATTTAACTAGCTGGCGGCTCACCAACCAGCTATATCAGAACGGACCCCTGGTGGGCTTCGAACCTTCGACCTCCCACTCCAAAGGCGGATGCCTAAACCACTAGACCAAGGGAGACGGTATATGTACATGTGTTACCACCTCATAATATCATCAGAGTTATGTACATAGGATATGCAAACAAAATCTAAATGCTATTATCTCATAGCCTTTATACTGATGAAACTACTTATGTAAAAAATGCCATCAGATAAATTAGATATTGGAATGTACATCATTTTTCTGCCCAGTAATTAACCATCCATTGATGTTCATTGTATCTTCTTCATCATCAGTATATCAAATAAACATATAATTCCATATAAGATTATATGTTTCATGTACATACATGTATATGTTAACACCATATACGGCATTTTGAGACTGTATAATCTAGGCTGTGAGATGTGTCTTCTCCAGTGTTCTAATTGAATCTGCTATCCACCACTGGATGCAGAGTTGTGTCATGCAATTGGACCATTCCATTATTCTACAGAGGGTCCAAAATAATTTTGCAAATGATTTTTAATCTGTTTTTTGGTTCATTTCCTAGAAAGTTTTATAAATGTTATCCCAAAATGGGTGAGAAAATTTATAATACATAACAGTCTGTTTAATTTTACTTTAAATTTATTACTACCCCAATAAAGTATTACTCAAACCACCTCAACAGGGGTTCTGAATCTAAAAGAATGGTAGCAGTGTCATAAAGTATATGAAACTGCGTGCCAAGAATTAAACTACATTGAAATAAAGATTAACTTTAATAACCCTCTTCACTCTAGAAAATATCACTGTTTCCTAGAGGTTCATTTTTTCTATGTGTTTTTATATACCCCACCTATAGAATAGGCCCACTAAAACACAATATAAAGTAACATGATATAAAACTTTACATAGAATTAATCACCATAGTCCACAGTACATAAATACTGCATTGCGCTTTAATTATCTTCTCTCCTCTAAGAATAATCTTAGATTTCTAGAGGGACATTTTTCACTTTCGGGCTACCGGAAAAAACCTAAATATTGTTCAAAACTTTTTTCTATTAAAACATTGGTCAAAATTTGGGGCTGTATAATCATCAAAACTATAAATACTACAAAATAACATTAAAAACCCCGTTCCAAATGCTTGATTTATTCGAAAACGCCATTTCAAGCTTTCAGTTTCTTCAATGTCAATTTACCCCACCCACTTGACACCCATCAACATATCAATTCAAGGTTCCAGTATAAAATTATTATACTTGAACACGGTCCTAAAAAGTGTCTTTAATGTAGAATTTATTTAACGAAAAGTGTAGATGGCAATTAACATTATAATTACGCCCATTTCCTCGCACATCGGGATCAATTTCCTGCCAAAGTCACTCCGACAGGTGTTCAAATTTGACACATACTGTGATATGAAAACTGTGGATCTTTGACACTTATCGATTTCATTTTTTATTGTTAAGGTATGAAACTTCTAATTGATCTTATTCTTTCGGTCTGATTAAAAGGTCTAAGTCTAGATAAAATGTGAAATCTCAAAGTGATCGTATAACGTGTATAATCCGTTTATCGTGTAGCGTGTAGCGTGCGCTTCGTACATCGTGTATATCGTGTATCGTTCTGAATCGCTCATCGTGTATTTACCGAACGTGCAACGTGCGTCTAACGTGCGTGTATCGTGCGTACATCGTGCGTGTATCGTGCACTCCGTGTGACAACTGTTACGTTCCGACTACTGTATAGTTACGAAACATATTAGTTACGTTTATATATAAATGACGTCACAGTTTCTTTTGACTAATGACGTCACTGTGTAAACAAAAACAATAACAACAAAACAGTAAATAAAGTCAGTGTAAATGGTGTCGTAACATTAATCAAGTTAACTGGACGTGTGACATTCATCGGATCCCACCGTTTTGCCCCAAGTCATCCACAGTATGCCATGTAAGATTCTCTATACGTCGGGTAAATTAAACAGCCAAAACACGATGCGTGAGCAGCGTCGTTCAAGGTCCGTTTATTGCAGAATAACCCAAAAAAATTTTGTTCTACATGTATGAAGGTTATTCGCTGGTCGTGTTAGAATACAAATTACAGTGTGTGCTCATTTTAAAAGTAACCCCTTTATAATAATTATTAGTGAAATAATGTCCTCTCTTTTATAACGAATATAATTACAATTACTAATTTAAGATAGATAAAGGTTTATTGGTTGTTGCTTTTACATTTAAATGTTTTATTAAATGTGATTGCTTTTGTAACTGATAATCAGAAGGTACTATAATATACCGATGAATTATTTAAAAAAAAACAAAGCTTAAATGCTTCCACAATTAAACCACAATGATTAAGGAATTCTGTAGGTTTTTTGTCTTCTATTTTTGTCAGTCTCGGAACATGATCGCGTGATAGTGTATACATACATTGTCAATCATACAAAACTGGCGGTTCAGTATTGGCAAATTAATGGAGAATAATTGATCCTCATTACTTTAGAGAAGGAGTGACTGTCTATAATTCTCCTTAATATTCTTTCTTAAGTGTCTGAAATAAATTTTCTAATAAATTTTGATATTGTTTGGTTGGGAACATGAATTTTCTGATAATAACATAGTTTTGTGGGTGATTTAAGCAGAGATTCCTCAGCATAATTTTCCGTTCTGATAGACGAGACTTGAGTGTTATGACATAACTTTTATATTAGTTTATGATAAAATTAAGGTATTTTTTTACTGTAATATTTATTGTTAGAAGAATGTAAATCAGTACTATATATCTTTCTCAAATTATTATGGTCACTGTGAACGGTAATTGCTTTAACATATAAAATTACTTAAGAGTCATATTTTAATATCACAGTACTAAATTTCACCATACAGGGACATTGATCGCTTGCAATTTTAGCATTTTTTGTTTAAAAGAGTAAAGATGTGTGTGAGTAAATCGCAAAACTTTCGAGTTGTGCGATTATTGCTCCCGTCTTAGCCATAAAGTGATGTCGATGTTGTATCTGTAGTGAACCACGGTGAGCCGCATTGTTAGACTTCACTGCACACAAATCATTCATTGTATCACAGAATACACACAGTCACTCTGACAGGCATAAGCTACTGTTCATATGTTTATACCGTTCTTCGGCATCACACAGTGGGTATTATTATATTACATCGATCCTTGAATACGACTCTTTATTTTGCTGAGCTTGCAATTACTTCACGCAGTTTAAAGTTCACACTATTAACACAACGAAATGTAACAAAATTATTACAACAAAGGAGAACATCACAAAACTTCAAAACATTCGTGCTCAAAACTTTTCGTTCCTTTTCACAAAAAAACAAATATCAGTCCCTATTCACATACAGGTATTTTAGAGACTGTTAACACCTAAGATGTACAAGACTTTATAATTTAAAAATTTATAAATTTATAATCACTTAAAATTTCAGAAAATTTCTAACATTTACAGGATAGAATCACTTTTTTCATTTGTCATGACTTTACAAGGTCTGCGAGAATAATTCTTGATCTAATTTCACAAACATCGAAGCTACTTGGTAACTAGTTTCAATTTACTTATATACAAAATGTAACTGTAGACAAGCAAAATACGAAATGATAAAGGGACGCAATTCAATCATTGGCTCTCTTTCATTGAACTAAATATCAAGTAAATCTGTTGAACGGTATCAGACAAGCATAATTTCATATTCTCAAAGTCTCGTCGTACAAACACGTCCTTCATGCGTCTTTTCATAGAAATGTGGTGTGATGTTAATAATTATAATGTTGACACAAACAGAAATAGATGTTTCACACAAATTTGATATAATATATTACGTTAAGGTTTTGTTACTGTCATATGAACGGAATGTACGAAGAATGTATAAATGTTTCCTTAATTCCTAATTTTCTAAAAACATTCCCTAAATCTGGGATCAGTTGCAATAACGTTTAACATAATATATTGTACCGACAAAAGAAGATAGTCTGAAAAGTACATCAGTTTTTCTGTTTAAGAGTGCATTGAATCGATATTAAAATTCGGAAACCTCTTCATTGAAACTGGATATATGAAATCAAGCCAATTGAGGGAGATGGTATTCGCCACCGAGCAAGTTGATAATAAACCTGATAAAAACGTCATAAATCTCTTACGGCCTTATTTTGAAGGGGCCAATAAAGGGGCCAATATGCTACCGATCTACTCTTTTTCAGCAAGGAGTTTATATTTGTACTAAATAGAACTAGAACTATCACTCTTAGGGTGAAGAATACCTTCAGATGATGCCTTAATAAAGTAACCCAAACCCTTTGCTAACCTGTTTGACACAGTAAATGAACAGGACTACCACATTAGGGCTTTGGTTGCCTGTCGGAGAATATGCAAATGTTTCAATTCATTCCGCCCAAGAAGTCATTCACCGATGTGCATATTTAGATTAATACTGATTGGTTGCTAAGATATAAAGCGTCTTTGAAAACATCTCAATGTTCACTTTATCAACGAGAAATGTATGTAGCAAGACTTTGATTTCTAGTGATTGTTTCTTGTTTATGTTTATATATAGATATAAAATAATTACTTGTATCACACAAAGTACAATTCTAACAGCCATTTTCAGAGAAAATGAATTTCAAAGTTTGTATATAGAGTATACGATAAACATTTCCTAGAAAATTAATTCCACTACTAATTCAAATATATCAAACAATGTGACAGATGTGGCATATGTAAGTTTATATATAAAATCAACAGGGAAAAAATATTAACCTCATTGTAACTTCTATTTAAGTTTTCACTTTCAGTGTAGGAATGTCAATAGCAAGTCTGTAAGTTAATAAACGAGTCAATAAAATTAAATTCTGGCACCAAATTTCGGAAGAAAATAACAAGAATTTAAAAAAGTTTAAAAGAGTCATGACTGTAATTAAACAAACATCGTTATCTCTTGATAATTCATAATAGGGCCATCGATGAAAGAAAGTAGGAGTTGCCCTCATATTTAAGAATGAAAATTCAAAAAAATATAGAAAGAGAAGTAAAAATATCAGGGCCGCATTCAAGTTTTGAGATTTAATACTATTTTTTTTCAGGTTTCCTCCATTGGCAATTTTTTTTCAATCATACTTGCATTGATGTAATTCCCTGACGGACGCCAATAAAGTGATTTCTCTCAAGAAGATCGATTATAAAATTTATAAAAAAAAAATACCGTTGCTAAAACTACTTTATTCTTCTTTTAGGTCATATTAACTGAATCCGTGTTTAACTAAAATATCTTGAAAATAAACAACTATGCATGGTACTTATCATTTCTGTGAAGTATTATAAAATTCTGACTAAATTCAGGAGTTTTGAAAGTTAAAGATATGCCGAGTTTTCTCGAAAAAAAACGGGATTGTGCATTTCCGCAGTGTTTATGAAAAGCGGACCATAATCAAAGATCGCTTCTTACGTGTATATGCGACATATCCCACATCTAGCACATTACATATCAAATTGTTGTCTATAGACACTATTTTTGAATTCGGGAAAAGTTACTGTGCTACCACATCCTCCTTATTCCCCAGACCTTGCACCAGGCAACTTCTATCTCTATCCAAAATCATGGATAATTTTCCTTTATTGTCATAGATATCTATCGTGATAAGCTCTCGGTTCTGCTGTTTATCACACTAAAGTCAGCTTACTGTGACGCTTTCCGGAAATGGATTCATTGACTAAAATTACGCATTTCTTACCATTGGTACAAAAAGAAAAACTTCACGTTTTAGATCAGTTTTTAAGATTAAAAACCACAATACACAGCACATTTCAAACATCCCTCGTACTTTCACTTCACATAAATTTATAAAAAAGGTACCCCCGATGAGCTTCATCTATTCAAAGTCGTATAGGTTTGGTTTTTAAACCATCCGGTTTCAACCATCCGGTATTTATTATAAACATATTAAATTCTGGTGTGAAAACCCTGAGTGAGAAGAATAAAAACAAGTTATTGAAGAAACTTAGATGAAGCTATTTTAAGATTAGATTCCTAAAATGGTATAAAATAGCTGTACACGATTATAAACTTTAAGGCTTATGTAAGACGTTTAAAACATATTTATAACACAAGATTCCTATGGTAACGGTACTTGATGAAACACATAAAACTTATTAATTAGGAATTATTTCTATGTTCTGTTTTATAATTTCTGATAGAAAAAAGGTTAAATTAATCTTTTTAAAATTTCCAGCTTCATGTTCATGGTTTCTTATCTGTTTTAAATGTATTCAATAATTGTAGACTGACAAAGTCAAATAATTGATGTAATATATATCGTGAATACAACAAAAACGTATGCAATTTCTCTTACAAAACTGTGTCATGATATATATATATTTTTTTTTTTTATATATATATTTTTTTTATATATATATATATATATATATATATATATATAATATATACCAATCAAATTGGCTGGGTATTCGAATCTAGCCGAGTATTCGAATATAGCTGGGTATTCGCTTTGCGTTTTGCGAATACCCAACTCCCAGCTGGCTGGATATTCGAATCTAGCTGGATATTCGCCTTAAGTATAACGAATACTCAACCCCCTACAGGCTTGGTATTCAAAGCTAGCTTGGTATTCGCTATACCGTTTTTCTAATACCCAACTCCCAGCTGGCTCGGAATTTGAATTTAGCTTGGATTTCGCTTTTCGTTCTGCGAATACCCAACTCCAAACTAGCTGGGCATTCGATGCTAGCTGGGTATTCGCTTTACTGTTCCGAATACCCAACTCCCAGCTGGCTGGATATTCGAATCTGGCTGGGTATTCGCTTTCCTTTTGCGAATACCCAACTCCCAGATGGCTGGGTATTCCAATCTAGCTAGATATTCGCTTTACCATACAGCAGAAAAAGTGTCAAGCGCTATAACAGCCACAGAAACTTGAAGTATGGAGTCCCAACCCGATAGGCAGGCATAATTTTATCACTCAAGTACATAAACGGTCACACAGTAATCAAAAATAAAGTTATCAAAGCAAGTTGTAAAATTTCAATTTTTTCGCAAAACAGCCTGATAGGCTTATAATATACAATATATAAATCTTTACATCGTGTAAATCAAGACTATGCCGCGGTTATCAATTTGTAGTTTAGTCGTTTCGCAATAATATCACATGTTACCGGTATCTTTCGAAGCAGAAGATATTTATCTCCGAAATCATATGCATGACAACACCTCATCATATCTGCTGTCAGTAAAGTTCCTCCTGAAAGTCTACCGAAGGCAGTAACATTGTCACAAGAACACTCGCTTTCGAAACGTGCTTTTCGTCTGGTTACCCATTTCACAGCCTTCGTATGTACAGCGCAAGGTACGTAGGAACCAATTCCAATTTTATGAAAACCAGTCGAAGTATCTTCCTGATAAATCGAGTGCATGCTGTAAATTCAACTTGAACTTGTTCTGTCAACGAGGAAAGATAAAAGTTCTAGATAATCATCCTAGATAATCATCTTTCTTTACAGTAACACTCACTGTACTAAGAAACGAAAATTAATCACAACGCTAATTTGCACAACATGTTTCGACTTTTGCACGTCTTCTTCGGGTGCATTAAATTCTATTTAATATTTCAACAAACAAAGTGACGTCCGCTAAACGTACCGCGTAACGGAACGTGACGTTCGGCGACAAATTACATAACACAGTAAAACAAAAAGGATAACAAGATGCAATGGTTTTCAAAAAAATAATAAACAACAAAAAGTATATTGGTATACAGTATATTGAATGTTCAAGCTTTCTGGTTATACAATTCAAAAATAAAGGGAGGTAAAACAAATATATAAGTGTAAGCGTTTTAAGAGAAATTCTCTAGTGCAACATTAAACTATAGTGATAAATAATTCTTTATAACATCTTCTGTAAATATATGTACATTTAATCAGAAAAAATAATATAGCAGAAGACTTTTCATAGTTAATATTAGTTTACTTTAAATACAAGCATTAAATCGGTACTGCAAAAGCAGGTCTCATCAACCATATACTTTGTCACGAGGGTGAAACCTTGTCAATAGGCATTAATGTGTAATCGTAAAGATGTCGAGTAACATTAAAATAACATGAAAAGCATTGATGCAACGCGTCAAAGGTCGCCGGTAAAAATCTCATCTTACACCCCGTGGTATAAGATGACTTGATGATGTCAGAAAGAACTACTTTTATAAATGAATGTGTAAATTTATGCATTACTACAAGAAAATAGACCGTAAATATAAGTCATTACTTTTATTTTAATTCTGCTACTATTAATCGAAATTGGTGTGCAAGAAAAAGAATCTATCACTGGCTGCACTTACAGATGAGAATATCCGGCTCTCGGGTAACTACACTTACACTATATATAATACATATACAATATGTAAAATATATACATTATCATTGGTCAAAAATAAATAATATTATAGTACAGGTGTATTGTGACCCATTAAAGAGGCCTGTTAAACTGTTAAATTAACCAGACCCTAGTGGTGGGGTGCAGTCCATCTGTTTACTATTTAATTTATAAAACTTGACCTGTGAATTACAAAAATGGGTCTTTCGTGTCAATATTAAATAAGAAGCACATTAAACTCAAAGGTACCATTTAATTTTTCCTGTGCATTGACACGTGAGTGAAGTATCCGAACAAACGATAATCCGAAATTACTGCTAAATCTAACAAAACAAGCTAAAATCGATATTTATTTTTATTAACTTATGCATACCTACTTCGTTTCTGAAAGAGTGTTCATGTTCATCGTTGTTGTTATTTTCCTGCGACGCTGTTACAACCTCCACGCCAACCTTTAAAAAGTCGATTTGGTCTGGCCTAGGCGGATCTTTTCTCTTGGTATAAGATATTGTAAACACCGGTCTGGGGTTCGTCATTATTTTTCACATTTTAAACAGTTACTCCCCATTAATTAAAAGGGCCAATTTTAGCGCGAATTTCAACTTCCTTCGCGATTTTTAAAATAGTTTTTTTTTTGTTTCAAACAATCAACAATGTAAGATGTCAGAACAAAATTGTAACAAGTTCATACATTTTAATAACTTCTCCTACCGGCTGAAGAATCCTAAAGCGTATCAAGTATGAAGGTTTCATGAATCATTGAACTAATTAAATCAATATTTCCTGAAAGAAATTATCCAGAAAAAAATATAGACCTAAATTTCACAAAAGTGTCTCAGTTGTCTCAGGAAGTTGCGTTTTCCCACAATAAAGATTCATCTGACAATGATAGAATACCGTTTATTATTGAATACAATTATATACTTCCCCATATAGACCATATTCTTAACAAATAATGGGACCTGTTGAGAGTATCTCCAAAACAATCTGTTCAGCATGTCTATACGCACTCACCTGTAGTAACATTTAAGCGTGCAAAGAATCTAAAAAAATATCTTCTTAAAACAAAGTTTTCGTCTAGATCTACTAATAATAAACGGGCAGCTACACAAAGATGCAGTCATTGTTCTAACATTGTTGAGCCTCAAACATTTGAAAGCTTATAAAATGCTAAAAAAACGCAACCTTGGGGATGAGCGGCTGACACATTGACCTCTACATCACCGCTCTCCTCATGTTTTTGGTTAGGCAGACCCAGATATACCAGTTTTCATACTCTGGTCTACAAATGGAAATGTTTCAATCCTAAGACTGCATGCGGATGCGATGCAAAAAGTAGTTCTCATATGTATAACGTTATGAGATGTGCTTATACTGAATATGTAGTAAATACTGCAATGCGATAAATATGCAACAATGCAATAAATGAGTTATATCCTGGCTATAAAATATTTCTTAATTCATATGCGTCAATTTATAACTGATGCTAATTTATCGTAGATGTTTCCTGTGGTTTGGCAACCCTCTCAGTTAACGCCTGGATTGAGTGCTCTAAACAAGTGAGTAAAATAACAGTTTATATTCTCCAAACATGACAAATGTGTACAATGAACGTAAAATGATAAATAAATGCAATTTTTAAGAACAATCTTCATCGAAATATGCCTCACTTTAGTACAAATAATCAACATACAGACCCTCTGTAATAAATCACTATCCACCCATTTATTGTATAACAACATCAATTTACTTTACATATTGATAATTGAATGTTTTACAGTACTGCAATATATTTTAAAACACTGATTTTACCGATGATGACTGGCCTGTATAGCTTAAACTTTTAGGTTAAGTAATAATACTTGCAAATTTTATTATTTATGTAATTATACACCAGATAACAGTGAAAATCATTATCAAAAATGATAAATTCACTGTCTACCTAGTATGTAGTAAGCTTTCAGATGAACAATTGCTCGGCATTTTATCTAGTAAATTTTAAAATTTGAATCTGTTACTATTGTCAGATCTAAAGAACGTGTTTTTGCTTAATGAGAAAGGCATGCCTTCATTGGTGAGTCTAGCAATTATTCAGTTAATTCATTGAATATTTGAAACTCGCTAATAAGTAATAACAGTGTTGAAACTAACTACTTCATATTACAATGTAAAACTGATGCTTGTAAGCATACTACAGAAGTTCAAACCAATATATACAGTATATACATATTTTGAAATGGAAAACAGTGAACTCCATTATAACGAACTACTTGGGACCATTTAAATTTGTTCTTTATATCCAGAGTTTGTTATATCCATATAACATTTCCATATAAAATAAAGAAAGAAATAAATATCGGACAGAGACAATGTGTTCCTTATATCCGGAATTTCGCTATATCCGGAGTCGTTATATACAGAGTTTACTGTACATGTATAAGATTGCATATATCCACACAAACACTTATTCATGCATTTACTAACCGATGTATACATAGATACATACACCCGTACATGTACATAAATATATGAATATATGGGTACATGTGTGTACGTAGGCGTGATAGATGTTTAAACAATTAGAACGTGAGATGGTTACTTTTACAAGTCATAGATAACGAGATTTCAAAGCCTAAATTCTCATCAAATTTTATAAGAATGGAAAATTCAACGTTTTTATATCATCATTTTCATATTAATGTTTCGGTGAAAGCCTTCATCAGAATATTTTTTTTTATTCATCAAATTTTATGTAACACTTACTAGTAGGTATTTTAACTAGAACGTTACATAATTATTACGTGGAAACTGGCTTTTAAATTTTAGTGATGTGCTTTGTTCTGAATAATTCTATAAATTTCATCATACTAGGATATTACTTTCTTCAAAATAATTATCTATTCATGTCCCCATTGGTATTTCCATACACAATTGTAATGATATTCACCACTAAATTATTACATTAAAGGCTATATTTCTCCATCGACCTGTTTCAACTGGTAAATTACATACGGCATAAGTCTTTGACTTAAGTTTACTTTGCTTCAATTCCGTTTTCCGGATGATCATATGCTGAGCCTATTGGTGCAATACATGTATATATAATGTCGCATTTTAAAATTTCTTGTACTTTTCCATTTTCTGTGCCTGATATTTCATGAGATAACGTAAACATAGTCAGGTTGCTTTGGCTATTGTTGTCAAATTTTATTTACTGTAGTACTAACAAAATAATTTCACCTGACCCATAGCGAAACAATATTTCTCTGTTAAACACGTATAACCAGGTACACGAACAACAGCATATCCTCGGGTTTTTTTATTGTTGTAACGCAATTATTTCGAAATTACAAATATAAGAAACAAAGTCAGGACATATCAACTTCGAAGTAGTGCATACAACATTTTGATAAAGTATTTTAAAACTACCTTATACATTTTCTTCAAATGCTCTATGATTTTGCAAAATACAGTCATATTGAACTCTATTGTTAGTGTCTACATAGCCACTAAACCTTGTATTGAACGCACTCAACGGGACATACATGTTATTGTTATGTTGTATTGTGATTTTTATCCTTTGCTGATAAAGTCCTGTCACCCATGGAGGTATATTTGACGACCCGCTACATACGTGCGTACTAAGTTATGCTCTGTTTTCCCTGCGGCGTAGCGGAAGGGGGTATATAAATAGTCTCCGTCCGTCCGACCGTCCACCCGTAACATTTCCTGTACGCTCGTTTCTCCTTAACTGCTTGCAGGATTTTGATTAAACTCAGGTCAGATGTTTATCTCATCAAGTCGATTTTCAGAAATTATGAGCCGGACACGCTGGCGCAAGGTCAAGGTCACAACTTAAGGTCAAGAGTTTGAGTCTAACATCTACTGTCCGCACCATATCTCCTATTTTGATAAAACTCCGGTCAAATATTCACATCCCAAGTGAATCATCTGGGTTTTATGCGAGAAATGAGTGTATGTCATTATCAGTGTAGCGATTTTCATATTTTAGAACTCTTTGTTAGGCGCGATTGTTGACGTCAAATGTAGCTGCACATACACGTCAAAACAATGACAATGCAGACAATCTTCTAAGAGATATAACCCCCATTCAAATTAATCATGAGTGTCTATAACGGACGCTGGAGAAAACAGAAAATCTCCAATAAACATCGGCTTTGTATACTGTTACAAAAACATAACTTCACTATGTTTACAGCAATACCTTTAGGGTTGAGACAAACATTCTTAGAACATTTACTAAGGATCGGATCAAAATTGCAATCTCTATTCTGTGAACACAAGGTTTGTAATTGGTTGAATCTATTACCTTATTGTGTAAATCCAGATTACCGAATTTCGAACTGGAGAGGGATTTTAATGCGACAGACATTCTAAGATTTATGAAATCGGATCAAACTGTGGCCTTTTAAAGTGTACACTTTAGAGATTTCCATTTGGGAGTTAGATTATATTCCAAGATAATCCAGATTCAAACTATACCGAAACTCTACTTAGACAAACGTGTAACCATTTTAAAATTTTGGCTTTAGAGTTGTGTTGTGGTACCGTAGAAGCAATCTCGCTCACTCCATTGATAGACTGAGGCCAAACCCCATAGGAACCCAGGAATTAAAAAGTTTTGACCATATGACTTAAATGTCCTAGAGTCAAACAATATGATCATCTGGCGATGATATATCACAGTCAGTAAACAGCTCCTTCTCGTGTATTTTTCTCAAAGATGACCAGTTTGAAGGAATCTTATCTGCTTTGAAAGCCCTTGTTCTATTCAAAATAAAACAAATAAAAATAAATACCCTTCTGCAATTACTATTGGCGGGGACATTAAAACTTGTTAAAGGAATAAGGTATGAGGTTTGATATTTACATTAAAGATGACGTCTTTGGTAGGTTTCATAACACAATATTTGTGACTAGCCTGTTTTCCTCTACATTCATGATGTTATTCCATTGAGATTAAAGTACAAATAATATAACTGATCTCCAGTAACATTAGCAGTACCAGTTAGTTCATTACATAGCTACCTTTTTTATTAATGGCATCTTAACACCGCTCACATATTTAGTTTAATTACCTTATGGTTCATGCTCTCAGTTTTTGCCTTCGATATGAATGTTTATACACATGACCGGAATGAAATTTGATTAATAAATGGTATGGGTATATTGTTTTTTGGAAATACGTGTCAGAATATCAGGGTCATTCCAGACACAAGTACAAAAAAGTAAAATGACTATGATTGTTTAATAAAAAATACCGTAACATTCCCTGAATGGTATGGTATACAATTGCTTCAAAACTTGGTATGGGTAATATAACCACCTGTCTTTGTTATCCAATATGATATATCACAGTCAGTTGAGAACAAGATAAACCACGTTGTAGCTCCTCGTGTTATTTTTTTTTTCGTACTATCGAGCCCTTTTGTTCATTAAAGATGGCCAAAGTTTGGAGGAATTGATCTGTTTGGAAAGCGTATGTCCTATTATCATTTTTCATAACATTTATGAGGACCTTTTGTCTTTACAATGACAGGAAGTGATTTGAAACCATGCTTCTTTTCCTTACGTTGGAGTATACGTTTCCGAAGTATAATCCGATCATAATGTTGTCTGGTTGTAGCAAACACACCTTCAACAAATGTTAATCAGATAATGTTACAAAAGTACGTATTAGTATACGTATTATCATTTTTGTCTTTGTATGTACGGATATCATGTCACAATTTTGTGTTATTCCATACCATATCCACGTCATACATATTAAAACTTCGGAGTTGAGAGATACATGTACATTGAATGGAGAAACTTAAATGGGGTTTTAGATATGTAATACATTCATATTTGGTGATATATTTATAGATATTTATATGAGAATATGTTAGATCTATGTTGTACAAAGTAATATTTGAACCTAGCTTATAATATTGACAGTCAGGCTTTTTAATATAGTAAAGATATGATGTTTTTCAGACGAGACCAATATGATATATTTTCCTACGTGTTGTTCTGTCCCTCCACCTTGATTAACAGATAAATGGAAGTTTTGAGCAATTCCAGAAATGATACACCTTTGAATGATTTTTGCGTTCGAAATAAATTGAGAGAACATAAAATATATCACTTGTGTTTCAAATCAATTGTGATACCAGATGTGCACTCATATGTAGTCAAATCTAAATCTATACCGGGATAGTATGATTGTATTCGACCCGATTTGATTATATCACCATAAACACGTATGTCATTCTACAAAAACGAAAAAGAAGGTGTAAATTACTTTTGACAAAATGCAATCATTAACTGGTAACACACCTTCGTCACAAGTATTAAAGTCTAGTGCTTTAACTTAAACTCTACTTTGCCTAATTTTTAATTATCCCCATTGCTACATTTTCTTGTCCAAATCACAACTCTTCAGGTATTCGGGGTGAAATGGACATTATTCCAAAACTTATTAATCTTATTGTTTTCAAAATCTACATCTATTAACTGACTAGTGTGCAAATTTTGAAGACATTTCACTGTTTAATAAAAATTTATATCGTTTTTGCTGCCCCACCTCCACTTAAGAAATACCATTCTGGCATTATTTAAAAGTATCATGTAAAGTTAAAATAGTTATGTTTGCAAGTATTTATGTATATTTTGTTGTTTTGATTTAGTTTCCACAAACTATTGCAGGAAATGTAGAATTACAAAACATGTATTAAAAGTCTATAAGTTTAACATGCGTAACAAAAATATAAATAATGCCAAATAATAGGGGATAAAGTTTACCTAAGCATTTAAATGAACAATTACTAAGAAACAGTAATAATTGACAGGGTATTACTGCGTTTTAACATGGCTTCTTTAATAAACCTACAAATATTGAAAAGATATTTCTTGCTTTTGTTTGACATAATAGATACGAACTTATTTAAAGTGGGCCAAGACATATTACCTAGGTACTTTTGTCTTATATCTCTATATATATCACAACATAAAAGAAAATGATACTCTGATTCTATTACATTTTGGCAACATAGTTTGCATTTTGTAATTTTGGCAATAAATAGTACATGTCGTGCAATGCACCTGATTTTAATTCAAGTGTCATCACTCCAGGGCATTCGTCACTTACGAGAGACAGCTCTTGTCTCATTGAAAAGGATGAAACAAGCACATCAAAGATGAACCAGTACTATATACCTATAACAAATAAAACGTTTAAAGTATTCAATGGTCTGGACTTGAATAAAGATGATATTTTCACTGACGTTAGCGGGACTAGAGCACATATTACTGAAACAAGTTTGCTATCAACACAACTATCGACCCGATCGATATTTACGGTATTTAAAAATATCACGGGGGGAATTTACGAACCTATCCTACATCACATGGTAATGTTAGCTTTACTGTTTAGACTGCTTGCTATTTGTAATGACATGGTACCTATTGAAACTGGGGGGGGGGGGGTGGCGGGTTTGGGGGGCTGGTTTTTGGTGCGTGGCATCCTTTATTTTGTTGAAATAACAACGAATGCACATACTTAAAAAAAGAAAAATTTTCAGAATAGCTTTGTCACATGTTCTAAACTGTGAATAGGTTCTTATTTACAAATGTATAAGTAATCTAATGCACGCTAAAGATGTCGCATAAACATAATCCGCTTACCGTGTGACATTTTCGCTATGTAGGTGTAGAGGAATCATGTCGGATTTCATCGGTTCGGATATCAAAAATGAATAAGCTGAAATAGTATTAGATACAAATGTACCTTAAGAAAAGAGTTTCCTCATTATTTTCCTTTCATTTAGTGCCAGTTTAGTGCTCCCATTTTTTGTTAAAAGTGCACCAACGATTTGGAATAAACAAGTATGCTAAGCAGGAGTCCAGTTCATCAAATAATTAAAAACAAACAGCCTTCCCGGGTAGATTTAGTTAGTTTTCATCGATCAAGTCATCAGTGGATTTTTCTATAAAAACACTGTATAGCAAAAAGGTAACGTGGTGCCATAATTCAAGTTTTAACAACTTATTATTCGCTCTCGTGACTCAACCAAGATGAAATCAATCTCAAATTGAGAGAGACACAGGAAATGTGGACATATCTGTGTTTTGCCTAAGCATACAACCGCCGTGACACTGCTGAGATTCGAACGCGGGACCCTCCGATCCTGAGGCAAACGCGATACCACTGCGTCATAGATTCTAAAGGGGCTTCTATTCCATATAATTCTCTACATATAGAACTTCAAAAGATGCATGTTGTTTAATATTCAAAAGAAAATTGATACGTCATTTTTTTATTAGAATACTGACTTATGTTGACAAAGATATTGAATATCTGTTTAAAACTAAGTAAGAGTTACAATTTTATCCATTCTAAGGCTACATGTAAAAGGCAAACACAAATTTTGACACAATGTTAATAAGTGATCAAATGGCAAAAATAATATAAAAACAAGAACTAAATTAAAACAAACTTTTGATTTCCAGTATAAACTCCAGAAATGTTAAAGTATATTTGAATTTATATATTTGAAAATATACGCTACCAAATTATAAAGCGTTATAAATGCTTTTGAAAATCCAGCGTAGAGGTGCCGTTAAAACAAACCCACTTATATAATTTTCAATGGATTGTTTGCAAATTTCTACCTAGATGATTTCTTATGTTGTTGATTCTAGCTTTATTTTTACATTTTATGTTTTAGTATATCATTTTGGAGAAAATTATTTTCCAATATATATTTTTGAAACTGTAAACGAGCAGCTTTTACAAAGATTAAGATCAGATTCAGTCGTTTATTCATTAAATACTAATTCAAATTTTGAAAGAACGAAACATTTTGAATTCTCGATTTATTTTCTCCGTCATTATACAGTAACTTATATGCATAAGTTAGGTATCGTGGCTACTGGCAAATATCATATGGAATAATGTAATTAAATTTAATGAGGCAGAAATGAAATATTCGGACTAGAAATATTAAAGCCTCATTTACCTTTATCAAAGAATAAATTAAGTAATTTGCAATAAAAATCAATTTCATGCAAATGTTCCGTCACCTTGTTGACTACGCAAATTATATTCCAATCTACGTTGCATCTAGATTTGATAGCATACCATATTATATATTCATACAAGCAGTTCGTCAATGTTATTACAATTCTATTCTAGAAAAAAATGATTTTCAACGTTTCAATCAGTGAAGTGTCTCTGGACTATCAGCTTATTAGAAATAGATTGTTAAACTTTGTAAATCTCACCTCGTGTATTGTTGAAAACAGTTGCACAATGTCGATTCACGCTTGGGTTCATTTCCTATAAACCGGTATAGTCCGATTTTGAGCCGTGGATGTACTTTAAGCTTCTTGTAAAACCATGGTAAAATCAAAGCGCTGTGACCGCTGAAGGCCTGGGGGCTATAGGTTAACTCCCCGAAAAACAACTTTTGACATACGTGTTTTGCGCTGAACCTTACCTAAAGCGCGGGTCGAAATATGCAGAGGACGAAATTCAATATATGACAGAATGAATGATTCACAAATATATGGATGGCAGGGAAGTTTGTTTTATTATAAAATGTACGTTAAATGAAAAGTAATCACATAGTCAACATTATAAAATGTTTAAGCCAGTACAAATAATTCGATCTGCGCTTTGTACAACTTCAAGCGATATGATCTGATGATGTGGATCGAAAATTATTGTGTACCAATGACAAGACCTTGAAACAGAAATAAACAAAGCAATACCAGCAATGAAATATAAATACAGTACTGTACAATGTGTATAACAGAGAAAACCAAAAATGATTCTGGGTTACCTTGTAGTTGTAATCGGTGAAACCGTTCACTGGGCCTCAACATGCAGCGTCCTCGATAAATGGCGGGTGAATTTGATCACGTTAGTTCCTTCGCGGGAATGTACGTAAATTATATCTTTTTTTTAGAGACATTTATTTTTAGGTAAATATATATGTAATCGTTCGTAAATAACAAAGTTGTCAATGAAATAACATCGGAAATTTGAAAATCAAACTACAAACTCTTATATCGAGCTTCGTACGTTTTCGTAAATTTCCGTAAATATCCGTACTTTTCCGTGATATGCATATGATTATCTTCCGTAATCAGTTAACAGCGCATTAATTTCTAAAACAGAAAAAAATGTGTAATGCAGCCCGTAAGCTATATACCTTCCTGCAGTCGTTTGAAGATTTATGTACTATTTTTATTTGTAACATGTTCTTATCATATGCGGCATTCAAACAGAAGATTGATCTGGTCTGTCTTGCAATACTTTCGCATAGCGCATGTTTACAGTTGTTATTCGCACATAGCACGGCTAAAATTCTTGCAGGGTTTGAAATGTGGTATACTAACTTAGGCCTTGGGGACTTTCAGTCCCCAGGCCAAAAACGAGGGAAACATAAAGTAGCTCAAGGGCCAAATTCAGACTATCAATTTCACCTGGGGTATTGTTGTTGCTGCACACACTCGATTCACCATTGAGTTCATTTCCTTTAAACCGGAATATTCATCGGCAAAAAATGTCGATGCACTAATAAAAGTAAAAAGTTATTGTTATAAATAGAAAATAGATATCTGCTATTTAACCTTTAAAGTGCAAGCTACTAAAACAATCTACTGCCAAAGAGAATTCAAGTTGACTTTCAAAATAAATTTATTGGGCATGATTATGCAACCTGATAGTCAGTAGAGCAAAAGGCAAATAACCATGGCTGTTTTGATTCAGGGACAAATAAATGTTGATATGATGCTTGTGTAGCCATTCTCTTAAGTCTGAAAGTGTTAAGTAACGTAATGAGGCAATTATAGAAAGATATACATTCAAATGTTTGGCAGCCAGCCAATGAATTCAGGACAACTGACTGCTCAATATATGTGTATGAAATAGTCCAATTTAGTTGCTTTAACGAAAGACCTTAGCGCAGATGGCCGCTAAATTATATGACAATCATACGTAGCAGTAGTTCAACTGTATTGTTTTATTTAAACCCCACTTTTTGTCTATCATTTGTTTAATTTTGAACTGCAAGTGTTCAGATATTCATCTAACAATGGTTCTTATCTTGATTCGAGAAGTGTATATACTAGTAGTGCTTAAGTATTTGCAAGAACATTAAATTGATTTTGAGCCGTCCCAGAACAGTTATATTGTACGAATGTATTATGAAAGACACAGTGAATAAACAAATAAATAAATGAATAGAATAAAACTAAACAAGAGCTGTCCCTCACAAGTGACGAATGCCCCCGAAAGAGGTGCCTCACAGTCTGTGTCCTCTCCATGTGCTCAATAAATGTGCTATGTAATTTTAAAATCCTTCCATGCATGACAGAGTAATCATGCATACAGTATTCCATTACTTTAAACACTAAGTGTGACCTTGACCTTTGAGGGAGGGACTTGGGTCTTGCACACGACACATCCGCTTGATGTGCAAGACATTTGTGCCAAGTTATTTTAAAATCCTTTAAAGCATAATAAAGTTATAGTCCGGACACAAATGTATGCATATATACAGGATTCCATTACCTATAAACTCTAAGTGTGACCTTGACCTTTGTGGTAGGGATGTGGGTTTTGCACGCGACACGTCGTCTTGATGTGCTAGACATTTGTGCCACATTATTTTAAAATCCTTCAAGGCATTACAAAGTTACAGTCCGGACACGAATGTGTGCATATATGCATATATAGAGGAATCCATTACCTTCAAACTCTAAGTGTGACCTTGACCTTTGGGCGTGGGTTGCACGCGACACGTCGTTGATGTGCTAGACATTTGTGCCAAGTTATTTTAAAACCTTCAATGCATTACAAAGTTACAGTCCGGACACGGGGGGGGTGCATATATTCATATAAAAAGGAATCCATTACCTTCAAACTCTAAGTATGACCTTGACCTTTGGGCTAGGGACATGGGTCTTGCACGCGACACATCATCTTGATGTGCTAGACATGTGTGCCTAGTTATTTTAAAATTCTTCAATGCATGACAAAGTTACAGTCCGGACACGAATGTGTGCATATATAGAGGATTCCATAACCTTCATACTCCAAGTGTGACCTTCACCTTTGAGGTAGGGATGTGGGTCTTGCACGCGACACGTCGTCTTGATGTGCTAGACATGTGTGCCAAGTTATTTTAAAATCCTTCAATGCATGACAGAGTTACAGTCCGGACACGAATTTGTAAGTGGGGACGCACGGACGGACGGACGGACGGACAGACGGACAGACGGTGCGATTTTAATACGCCGCCCTTCGGGGGCATAAAAAGTAAATTAATATAACGACAATCCCTTTCTACATATTAAAACAATTATTATTACAGAAAATTGAAATATTATACGACAAATACTTAATTTTAAGACGGTTTTCTATCTGGGATGTTTTGAAAGTCGCCATAACTTGTAATATGTACCTTGTCTGTCGCCTTTTCTTATAGTTAAAGGATTTTTTCTTCTGCGCTGGAGTCTAGTTATACCCCTGAAACGAGGTTTTGGGGGTATATAGGAGTCACCCTGTGGTTGGTCGGTTGGTTGGTTGATCGGTCGGTCGATCCGTTGTATTTAACTTGTCCGGAGAATAACTTGAAAACTTCTGGTTGGAATTCAAAATAACTTCATCCAATGGTCACGCACAATCAGAGGAAGTGCAGTGTACAAGAAACATAACTATCTCTTGAGTAATAACAGAGTGATTGCTCTTTGTTTTTTATTCCTTGTCCGGAGTTGAAAACTACTGGTTGGAATTCAATACAACTTCATACAATGGTCAAGCACAATGCGAGAAAGTGCAGGGACAAGAACTTTAACTCTATTTTGACTAATAACAGAGTTATTGTTATATGTTACTTTTGTTTGTCCAGAACATAACTTGAAAACTACTAGTTTGAATTCAATACAACTTCATACAATGGCCAAGAGGAAGTGCAGTGTACAAAAACCTTAACTCTTTCTTGACTAATTACACAGTTATTGTCCTTTGTTGCTTTTCATTGTCATGAGCATAAGTTGAAAACTACTGTTTGGAATTCAACACAACATCATACAATGGTCAAACACAAGGAGAGAATGTGCAGTATACAAGAACCTTAACTATATCTTGACTAATTACAAAGTTATTGCCCTTTGTTATTGTTCCTTGTCCCGAGTATAAGTTGAAAACTACTTATTGGAATTCAAAACAACTTCATACAATGGTGATGCACAATAATTGTATCTTGACTTATTAAAGAGTTATTGCATTTTAATACTTTTCCTTGTCTATTTTAGTTTTTTACAACGTATTCTGTTACTAATAACTTCTTCAACTGATACAGCAGTCTTTCGGGGGTATTAATCACATTTAGTGATAAGTCTAGTAACTGATTGGTGCTGTGATTGTTGGTGTTTGGAAATAATTTTCTTTCTTCATATTGAACAATTTTAGTTTCTTCAAAGAGGTTTATCGAAACCTATTCAATAAAGTTTCTATGTCGCAATGATGTGTCATTGGTAGTGATGTATTGAATTGATTGCGTATCGGCCATTTCGAAATCATGTTAATTTAGAAGTACAATTTGGTATCAAATGATGAACAAACTTACTGTTTGTTTTATTTCAAGTTACGTTCATTCGTATAAATAGAAAATATTACCCTTTTAGAGATGTTACCAAATGTCTTGTGTTTTCATATCGGGAGACAAATCTTACCTCATACACTGTGTGAGGTTCACTTGTTTGGTCAGATACGTACAATATATTTTACATTGTACATATCTCATAAGAAAGCTCTAGCCAGTCATATAACTCCTGAGTTATCTTGTTTCATCAAATCTCATGAGGTCGAGTATCCCACTAGCAACAGTCTGGCATTTTCAATAAAGACTGTGTGATAATTGTTTGATTACTGTACAGTACATAATTAAAAAGATCTTCTAATAAGCCAAATGTTTGGCAGCAGTATATTTTATAGATATTCTAACAAGCACTCTGAATAACAGATATTAATTTGCAGACTTGAACATTAAATCTTCCACTGATCGCCACCTGTACAGACAAAATCCTTGCTAATAATTCTTTATCTTACTTTATTATGTTTTCTATAAATAGATACTTTTTTATTGCTATAGACACCTATGATTGTACGAATATATATCATCATATTTAATAAATATTGGGGTTTTCCCCGTTGAATATAAAATATAAATTAACAATGTCGTGATGTAGTTATTTGGTCCGGTGCGTGCAATTTGTGATACATGTATATCACACATATTAGAGAGTTTCAACTGCATTTAATTGATGACGCTTTTCAGTTGTAATTTAGTGATGGTAAAATTAGTCTATTCAAATGTCTATTAAATACCCTTGAATAAAATATAAAAACTTGTCTTGAGAAATTATTACAGTCAAAATATAATAAAACATTAATGGACTTGTTAGCCATTGAATAAGATGTTTAAAAGAAAGAGACCAGCAGTCAGTACTATTTGCTTGTTAACTGATAAACAAATAGCACCCAAATAGACTTTTGAAGCTAATGCTTTGTGACTGAAACAAATTTGTATCATCTGCATCATTTTTCGAAGTGAATAACATTTAAATGTCCATAAACTATCCATTGTAAATTGATACCAACAAGTTCATGATAAAAAAACAATGATTTTTTAAGTTGATTTTCAAACATTTACATTGTAACAACCAAATACATATTTGTAACACGATTGTTTCACAGATAATGCTATCTCTTAGTAGTTTTTAGTGTTCGGTTATAAGGACGTTAATTGTTTGTCTGCCTGCATGTCTGCCTTTGCTATAATACAAATTGTCTTTTACACCAAAGTCCTAGTAGTCAATACACATTTTGAAATTTAAACTTAAAGTGTACTTGTCATTTGAATATGTCTCTTAAATTATCGCATCTGAATTTTAAGAAAAATTTTCATTTCGACCTATCCATCAAATCAGTCTAATTAAAGGACTTTGGTCACTTTTTATACAAATTTGTTTTCCCTAAAAGTAATAAATGCATCAACCAGGGAATTTTAATTTAGCTGCAAGTGTATGTTTAACATTAACAGATGTTTTAGATTGCGTTTTTTTAAAAGTAAGTCATACCCTTCGAAATGACCATGCTGCGTTGCAGTAAAATTGGGTAGATAAAAGACGGGTCACGAAATGAATGAAATTTGTAACAGCTTACATGTATTTCTCTTCAAATTTAATTATACTAAATGAAAATAAACTTGACAGGACAGATAGATTTTTAACTTTTGACAGTATTCCAAGGATAGTAACGAGTACCAAATTTGATAACCTTTTTCCGATCGAGTACTTCGGTACTCGAAAATGATCATTCACATGATCGACATATAATATGGACAAGATTTACTGTGTGTCTTTGTTTTGATTTCAGGAATTCACTCTGTTTTGCCTTGAATCAATGTCTGAATACGGGCGTCTTTGATTATAATTATTACTAAATACGATGACAGTCTATTTGATCAGAAATTATGAAATACTGTCAGTGCCAGTATACCCGTGGTGAAAATTGTTTTGTTTAGATCATAAGCGCATAGAAAGGTAGCAAACACCTGTCAGGCTTGCATGTGCTTAGCAGATTAAACAGTAGCAATTTTCGCACATCGCCTGATGTGTTTGGATAACGACCCGCTTAATGACTGTTTAAGATTGTTAATTTGAGGGATCAATTCTATTAGCGCTGATTTATGACTTTATATATGGGGTGAATCGATATTTGCGTTTTATAAAATATTGTTTTCGAGTTCTTGATTAAAACTTTGCTAACCGAATACTCGGAAGTTCGATTAACCATCCCTATAAAAGTCATTATTTTAAAAGTGCATATCAGTGATAAATGTATTTTTTAAATTATTATAGTCGCTTAGAGAAGTAAGCTTTTAGCTTTGATTTGTTCCGTGAAAAAAATGAATGTACCACTTTAATAGTTTTTTAATTCATTCTTTTGGTTTACAAAATATGTTTGGGTGATATCTTTCAGAATATAAAAATCTTAATACTTACAGATAACTTCAACATATTACAATTGTAAGCGTGTTGCTTGTCTCTGCAAAGGTATAGTTTATTAGTTGCAACTATGTTACTTTTCCTATGCAGTATTGAATGCGTCATAGCCTTTTTTCAAGAGCATTAAATTATCTGTACAACAGAACGGACGACACCTTACCGACTTCTATCTAATTTCAAAACAAAGTACTTCCCGCCTTAAAGTTTAAGTGTTAGATCAGGTGGCATCTGCATTATCTTAAGTATTACCACATTGAATTTTCTGAAAGAATATTGCAATTCTGATGTAATTTTCAAATGATCGAACTTTGCTCATTTTTAGTTATTCGTGTCATTTCTTTAAGAAACTCTGTTTTAGGGAAGCATTCCTTGCTTATTACAACGTACTACGCTTTTGTTACAAAATAGACTTCTATTTAGGAATAGTTTTGTACAAAGTGCGGTTACTTTCGCTGGAAAAAACTTGTCTCCAAAAAAGATTACGGTTCTTTAATTTGTTCAATTTTAGCACATTAAAACATTTTTCATTTGAAATCTTTTACTAGCCGTACTAACCGTAATATCTTGATTAATCGGTTGTTCATTCATAACTTATATTTCTGTGTGCATGTTAAATACTCATGTAGTGCAAAACAAACTGTGAAAATATGGCGCGTTTCGTTATAGACATTGAGAGCATGTTTTATTGATTGTAGACAAGGCTGACACACATCGCCATCTCTCTTTAAGCCGTATGCTAGAAATAGACAGTAATATATCTAAAGGTGCTATAAGAAACAAACAATTGATGCTACATATAACAAGCAGTGTGCTAGGATCCGAACCTTAACATCAGTAATTCATTTTCAGCCTATTCTACATCTACTCGTATAGGGAACTTTCTAAATGTGGAATCGTTTCTATCATTATTTGATATTATATGATACCCCCTTTTCGTCTTAACTTCTTACGCACTTCCATTATAAATTTGTAACTGGTTGCATGTATTGTCCGAAAAGCAAACTTCCTTTATGCAAATGTTTAAGAACAGGTCAGAGTTTGTTATAATTAAATATTTTCGGTTTGCGCAACGTTATATATATATATATATGGTTTTAAGTAGTCCAACACAATTTGGAATAGTTCGGCTACCGCCGTCACCATAAGAAATTGCGAACATTAAAAGGTATATGGAGTATTTCAAATATAACAGTTTACACAACTGCTGAAACCTGATCAATCCTTGGACTCTTTTGTAATGTAATGACTATTTAGGGTACACATTTCTTTTCATTATTCGTGCAGGGTGAAAACCTCCTTACATCGGGACGCTTACCTACATCCGCCTGGCGAGTTCAATTAGGAATGTAGATCACATGTTAAATAATTGTACAGCGCATATTAACATCTTGTAATACATGCTAGACACACTGGACGGTAAATATACCGTAACAGCCTATATGATATTTCATAATACCTTAACAACCACTCTTGTCAAAAGAACAACTAAATAACAGAAATTAATTTGCAGACTTGAACATTAATCTTCTAATGATCACTATTATTACGGACCAAAAACTCTGTTAACGTCGTTTAGATCATTATTGTATATTATCCCGTCGAGAATATTTTTGCTATAAACTGTATCTCTTGTTACATTATGTATACTTGTCAACACAAAGTAGGATGTTTTTCACAGACAAGAAAGATGAAAATGTACCAGATGTACTAGTCTTTCGAATTTTTTCGATATTTTTACAAGTGGCATTAATGCAAACTGAAAGCTGCTCGCTCTGAGATTTTGGAGAAAAAATAAAGTTCTTCAAACTGTATGAAAATAACATAGTGTACAAGCATATAGTCATATAAAAGGTTCCATTTTAAATTCCTGTAAAGTATATCCGTAGATTTGATATAATACGTTACTTAATAATGGAGCGTTGCAAACGCTTTTGAAATTCCAATATAAAGATATAGTGTAGCAGTGCCGTAAAACGAGCATTTTCAATCGATTTTTGCAAATTCCTACCTAGATTTTTACTTCTATTGTTGATTCTAGCCTTTAGTTTTATATTTATGTATTAGTTTGTCATTTTTGAAAATTTATTTTTTATCAACGGCAACTGAGAGCGAGCAGCTTTAAGACGTTTGAAGTATAGTCCATATACATTTACGAAAAAAATGGTCAAATGATTAGTTGGTACTGTATATATACATGTAACAGTTAATTGACAAGACGGCAGGTGTCAATCAAGTGATTACAATACCAATCAAAATTGGACTTTACCTACGACAAATAAATGCACGGGGAAAAGTTTTATTAGACTCTTTTGTTATAAATACTCGGACATCAACAAAGAAGCGAGGTTATCGCATCATTGGCGTCATGTTAATTATTTAAGAGCACCAAGGCATCAGTTTAAATGTTGACAAAACTATTGATCTATATCGGCTACTATTCTGATTGTACATTTAACTGTCTTGAAACTGTTTGTTGCTCTGCACTACAAATGTATTGCACTACTTCAGTAGGTAAAATGTGTGTATAAGGTAGGAGTTGCGTAATTAGGCATAAGGTAGTAAATGTGAAGCTGAACGATACGACTATTTACGTGTAAAATGTTGTCACTTTATGACGGAGGATACGAGTGAAGTTTAAAACTCGTCCATGAACGATGATCTGGTAAACATCCAGCAAATGCCGTTGAAAATAACGGTAAACCCCAATAATTACGTATTCCGTATTTATCATTTTAAGTTGTATATTGCAGTAAAAGATAAAATTGTGTATTACATAATCATTTAGTAAAATTTGTGTAATTACGCATTTGGTTAAAGTTGCATATTGGGATTTTAAGTAGAAGTTTTGTATTCGACATTAAATTTTGTTTATTTAAACATTCGTTAAAGTAGCAGATTCACAAGTTGTAGAATTAAAAAAGTAGAAATCGTGTTTTGTTTACGAAGGAGAAATGTTCAGCATTCGATCGTTTTGTATCGATTAACTTTTGACAGCTTCATTTAGCTTATCAAGTGTATCGGTTAACTTATGACAGCTTCATTTAGCTTATTATATTGAAATACAATGTGTTGAGTTACACATTGTTTCACATCCTGCACCTTCTCCTCTTGACTCGTTGAACATATATAGAGATAGAACTGAAATGAAAGTAGAAAGTTGACTTAAATCTTACATGGGCGAGCTCAGATCAGACATTTGGCCCCATTTGAGTAAATGACCATGTTTACACTCCGTAAGCCACATTTTTGTTAATGATTACTAGATGATAAATGTATGGCTACAAGATCTCTGTCAAGGGTAATATCGGATTAGTAGGTCAATAGCTACAGGCATTTGGTTATTGAAGGATGCCATGCAAAAATATTTTACACATTCCTAACTTATTCCAATAATGTTAAGACTAAATGGTAGTTGGGCTCAAGCGTATGACAACAAACGACACGACATTGCATGAAAATGTAACAAAAGCATGAACACGCTAAGTGTATTTAATTTTCAGTAAAATCGGCTTTTAAATGTAAGGCAATGGTACCAAAAAATAAGACTTTCATAACTCTTGTGTCATTTCGAATGACTTTACCATTGCGCTTAGTTCAAACTTATTTTACTTTCTTTAATCTCGATCTCGAGTACGTAAAAGAGATGCAATGTATTTTAAAAGATAGATCTTTCTGTACATTTAAAAGGTTTTATAGCCTTATATAGTTAGAGAAAATTTTAATAGTGACAGTTCATTACTTAAAACTCCTTCGAAACAATATATATTTTCCAGTAACCTAGAGAACATTAACCAACATATCTACTCACTGCCAATGCGTAATTTCAAATGATTTATGAGATTTTGCTGGAAACAACACTGCAGTCTTCCTGTATCAACAAATGTATTGAAATGTTTATGGATATTCTCTAATTTATGATCTGTTATTATGGTTTTATTGTAAAGGAATACTGAATTGTGACTTAAGCGAATTAAAGACATTTTAGCACGTTTTAAAGAGAATTTATCTTTCTACGGAAACTCTCACAATCTACAGCCAGCATAATTTAAAGTTGGTTTTCAAATATATTGTCAACGAAACGAATTTCTTAACACGATTTTATCAGATATAAGACAAACGTTCAGTAGTTTGTACTGTTTGGTTGTCGGAAACTAAATTGTTTGTCTGCCTTCCTGTCTGCAAGTACTGTTATATTCACAACTATTGTAGATTGGGCCTCATGCTAAGGATGATCAGAAATAAAATTTTAAGTGTACTTGAACAGGAGTTCTTCACTTATAGCGATTGATTCATTGCGAAGTACTGATCTGTTCCAACACATCCCACAGACGGCACAGACGGTACTCATATCTTTGTTCTTTTATTTCGTCAGTAATTTCTTAAATATAACTGTATTTTTCTTTATGTGCACAACTGACGGCTAAGAATAAGTTTTCACTGGAAGGCTAGCTTATTGAAAAAATATAATTCCTTAATGGCTTGAAGTTATTATCATAAATTCGGTGGTTAGCTGAATATATTTTGGAAGGATGGCAGGCACTTTCTGCCGAGCTCTATGTTAAGTAATCCAGAAAATATTTCCAAAGGTTATGCGATGTGACCTACATTGAATCTAATTACTATAGAGTCTACTGGTAAGGGTCCTAGTTTCGGACACTCTTAGCACATATTTTGCTATAACTCACAAACTAGTTACCAGATCTTTATGAAATTTCACCTCAACCAACCGGTTCCTCGTGCTACTGAAAAGATTATTTGTAACTTTTGACAAAATATGAAGTCTTTCATTTTAAAATCCAAGGATCACATTTACAGGTAGCTCTCACTTTATCAAAAAGATGTCTTACTGACAGAAATGACATTCCTAAAAACATTCCTAACTTTGCATTTTAAATCAATAAGTACATATTAGAAACATAGCGCAGTATTTTTTCAATGATATTGCACAAAATAAGAAAGGCTTTCTGGCAACTCTTTTTGTTGAATAAACAAATTGAATACGAAAGAAAGTCATACAGTATGTCTACATTGTTTAAAAGTGAATAGAACATGGTTCTAACAAAATCCTATCAATAAATTTATGTTACTATATCAGTAAATTCAAAGTGATCCTGGGACTTTGATCAATATTAGTTACACATTGCTGGCGTAACTGGACAACGTACCTTGTCAATTTGTAACAAACGTACTAGTGTGAATTTCGGAGCATTTTCGAATAAGTTACTCTGGTTACAAGGGTTGAAACTTCGCGCATGCGCAGTGGCTTAACTCTACCTGCTATACCCGAACGTATCGAGTAAGAACAGATTGTATTCTAGTCAACTGGTGGGCAACTGGGGGTTACATGGGTTAGGTAGATCAGAGATTAAGCGCATGCGCAAAGGTTACTCGAGTAACTTATTCGAAAATGCCCTCGGAAGGTCCAGGTAATGCACCAAAAATGGTGTGCCGTAAACCTGTTCAGTCAAAGTTGTGCATAAATATAAGAATGGTGTGTACCAGTAAACCGGTGCAGTCAAAGTTGTTATATTAAGAATGGTGTGTAGTCGTAAACAGGTGCTTTCACGTTTCAGTCAAAGTTTAACAAATGTAAGAATGGTATGTAGCTGTAACCGGAATTGTGAATACATGAAAGAATTGTGTGCAGTCGTAATCCTGTGTAGTCAAATTTTTAAACAAATGTAAGAAGGGTGTGAAGTCGTAAACTGGTGCGATCAAAGTTGTGAATATATGTTAGAATGGTTTGTACTCTTAAACCAATTTAGACTATCATATAAACACATTGAGACAAACGTCGTACACTGGACTAGACGTTCCAGCCAAAGTAGCAATTAAATGTAAGGAAGATGTGTAGCCGTAAACCTGTGCAGTAAAAGATGTACAAAAATGTAAGGAAGATGTGTAGCCGCAAACCCGTGCAGTAAAAGTTGTACAAAAATGTAAGGAATATTTGTAGCCGTAAACCGGTAGAGTCAAAGTTGATTATAATCCAACAATTATTTCGTCTAAACAACAATTTCATAAAAAAGACATTGTATATTGGAACTTTTACTTACCCATACTTATACCAATGTTTATAACCAAACATTTTGTATGTACTCGTAAACTTTTTTAAAAGTTTAGAAACCTTACAACAAATTGTATCTGTATCATGGGCACAGTTTTGCCATGAAATATCGTGGTACAAGATGTTTGGTTACAATGATTCATTCTTTGTACAGTGGTCCTCATACCATTTCAAAATTAAATAGTTTCCCAGGCGACAAAAGACCGATTCGTTCAGCCTTTTAACTCAATTAAATAAACAGTCATTAATTTTTTTTAAAAAAATCCATTACGCACAATAACACAAATCAAAGTTTAATGATGCAATTGCATTTCTGGAATTTGTCTAAAAACTTCTTCAGAGTAAATGATTATCAAAGGGGTAACATTTTCATCACCCAATATCAGTAAAAAGCCTAATTGGTTGTTTATTTATCAAGGGAGCGCTACAGAGCTTTGTGTCTGAAATTTACAAGTGTTTGGTGTATGACATGATTTATTTCTGAAGGAATTAGCTACTCAATTAGTACAAGCAATCCTCGGAAACCTTATTATGCATGATAATTGTCTAGCGGTTCTGTATTCAAATTCAAACTTGCATAATGGCTACTGCATATAATTTTATAATAATAATAATATAATAATAAATTCTTTATTTTAAGAAGGTAACATGTACAGATATGCAAACAAAATATTTACAACATCTTAGTTCAAACATGGCCTTCTGTAACATGGAAAAGGAAAAATGATTTCATACTCCATTTACACATTGAAACGACAATCACTCAAGAATTGAAAATAAATAATCGCATTTATACCTAACAAACATCTATCGGATAATAAAAATATTTAATTACATCTGCTTAAAAGATAGTTTTTCAGTGACTGTTTGAATAAGCTCAAAGATGTAACTGAGCGAATATTTGTAGGAGTATTGTTCCAGTATTGTGCAGACATAAAGGAAAATGAGGTTTTCATGTAATTTGATCGTTGTTTAGGTGTTACCAAGTCATTGTTAGTAATTGATCTAAGGCAATATACATTATTACTGGAAAAGGTGAGCAAATCTTTTATATAAACAGGCGCCATGTTATACTGGGCTTTATATACCAAGACGGCCGTATGATAATGACACCTGTCTGCAAAAGACATCCATTGAAGTTCATGTAATAATGACGAATTAGAATTATTCGAGTCTTTTTTTCGAATTAATTTCGCCATTCTAATTTGTAGTTTATATATCGAGTTAATGTTCTTTCTTCCTGCTCCCCACACAGTGCAGCAATAGTCAAGTGTTGATAATACATATGCATTGTAATACATTATTTTCATATCGTCGTTTAGATAAAAACTTATTTTTTTGAATAGCGCTATTTTATTATTAATTTTGGAACAAACTGTTTGTAATTGTAACTTCCATGATAATGCGTTGTCTATATAAACACCAAGAATCTTTTGTGCAGTAACATTTTCAATTTCAGAGTCAGCTATATTTAATTTCAGATGCAAATCATTTTTACTTCTTAGTTTGTGGGTCGTAGTTATTATCATACATTCAGTTTTAGAAGGATGAAGCGACATATTGTTTACTTTACACCAATCAGCAATTGCGTTCAAGTTTGTTTGCAGTTTATTCTGTAAGACATGTATATCAGAGTTGGATTCATAAAGGGTAGAGTCATCTGCGTATAAGTCGATATTACCTGAGTCCATTTCATAGGCGATGTCATTAATGTATAGGAGAAAGAGAAGAGGTCCTAGGATCGAGCCCTGAGGAACCCCGGAAGTTACTTCTAGTTTCTTAGATGTTACGTTATTTTCCTTAATGACTTGATTTCTATTGGACAAATACGATTGGAATAGCTTAATTGAATTTTTAGAAAAATGATACAGTTCAAGTTTATGTAAGAGAATTGTATGGTCGACTAAATCGAAAGCTTTCCTTAAATCAAGGAACACTGCCCCAACGTACTTCCCAGAATCTATGTCTTTTAACCATGTATTTATTAAGTGAATAAGAGCAGTGTGACAAGAATGCTGTTCGCGGAAACCTGACTGAGTGGAATGGATTATGTTCGTCGAATTTAGAAATTTTTGAAGCTGTGAAGCAATATGTCGTTCAAATATTTTAGACAGAGTTGGTAATATCGAAATTGGTCGATAATTATTTGGGTCGTCTTTATCTCCATTTTTAAATATTGGTATTACAAATGCCTCTTTAAACTTATTTGGAAATATTCAAATACGAATGCTCTGATTGATAATATGAGCTATGGCCAGTGTAATATAGTCACCACAGAGCTTGATAATTCTTGGACCAATACCGTCAATTCCTGTTGATTTGCTGGGATTTAATTTATTAGTTATTTTCTTCACTTCAAATGCTGAAATGTAGGCAATATTGAACGTAGCATACTTAAGTTTATTGTCAAGAATTTTCTTGAGTTTTGAGAAATTTTCCCTTACAAAACGCGTCTTTTCGATAATATTCGAAATATTGACAAAATGTTCATTCAAAACATTTAATATTTGTGATTGGTTTTCTATGAGCTTATCATTATATATTAGTCTGGTAGGTATCGCGTTTTTATATTGCGTATCTCCAGATATATTCTTGATACTTTTCCATAAATAACTTGTGATGTATTATTTTTATGGCAACGTTATAAAAGTTCTTTTTGCTTTTCTTGATCATACTGTAAATTTTATTTCTTTTAATTTTGTATTCATCGAACAATTTATCTTTAAGCAATTTGTTTCGTTCATTAATGGCGCATTTAATATCGTCCGTGAACCATTCAGGTTGTATATCTCTTTTTATTCTTTTTTCTTTCATTGGCGCGTGCTTTCCGAAGGACACATTTATTATATCATAAAATAATTTTAATGAAACGTTAATAAATAAACATGCTGAAATGCACATTCGTCAAACTTATTAAAGCACCTATATTTAATTGTTTTATGAAACGAACCACTGCAGTTGTGACTCATTGAATGTGTAAAGCAAATCGGAAAATGATCACTTATACTGTAATTCGGGACCTTAATTCCTGTAATATTTTCTGTATTGTTCGAATAAATATGATCAATAATGGTCGAAGAATGTTTAGTGATTCTTGTTGGGGTATCTATCATTTGTGTTAGGCCGTATTTCATAATAAGATCATTCCATTTTGTCATTTTTAAAATATCCCAGCGTCTTATCGACAAAATAATTTATGTTCATATCACCAAGAATATGGGAATTATAGTTCAGTAAATCATTTTTCTCAAGTAATATTTCAAAATTTTCTATCCATGACTGTTTCGAGTCTGGAGGTCGATAAACGAAACTAAATAAAACTGACCTAGTGTTTGGAAATTTAATCTCAATACAAATGGATTCGATATCAGTGTGTTGGAGATCGTATCGACGTTTATAGGGGATTTTGTCAGTAATGTATACCATAACTCCGCCACCCTTTTTATTCTTTCGATCCCTTCTCTCGAAGGTAAATTGATTTATGTGCAAACTGTCATCATTAATATTATCTGTTAAAAATGTTTCATATAATCCAATTATATCAGTAGAATAAGGCAAAGATAAATGATATTTTAGTTCATCTAGTTTTGGCAATAAATGTTGAATGTTTAAACTAGCTACATGAATACCTTTCTTTTCATAAGTAAATGAAATTATGTTTCCACGATATTCATCCGATTGTTTACTTTGATTTGATTTAGATGTGTTTTTTTCACAAGTATCAATAATGTGATTACCTATCGCACGATCTGCCTGATCCAGTAATAATAAATAATCGCACTTACATGAAATACTGTTACATTCATTGCATAATTCGTTTAAAATTTCGAATCTATTTATATTTGAGTGGTTGTCTGCGCTTCCCTAACACTGACGTCTACAGTCACTGGTATCATGATTCATCATATCACAGTTCATACAGTATAAACGTTCTCCTGAGAATCTGCGGGACCGTCTTCCGGTTGTGTGCAGTCCACTTTCGGTTCTGATTTGCTCACTTCCGGTTCGGTTTCTCGGTGTGTTAACGATCTGTCTTGAAGATCCATAACTTGGACTAGCTGATTTTCGCCGGATGTTTATAACACGATTTAGTACTGCGACAAGATGACAATCTCACGTCTTCTCTTTTAGAAAAGATTTTTAAAAGATTATATTATCTATAGGAAAACTGCACTGTGTATGGGTGCGGATAGGTACGCAATTATTACCGCAAACAATACTCAATCTGAAAGTTTAACGTATATACGGTAAACTAAACTGCCTCTTAAGTATTTATTTTTGTAATGTCAAAATTTGCACAGAAGATAAAGTATTGTCAGCAAATATGCATATAAATCCCCTAAGGATGTTCTAGTCCCATATACCTCTATAATTCTTAGACGAATCAACTACAAACCTACCAATATTAAAAAGCTTTGACTTGAAACTCCAAATACAATTTCTCAAATTAGCAATATTTAGCAATGTCATTTCAAATTATGTGTCAAAATCGTCTTCAAATTCAATTCAAAGGGAGTTAATATTTTAATATTAGAATATGGAGTGTAAAATATAGGTTCCAATTGTTTTACAGCAAGTCAAAGTTACTTATTAAACTGTTTCCTTCTCAGTTTTCAATTAGATAAACTGGACATCACTTGATAATCCACATTTTAATAAAGACATGTTTAACATTGCAGCGGTTTAAATTTTATATGTAAATTATAGAACAAGCTAAGGTAAAATTCGTTTTGTAATGAAACATTATATACAGTAAAGTGTCTAGAGTCGGGTTTCATTCAAAAACATGTTAGAATTAGAAAAAATAGTGCCTTTACTGATAACTGTAGTGATTCGCTTTCAAGATAATAGCAACTGTTAACATTAGCCATATGAGGAACAACATCAATTATTACGGTGAAAATACACAACAAACTTTGAAAGGAAGCTGTCTCATAATTGCACATACAAATTATCCTGCTCGTCACTACTATTTTACTATGTAAAAAGGATTGATAAATCCATCGCACTAATCAAAGTCACACTATTTAATGATTATTTCCGATAATCTACGCCATGCAAAAGGTTCGACGACCCTACAAATTTTCTCGTGTTGACCACTTCTGTAGTTTTCCGTAGGAGTCTAGTAACGTCATAGCCTTTTCAGTCTATACAAATTATTTTTGCTGTTAATTTGACGCAATATTTCGTGATAGTTCATGAATAAATAATATATAACTAATTGTACATGGAGCGTTGACATCACTTCTATCTGGACTGGCAAATAATTGAGTAAACAACATACATGTACCGAAATTGGTATAAAAAAGGTATATGGTACATGTATCATTATGCTCTTACATTGTATCAACTTTGTTACACTGACAATGATTTTTTTATTTATTATAGTACATTACATGTTAACCCATGTCTTTTCCTAATTTTTGTTGTTGTTGTTTGTCTTGCTTTGTTTTTTTTGTTGTGTGTGTTTGGTTTCTTTTTTACTGCTGCCTGTCGTCTTAACCCGTACTAAACTGGTTCGAGCTCTACCGAAGTCAGATGATTTCTAAAAGAGAAGACGTGAGATTGTCTGTGTGATCAAGAATGTCATTCGCATGTCTGTTTATAAACATCCTGCAGCGGTCAACTAGATCCAGTAAAATTTACAAACCTTAAATGAAGGCACTTAGTATTTTATACTTTTTTTCAGCTTCAACATTTCAAGTCAGACATATTTATTTTGTCAATACTACAGAGTGTTTATAATAATTATATTTTAGGGTGATTTGCGCTCAGGCAAAATAATAAAATCTCTTGTCTGCATGAAAGATTTATTGACAATATATTTATGTCTACCATTGTCCACAGCCAGTTACTTGCCGCAGGGTAATTATAAAACAATTTAAGACATGCAAAAACTGAGACACATATTATAATTGTATTAGGGATTCATTTGTAGCGTAATTTCATACAACGTCTATAAAGTCCATCGCACTTATAAAAGAACTAATTCTTCATCAAATTAGTTCTGCAACATCTACGTCTGTTGTTCCGAGAATACCAAACGACCCTTTGTAGAATATTAGAATTCCCCATGCATGCCTCTTTTTAAGCTTTGTTTTACCTTTTCAACATGATATTGGCCAGTTAGGATAATTAAATAGATAAAACTGATTTAGTAGTCGCATTGATAACATTGTTATGGCTATGTTTGCTTAAAATCTATAACACCAGCATGTGGACCAGACAACGCAAAATTTATAGCTAAAATTAACGAAATACATAAGTGTCGTTATTTCAGAAGTACTAACTTACCAAATAAGCAATAACACATACAGAGGCAGTGTAACCCATTTGTAATACCGGTCAATATATAGTTTTGCAGACTGTGAAAAAAGATATCAACCTCGGAGTTCCTCCATTTAACAGGTCCGCAAAACTATATTTTGACCGAAACATTAGTATATAATACAAATGCCAATATATCCCACTTAGGTAATAAGATTTTTTCTACATCTATACAAAATTAGTATTTCATGCCATATCCTTTGAACGCCTGTAACGTAATAAACCGTATACGCGGGTTAAGACAGGTTTGGCCTTCCATAGAAGTGACAGTTACCGTATGAAACACGTTTTGTATGATGAATTTAAAGGCTATGCCGACAGCTCCTGAATGTTGAAAACTCAGACGTCCGAGGTAAATGCTGACACTTTAAAACAACCTTGAAAATGACCTTGGACACAATTTTACCAGCTTTGAAAATTTTCATTTTACCAACGTTCGCGTACAGGCCCCTGTGGGATAGTGTTATGAGCGCGTGCAAATATTTTTTCACAGTCATAAAGCAGACATGTCATACTCAAACCCAGGTATATTGACATCTTATGAGAACGCTTGAAACTGACCTCTCGTTAGCAAAAAAAAAAAAAAAAAAAAAAAATCATGCGCAGGTTAGCAGATAGGGTGACCCCTGCGCGTGACCTCTGTAGGTGGGCCAATGGAAATTTTACTTTCATGTTACAGCTCAATCTATTTGCTGACGTATACAAAACGCGCAGGTAAACCGAAAGTAGCCATAACGTGATGTACAGTGTTTACAAAAACACATGCATGTCTGTCGAGTGTGTAACAAAATATGCCGGTGTGCAAAGGATATATTCCATCCTCAAATGTACAGCACTTATCACGAAAAGTGTTTTCTTTTTCAGGAAATTTCACAACGTCAACAATATCGTGACTGAAGGTTTGATGACATTTTATTACGTTACTACCAAATATCAATTACATAAACATTAAATAATCCTTTTTTAACGTTAAATATCATATTGTGTGAATGTAGAAATGTTCTGTGAACTAGATCAAGAGAAAAAAGGTGTTAAGGTTGAAGGACGTCAATTTCGTCATAATGATTTTCATTGTATTAATGTTACTTTTTTATGATAATCTTTTTTGTTGGGGTAAAGGAAGGTCCTAACTATTTCCAAGAAAGAGGTTTTTTATAAACTACAATCGAGCTTTCCGGCGCTTCTAGTACTTGACTGTCAGACAAGGAATATAAGCCAATCAGCGTCCGTCTCTCATTTCCGTTTTAAGCTTCATTAGCTATTTGCAAGACAATAATTTTATCCTTGTATTGAAGCCACTGAAGTTCATGTGGAAGGCATTTTAATATTTGATTATAATCGTATTTCCTTTATCTTTCTTGTGTTTGGACATGTACAAAGCATGTTAAATGTATCATGAAAATCAACATAAAAGACGTTGCTCAGGTATATAGTAATCTGCAGACGAAGTACAAGCACAGCGTTAATAAAAGTGACCGTCAGAGCCTTAAAGTGATAATACCCTTCAATATGATAATCGCAATTTAATGTAATACATTCACCAATGGTTCAGTATCATTAAAAAACAAGAGGGCCAAGATGGCCCTATATCGCTCACCTTGGTACAAGTCCACTTGCCTGGTGGAAGATCACTAGATAATGTTATATACCAAATAAGTTTTCCTATATACGCCTTTGTAAAACAAATGATCCCCCCCCCCCGGGCAAGGTCAATTTTGACCCCAGGGGCATAATTTGAACAAACTTTGAAGAGGTCTACTAGGCAATGCTACATACCAAATATCTAAGCTCTAGGCCTTGTGGTTTCAGAGAAAAAGATTTTTAAAGTTTTCCCTATATAAGCCTATGTGAAACTAAGTGACCCCCGGTGCGGGGTCAATTTTGACCCAGGGGTCATAATTTGAACAATCTTGGTAGAGGTCCACTAGACAATGCTACATGCCAAATATCTAAGCTCTAGGCCTTGTGGTTTCAAAGAAGAAGATTTTTAAAGTTTTTACTATATAAGCCTATGTAAAACTAAGTGACCACCCGCGCGGGGTCAATTTTGACCCGGGGATCATAATTTGAACATTCTTGGTAGAGGTCCACCAGACAATGCTACATGCCAAATATCTAAGCTCTAGGCCTTGTGGTTTCAGAGAAGAAGATTTTTAAAGCTTTTCCTATTTGTTGCCAAAGCAACCAGAGTTCTGCATGGAATGGAATTTTTTGAACAATTTTGGTAGAGCTTCATGCAAAGAACATTCCTGCATAGTTTTATCAACATTGGCCCAGAGGTTTCAGAGGAGATGTCATTTGAATCAAAATGTTGACGGACGACGGACGATGGACAATCATCGATCAGAAAAGCTCACCCTGGCGTAGCCAGGTGAGCTAACAAGCATTTGGAAAGTTATGGCTAAATTACATAAATGTACAACAGTTTTATTCCTATTGAACATAATTGAAAAATGACAATATCTTTTTAGGACCCGCTAGGTCATAAAATTTAATACGATAATTTTGTGTTTGCATGTACTAATGAAAGACATGGTTGAGCATAACTTATTTTCGTTTTATTTCCTAAACATTTTTCATGTTTTAAGAACTTTTCTTGACCGTACGTTTTCTGGTCATTTAGAGCAGTATTATAATTTTAATGAATTACAATTGACGTAGATAATAAACAAAATATTATAGAAGTACAACAGTATAGTACCAATACGCTTGGGTCCATGAAAATATTATTTGTATACATGTTCAGAGGTGCCTAACTTAATTAACTGACACCGGTCTCGATTGAAGAGACTCAGTCAATGGCGGAACCATTGATTTAGAGTATATTATTACACACACACTTAGAGTATGGAAAGTCCCATATTGTCAGGTCCCAACCCCATTTATCACTAAAGTACATCTAGGGTCATATAGTAATCGTACATAAAGTTTGGCAAGCATGTTTTAAATTTCTGTTTTTGTAAAACACAAGATATAAATCTTTGCATCGCGAAAATCATGCCCAACTCGTATTGTATCCGTTAAGTATCAACTACACAGTAGTTACCTGTGTCGATTTTCAAGAGAAAAAGAATTTTTTTGCTGGCGACAAAATTCCACCAGAAACTCTGCCGATGTCCGGAAAAATCCCAACAAGGATGCTCGTGGTATATATATATTAATTCATTTTAGCTCGATTGTGAAGAAAGCTTTAAGCTTATCGTGGTAGAAAAGTGTCACTTTGGTTACCCGTTTCACAGCCTTCGAATCGTCAACGCAAGGCAGAATTATTTTGTTGTTGTTTTGTTGTGTTTTCGTTGCGGCTTAAAAGTTGTTGGTAAGCCCCATTACGAGGTCTTACCAGAATGAACGGCCATGCTTTATATTTTTCATCTGTTGTATGTTGAAAAGGGCAATACATACATGTCAAGGTAAGATACTAAGTTAATCATCGTGTCATTGAGAAGGTTCATGTTTTAAACAAACATGCTTCCAGATAACAATAAGTAACTTAATAGTGTTTCGTTCGAGGGATATGTTAAGAAAATTTGTATTAATCTCGTGATACGCGGTTCTGTCTGATTTTGAAATACTAAAGACTTTGTCGGTATTTATAAAAAAAAAAACAGAACGTTACGAATGCTCAAAACCAACGGTATTTGCTTGTTATTCATAGAAATGCTATTTAATTACGAAAACATGAAATTTTCAAGAACAATCATTGCCAAGGAGAGTTCATGGAAAAGCTAAGTGGACATTTTGCAAAACAGTTTTCAAACCCCTGTTATTACATTAGCATCAAAGTGTTTTGTTACAGAACACTTTGAAAGTCTCTTGTGTATATTTCCTGAGTTGATGTATTAATTTTCTAAAACATTCTGTGATTAGAGCCATTTTCTGATTTTAAATGCGTTAAATGTCACATCTTATTTTTGAAAAAGAAAACCAACACACTCTTTTAATTGTTTAACCAATTTGGAAAGATTAAATAGTTGTTGCTTTGAAATAAAATAGTTGCCGTTTGATGGCAATATAAATTCACATGTTACTTAAACTGCTTTAATGTATTTGATTGTCAAGACAATGTATCGATACTGTTTATTAGGTGTGTATACAATCACCGTCTGCTTTGTAAACGCTACATGTTATAAGTAAAATGATAGTTAAAAATGATAGAACGTTCCATGCTTTTCCAAACCATAATTTACAAAGCCGCGGTAGCAATAAGCAATCTATATCAGACATTTACGAAATCAAATAAAAAGAGAGAATGTATTTAAGTTTCTTCAAATACTAAATCATTCATTATTTTAAGGAGCCATTTAAACTTCGTTTTCAATCCGCAAATTATAGGCTCCAACAAGGCCAATGAAATCAGCGTACGACAAGGAAAGAAAATTAAAAAGGCACTCCTTAAAACTGGTATCTTATTAAATAACTTTAAAAGCATACAAGAGTTGTTACTTAATCTAAAACTTACAGTGAAGTCCAGTCATTATCGGTAAAATCACTAGTTTAAAACATGTCATAGTACCATAAAACATTCAATAATCTCTGAAATAAAGTTATTGTTGTACAATAATTGGGTGGATAGCTATTTATTACGGAAGACCTCTATGCTGCTTATTTATGCTAAACGAGGAATTTTTCGATATAATGTTGTTCTTTAAAATTGTATTTAATTATCATTTTACATTAATTTCCGGTCAGCTGCCTTCCTTCGCAGTTTTGATTTTATCCCTGAAACATACGGCAATAAGTTCTAAACACTATTAAATACTGAGCAAATGATGTAGAATATCACTTTAAAATAATTGTTTTAGTTCAGTATATACTTATTAGTTTTACACATGTAACATATATGTGGTCTTGAAAATGTAGCGACATTTATGACTAAGTTGCACATAAGATACTTCTCTCGGAGAAACATGTGCTCGTAAGTAAATACTTACCTCTAGGATCGACATGTGATCCTAGTAAATACATCGAAGCGGAAAAAAAACGATATACGGTATGCCTGTAAGTGAGATACTTATCTCGGATCGACATGTGATCCTAGTAAATACTTACCTCCGAGCGATATTTGCCTGTAAGTGAGATACTTATCTCGGATCGACATGTGATTCTAGTAAATACTTACCTCGGAGAGCACAGACAGACATGTTTATTTCGATACATTTAGGCTAACAAGCCGATGTGGTCATACAACATAGCACAAACAACGAACAGTATTATAAGCATCAATGATCTTTTATCTCACACGGAGTAGGTCAGAGCCAAAGTATAATAAGTATTCGCTTGATCTGTGTCAAATCACATAACTGGTCTTTTTTCCCCGATTTTGGGATTATTAAAGCCTTAGCTTTATCGGCAGCTTCAAATATCCTTAGAGCAAAGTACATAATAAGTATTCGCTTTTTGATCTGTGTCAAATCACATAACTGTCCAATTTGCTTGGCCCGTCGCCGCAGGGGGATTCATTATTTTCGTTGCTCTCGCATCATATTACTTGTCACAAATTATCTTATACAACAAACTTGCATAATCGCCTCTTTGTGTTGTGTCACACAAAGGTGATTGCTCTTTCTAGAATGTCTTGTATGACCTTTAATCCGATAGCATGTTTTATAACTTGTAGAAAATGTTATACACTTTTCTCACCTGTACCATTTAGTTGTGACCATATATTAACCTGAAGAACATTTACATCGTGTTACCATATTTCTTAGATCAGTAACATTGTGGAAAGTTTTTTGCAACTCTTTCTGCTGCTTGATTATAGTTTTGAAAGATTTTAAGCACTATCTGTGGTTTTTATGTTTCTCAAGTGTAGTGACAATCTGTTTAACAGCTCTTTATGGTTCATTGGCTGGTAAGAGAGTCTAAAACAAGTATACTGCAATCGAGCAATTTGGTGCTTTCATGTACTTGACTGTATGAGAAACCGATCATCAACCGTGTCAGTTTTGCCCCACTGTGTTCCGTTTATTGTTCGTTTTGTCCTCGTGTGTTTGCTTTGTATGCTTGTGTGTGTTGGTAGTGTATGTTTGTGTGTGTACTTGATTGTGTGTGTGTGTGTTGTGTGTGTGTATGTGTGTTGGTGGTGTGCACTTCTGGGTGTTGTGGGGCTCGTTTTGGGGAGGCTGCGTTTTTGGTACGTGGCATTCCCTGTTTGATATTATTTTTGTTTTTGTGAAATATAAGCCAATCAGCATCCGTTTCTAATTTCCGTTTTAAGCCGTATCAGCTCCTTGCGAGACAAGCTGACGTAGCCTTGTATTGAAAGCATTGAAGATCACGTGGAAGACATGCTTACATTTGATCGTAATTGTATTTCCGTTACCTTTCATGTGTCGGGACATGTACAAATGATATCAAACGCATCATGAGAATCAACATTAAAGACATTGTTCCTATATTTAGTAAATTGTAGACGAAGTGCATGCAAAATTATGGCTTTTCATTGACAATTTTTTCAGTGACCATGTTTCTTGCGGCTATCAAAAATTGTGGAAAATTATTTCGAAATATAATATTATGTTACATTGTACCATGTCGAACATATTTCGAAACATGGCAATATTTTGAAAGTGAATGTTTCTTTTACAGTCTGTTATTTTCTATAAAACGGTTGCTTGTAATAAAATGCCTACACTTTAAAGTTATTCATTCTTTACTTCAAATGAACGTAGGAATATTCAGTGAGATAACAAGTCCAGTTAAAAGTCTAAATACCTCTAACGACGTTCATTTCGCCGTGATGACTTAATTTGTATTACTTTTTTAATACATTTCTTGAATAACGTTTTATGATCATTTGTTGTTCTGGTGAAGGTAGGGTTAAACATTTTTCAAGAAATGTCCAGAATGTAGATAAGTTTGTAATAACAGAAATAGTTTGACTGTAGACACCTGTTTTATTAAATCTGGTTTTCTTATTGCGTGTCTAATATATACATGTAACCTTAACAAATACTTTAACCATAAGGCACTGAAAGTATTTTATCCGTTTTCTATCAACTTACACATGTTACCGGTATTTATCGAGGCAGAAAGTATTTATGCATGACAGTATCTGTACCAGTAGTTCTCTGCTGACGATGTCCGAAAATCCAAACAAGGATGCTCGTGATAGAAAAGTTTTAGAATCTACGTCTATTTATCCGTTTCACAGCCATCGTATCGACACCGCAAGGCGCAAAGGAACCAAATCAATTGCACTTTACTTTCGATAAGAAATATACCTTAAACAGTTTGCGCCCAAACAAAAGCACACGGTCTTCCTTTGAATAAGTGATCCAGTGACCTAAAACGGTATACGCCGGCGGTTTTCAGCTGAGATCTTTCTTCAAACCTTGCTGACTTTGTATTCCAGTGATCCTGCTAAAGTTCAAATTCGCCTTCAAACCCAAGTGTTATTTAAAGATATAATGCATGTAAAACATTATATTCTGCTAGACTGAAGTCCGCAGATTTGATTGTATCCCGGAAAAATATAACTAGTTCTAAAACACAATCTGTTCAAATGATGTAGAGTGCCACTTTAAAAAAATTGATTTAGCTCATAATATATTAATTTGTACATATACAGCTTATTCGTTGTGTTGTAAATGTAGCGAAATTCATGATTAAGTCATAAGTTAGATACATTGTACTTTTCCCGAATCGGCATGTGCTCATAAGTTAATACTTACCTCGGAGCGATATTTGCATGTAAATATGCAAATAAGATACCTATCTCAAAGCGACTAGTGTTTGTAAGTAGCATGTAGAGCGTCTTGGGCCTGTTTCTTATGGAAGGGAATCACCGCCATAAGTCTATGGGTCTAGATGACATTCTTATTTATGAACACTACATGCTCATTTGTCTTCTTTCTTACATCTTACATGCATGTGGCATCTCATGTGTCATTCTTACGAATGTATGCTGTATGATGCAAATTTCCTGTTTCTTTCTTCCACATGCATGTTATATACTTGTTTTTTAGTAGTGTGTGTTTATGTTGATTACTTCTATGTTGACATTATGATTTCATTCATCTTACTTCTTTACCCTGAATATTATATTTATGAATGTTGCATCCTCGTTTGTCTTATTTACCGATACCTTGCATGTAATTATCCTCCCATGTGTTTTTTTGTTTTTTTATTAAAATGCTACATTCTTCTTGTTTATGCATATTCTGTTGATAAATAAGGGTTTTCGTGATAATATTAAGCGAAACTATGGTAGAAAGCATTTATGGTCAAGAATTAGAACGAACGAAGTATGCACTAACAAGAATGGCATTAACACGAATACGGTAGGTCATATTATGATACCAGATGTCGCTTTAATAGAGCTTGGTCTAAAATCCGAAAAGAGCTCTTTTCGCAAAAAGAGAATTTCACATACGAAAAGAGATTATTATTCTGTTACTGGTGAATAAAATGGATAAATAAACACATATTAACGTGTGTGTCACAATTTTCGAATTGTAACAGATGTTTTGACCCATTTGAAATAGAATTATGTTGTATAAGGAAAAAGGACGAAAGTCAGTCAGCCAGTCACCGTCCCACCGTCTGTCTGTCAGCCAGTCAGCCAATTTTAAACACTTTATTGCTGAAGATATAAATATTTTCAATACTGGTATAGTACTATCCATCTGCATCTAGGCCACAACACTGGGAGGCGCTCTGATCATGGCCCGCTCTAGTCCCCTTACTAAAAGAAAATTTGATCAGTTGAATACATAGATTCATTGAGTCGGTGTGCTGAACACCCGGCGAAGTCCAAAATCCTCCCTTTCCGACCGAAATTTAAAATGATATGTGAGGAAATATAAAGTTACTTTAATCAAAGATGGCATAAATTGAATAAAAAATCTTGTATTTTTGTGTCTTTTTTAAGAACAGAAGAAACTTCACCAAATGTCAACATTATAGAAATAATTGTATGTAACAAATACTAGCAAATAAAACAGGTGTGTGATTCAGGAAACCTGTTCGATCATTGTTTTTTTCATACTTAGAAACAGATATCTTATGTAGTAAAGTATACTGATGAAAATAGTTTATAAACCAACTATTTTGAAATATTACCTGAATCTTGCCTGCTGTAGCAAAATAGTTTTTTAATCTATGTAAAAAGGTCACATTGGGTGGCTGACGTAATTGTTTGACTGGCGTTGAATTTTCCCCTTTGTCAGCGACACAAGTAGACACGGCATTGAATAAACAATTCCCATCACCCGTACTATACAGTGCGACTTTCTTGGTGCTGAAGTACTCTCTTAGTATTGCATTTGACTCTGGACACTGCTCTAAAGCATTAACGCGAATGTTCTTCACAAACAGCAACTCTCGGCGCACACCTTTTTTTGTAATGCTAGTAACAAAGGGCATTGTCGCGAAATGGCAAACAGATCATGATCTGCACTAGTCACAAAGGCAGAATATTGAAGTCCACATTGTCATTTTTTCCTATAAAAACACAGATATATATATCAAGTTGTTTAATTTGTTCACTTCGCCTGACCACAGCTGAAATTTCATTCTACAAAATCACCCTTCTCATTGTATACAGTTTAAAATAATATAATTTTTAAATTACCATCTAATACTTAGCAACGACATACAATCAATGTTTGTATTTTCTGTTTGTTGCAGGAACTGAATAATACGGACGGACAAACAAAATATTTCGCGTATCAGTCACTCAAATACCGCGTTATCATGCAGGTCAGTGAAGTTAGCTAGAAGATGGGATTGGTTATTGGGTATTCAATACAAGCTAGCTAGCCATTAGTTGCGTTTTTGCATAAGTTAAGAGCATCACCCAGTAAGCTTCGAATAACCAGCTAACTGGGAGTTGGGTATTCGCAAAGAGTAAAGCCAATATCCAGCTAGATTCGAATACCAAGCCAGCTGGTAGTTGGGTATTCCCAAAAAGTAAAGCGAATACCCAGCTTGATTCGAATACCCAGCCAGCTGGGAGTTGGGTATTCGAAAATCGAAAAACAAATACCCAGATAGCTTCGAATAACCACCCAGCTGGGAGTTGGGTACTCCTGGGAAGATCTTCTTTTGGTACCAGCTAAAACTGCTTTCGCTCCCGGTTGAATGACATTTGAGGTAGTAGGAAAACATACAAACTTCCACTTCAAGGTCCTGCGTTTAAAGATTGTCGTCGTCTTAGACGTTTTATTTTTAAAAAATTCTGGCGAAATCCTGGATAAGTTTAAAGTTAATAATTACAAAGTAACTTCAGTCAGTACATACGATTTTTCTACTCTGTATACCACTTTACCACATAATTTGATAAATGACAAGCTAACTGCCCTAATTCAAAAGACTTTTGCCAGGGAGAATGCTACATTTCTCGCCTGCAATTTCGATAAAGCTTTTTTTACTAGCGTATTATTAAACATTATACTATGTGGACCGTGACGAAGTTTGTAAAGCCCTTTCCTTTTTATTGAACAACATTTATATAAGGTTTGGGAATGCAGTTTTCAGACAAGTAATCGGTATTCCCATGGGAACAAATTGTGCACCCCTTGTCGCAGATTTGTTTTTATATTGTTATGAAAGAGACTTTTTGTTTTTATGTTGAGTCTTTCTCCAGATACGCAGGCAGACATTATCACTGCTTTTAATAATACATCACGCTATCTGGATGATATTCTTAATATGGATAACCCGTTTTTTGGTCAATTGGTGGACACTATTTATCCCCGGGAACTCCAGTTAATTAAAACTAACAATTTGGATACTGGTGCTTCATTTTTAGATTTACATCTCTCTATTTATAACAATATTATACATACCAAAATTTATGACAAGAGGGATGATTTTAATTTTAATATTGTAAATTTCCCCATTTGGATGGGGATGTACCTCATGCTACATCTTATGGGGTATACATTTCTCAGTTAATTCGGTTTGCTAGAGCGTGTAGTCATGTTGAGGATTTCAATGAACGTAATCAATATATTACAAATAAACTTCTTCAACAGGGCTACCGTTATTACAAATTGCGTAAATATTTTGCTAAATTTTACTATCGTAATTCTGATTTGGTTTTGAAATTCAATAGTAATCTAAAGACTCTTCTGCGAGAAGGTATTTCAAAACCCGATTTTTATGGGGATGTGGTTTACAAACTTCGTAAGATTTTGGGTCATGGCAATTTTCAAACTGTATTTGCTAAAATTATAAAACGTTTTGTTAAAAGAGGTTACGACCCTACGTTTTGAGACACACCGCATGTTTGGTGTTCAACCCGTTTACAGTTGGACGCTATGCTCCCTCTTTGATTGTGTCTGACGGAAGAGGGGGAGGACTCTGTGATGGGCAGTTTTTAAATCCCACTGGGACGAAACTGTTTTGATTTCTGTCCTCTGGCCTTTTCGTCGGGCCCTTAAGGGTGTTTCTCTTGGTGCTCTGCCTTCTGCAAATGAGTACATACGTTTTTTGGTTCTCAAGGTTTGCTTTTTATATATTTATACACGAGCATTTTTGTGTTTTACATACCATGCCTTTTGTTTCCATTGCGTGTATTAGAGATTCACCTAGCAGGGATTACTTTTATTTACACTGTCCGTGACTTTGGAACATGGTGGGGGTAAGAGTGAGGTTGGGTGCGCACCATAAACCGGTTTAAGCTCCCCAGTGGTGTTTTTGCCACTGACCGTTCCAAGGCGGTGCCCCACTGTGTTCCGTTAATTGTTCGTTTTGTCCTCGTGTGTTTGCTTTGTATGCTTGTGTGTGTTGGTAGTGTATGTTTGTGTGTGTACATGATTGTGTGTGTGTGTGTGTGTGTGTGTGTTGTGTGTGCGTGCGTGCGTGCGTGCGTGCGTGCGTGCGTGCGTGCGTGCGTGTGTGTGTTGGTGGTGTGCACTTCTGGGTGCTGTGGGGCTCGTTTTGGGGAGGCTGCGTTTTTGGTACGTGGCATTCCCTGTTTGATATTATTTTTGTTTTTAGGTTATACTAACCTACAACTTAAATGGATTGACTGTTTTATCAATTAACACATAATTAAATCAAAAAGTCCTCTTTTCGTATGTGAAATTCTCTTTTTGCGAAAAGAGCTCTTTTCGGATTTCACCTATGGGATATTTTTCGTTCGTACGCGGTTATCTCCCTGGAATAAGAATTTAATTACTAAAATGACAAGTTTGCAATTTTATACCACGTATATCTGCTACTTTTTCATGTTGGAGACTTCCAAGAATAGAATAGTCAGTAGTACAAATGAAACATGTATTTGGAAGAAAGTAATATGCTTTTAGCAACATACAGCAAGCACTTGGAAGAACGACACATGCTATGACGCATAATGGAGTAATCAGAAGTACAAATGCATCATTACTAAGTAATCAGCACAATCACAATAGAAAATAGCAAATATATAACAGGCATGTGCAATAAAGATGCATGCAAGTGGAAGAAGAAACATGCATGTGGAAGAAAGAAACAGGAAATTAGCATCATACAACATACACTCGTAAGAATGACACATGAGATGTCACATGCATGTAAGATGTAAGAAAGAAGACAAATGAGCATGTAGTGTTCATAAATAAGAATGTCATCTAGACCCATAGACTTATGGCGGTGATTCCCTTCTATAGTTTCTAAGATATTTTACTCTATCGACTTGTACCATTGCACTATTGTACTATTGTACTATTGCACCATAAACCGGTTTAAGCTCCCCAGTGGTGTTTTTGCCACTGACCGTTCCAAGGCGGTGCCCCACTGTGTTCCTTTAATTGTTCGTTTTGTCCTCGTGTGTTTGCTTTGTATGCTAGTGTGTGTTGGTAGTGTATGTGTGTGTGTGTACATGATTGTGTGTGTGTGCCGTGTGTGTGTGCGTGTGTGTGTGTGTGTGTGTTGGTGGTGTGCACTTCTGGGTGCTGTGGGGCTCGTTTTGGGGAGGCTGCGTTTTTGGTACGTGGCATTCCCTGTTTGATATTATTTTTGTTTTTTTGTGCTTGAAAGTAACATACTTACCTCGGAGCGACCACTACTTGAGAGATTCTTATCTCGGCGCAACATATTTTGTTACTCCGAATGTTTTGCTACACTCTTTGTAATTTTAATTGTGTGATATGTCTTGTCCGGCGAAAAAGAAGGTAGGCCAAAACAAATATTTTTCTGCAAGAGACATCTCTGAACAAACAATATGATAGGTAGGTCGGATTTTTTCTTTTCTTACCAATTATCCTTCTTTATAGTTAGTAGAATTCCCATAATTGTGTCTGTGATCCAGCTACAGCCAGGAATTGGCATTGGCCCCTCTAAAATCGGTCTTATCAATCGCCGCCCTTTTAAAAAAAATCACCTCCCTTCTGTGCCTTCATAAAAACAGCCATTATTACGATATGCATGTGCCAACTGACACCTCTAGGGTTTAACGCAACACTATTGCAACTCAGTTTTGTCAGCATTCAACAAAAACTATTGCTTTTTTCATGGTTATTCAAATCAATGTCAGAGTGTTTTTAGACTTTCAAAATATTGTGATCATGTTTGAATTGCTATGACCGGACGGTAATTATTCAAGTAGAGAGTGGATGGATTTGTGGACTGAGACTGCCTGCCTACCTCCGCAGATTGCCGATCCCATATAACAGAAATTAATAATAACAATTATATTTAAAAATGTTTTATTCTTCTATCAAAGTAATTAGCTCAAGACTTCCAAGTGCCAGGACTGGCAGTTTTACAAATTTATACATTAAGCTATAAGGTTGAAAAGGATGGAATGCCAGTTCCTGCCATTTCCCAGCAATTTGACATTGTTATGTACAAGTTGCTACTTGTCTTTGCAATTTGCTACTTTAAAACTGCTTCTTGCTAGTTGCTACTTACCACACTCTGCCATCCTGGGCGGTTGAGGCAAGACCACATTTTTAGTCGAGCATAAAATTTGTTGTTCATTAAATGTTTTTACCTTTTTAATATTCCCTCGCAATTTTCAGTGTAAGATGTTGATGGTATAGAGGATATTTGTCTGTTTTGAGTGGATATGGAATATATCTCACCGAGAAATGATGCATTTGTAATATTTTCACGTGCGCGAAGCATTGTATCACTTTGAGTTGAGATATATTCCAAATCCACTTAAAACAAACTAGTTTTCTTTTTATTTTATGCTAAATATTAAAACAAAAGCAAAATTATGTATATGCATATCCGGCAGACCTATATAACTCATACTGCGACTGATATGAATCTATATCATCACTCTATATTTCACTGATATAACACAGTATTTAATTAGTTAGCATAAAATAATCGATAAAACTCGAGTGACCACTGATATCATAACCGGAGGGTATAAAACAACAACTTGGTCACACTTTTGAATTTTTAACACGACACCTGCATGATCAAATTAATTACTAGTATGTACAAGTACAAGGCAAGTAGCAGTAACTGATAGTCAATTATTAATTCATTATGATTTGAAGAACAATAGGTCATTTTGCTTAAAGGGGCACTCCCTATATCTAGCAGATTATATTCTCTAAACGTAGATTATGTGTTCAATGAACGTAAAATGATAAATAAATACAATTTCAAAGAAGATCTATGGCGAAAAAATATCTCATATTACCACGATTAATCAATATCGAGACTTTCTGTAATAAATCACATCCACCCATTAATTGTACAACAACAGCTCTACATAGATTATTGAATGCTTAACGGTACTGCAGTATAGTTTAAACCGCTGTTTGATCGATAATGACCGGGAATGCATAGCTGAAACTTTTAGGTTAAGTTATAATACTTCCAAAGATTCTATTATTCATGTTTTGGAGGTTATTTAGTTTGGCACCAGTTATAGGGTATGTCCCTTTAAAAAGTGAAAACTTAAATGATTGTGTTTTCCCGACCAGTATGTTTGTTCATGTTTTAGAACATTTCTGTGCATTTAAAAATCACACATTTCAGAAACACAGATGTTGTGGCTGCATTTGTAGTTTTCTTTTTCTGGGGAAAGTTAAGAGTAACAGTAAGTAACAACAAGCAACGTGCATGGAACAGCTGGTAACTACTAACTAGCAACTGTAAATGACAGTGTTGGTAAGGGAAGAATTAGTTTTTGAGGTAGCAATATATTATTGTATTGATAGATATGAACTATTTACGTACTAAAATTATAAAAAAAACGTTCATGAAAGGCTGAAAACGCAAATTACTTTATCGATCTTTTTTCATTCGCTATTATCAAATTAAAAGATAGCTTACAGAGTAAATTTCTCAATTATAAAAATGTTATACATTCTACTTGTCAATTCATTAGTGGTTGAAAAGTTACCAACTTTCGGTCAAAGGCGGGCTTAATACGACTGAGCCGAAAATCTTCAATCAAATCGTGTTCAATTACATTCAGTATCAATTTATACTAAATAAATATTTTACGTCGGCGCTTTGCTTTCGTATTTAATCTTTAAGAAAACGACTGATGACCAACGTCCCCAGAAGAGTTTAGTTATTTTAGGTTTCGGGGGATAGTGCAAGGTACAGAACGCGTCCTGTTCCAGTGTCATCGTCTGGTTCTTTAACATGCCCGTTGTACAGCACCGATACATCGGTCCTCGGTTTTAGGTCTCATCCGAAAGACCTTAAAAACAAAAATAATATCAAACAGGGAATGCCACGTACCAAAAACGCAGCCTCCCCAAAACGAGCCCCACAGCACCCAGAAGTGCACACCACCAACACACACACACACACACACACACACACACACACACACACGCACACACACACACACACACACACACACAATCATGTACACACACAAACATACACTACCAACAAGTTAAGTTATGTAAGTAGAGGAGCGGGGGTCGAACCTGCGATCCCATGATTACAGTTAATGCTTCTCCCATCATTGATAAATCAATTTAATATCATGAGGGCGGTAACGCGCCGTTGACTGGCGCTTTTACAATCATTATCTATTTTGAAGCTTGAGGTGTCCTAAGGCAATGATAAACTATTAATCCATATCAAGCACGCCCCACATTCCGCCAATTAGGTGGTATATTGTTATATCCGGGCTTCAAACACACGACTCGTGTCTCAAATATCGACGTATGGTTTTATTTGCGCCCTTACGCCCTATCACGGATTCCCTGATAGTTCGTACACACGACTCGTACCTCAAATTTCGGCGTATGACGTTATTTTGGCAATAAAAAGTCTTACTAACTTCCGGTCAAAAGCGATCTTAATACGGTTTCGCCGAAAAATGTGGTTGACGACTTCAAACAACGTCTATAAGGGAGAAGTTTTTAAGTGAACAAGTGTATGATACCTTCAAAAAGAAGTGAACGGCTATGCGGGAAAATATTCAGAAAAGTACAACATGTAGAAAGGTACATATTAAGCACATACTAATCAGGTTTTTTAGAACGTTGTTTATAGAACCGGCATTTTGTGATGTATGTTACCATTACTGCAGTTTTTAGGTAAAGAAGAATAAAATAACAATTAATTTCTACCAATTAATGTAACATCTTGAGTTAAGTGTTCTTTAGTTTCTACGATAAACATCGCCTACAAGCTAAGGTTAATGGCTAAATCTTGGTATTTCCAACATCTTATATACACATGGGACATGCTTAAAACGAAATGCTTTAAGGGATTTCTCTAAATTAAAAAATAAAATAACTGCTTGGAAATATGGCGACATTTGCTTTTAATTTAACACTTTATTAGAACATAGGTGATTTTTGTTCTCTGAAATAATTGAATATTTCGCCGCGAAAGTGTAAAAATGTAAGTAGTAAACAACTTGCATCTTAGACTAATGGCACGATAAAAATTCTAGTGACTGTGTAAAATTGTGTTTATTAGTTTAGTATACGGTTATATTAAAGCTGCTCGCTCTCAGATTTTGGTAAAAACTTAAGTTCTTCAAACTGCATGAAAATAACATACCTAAAAGTACATAGTCATATAAAAAGGTTCCAGTATAAATTCATGTAAAGTATATCCGTAGATTTGAAATAATACGTTACACAAATAATAAAGCGTTGCAAACGCTTTTGAATTCCAATATAAACATATAGTGTAGCAGTGCCGTAAAACCAGCACTTTGAATCGATTTTTAGCTCACCTGAGCTGGCTCAGGGTGAGCTATTAGGATCGATGAATGTCCGTCGTCCGTCCACACTTCGTAACACTCTAGTGGTCACATTTTTGCCTCAATTATCACGAAACTTGGTCAGGATGTTTATCCTAGTAATTACTCGGACGAGTTCGAATATGAGTCATCTCGGATGAAAAACTAGGTCACATGACCCAAAAATAGAAAATTCTTGTTAAGGCTCTAGAGGCTTCAGTCCAAATATCCTGGCAATTTGTCAGAAAGGTTGTTTGGTTGATTTCTAGCTCAAGTTTTAATATGGGTCACCTGGGGTCAAAAACTAGGTCACACAGCCCAAATATGGAAAACCCTTGTTAACACTCTAGAGGTTACATTTTCAGCCCAAATATCTTGGAAATTTGTCAGAAAGGTTGTTTTGATGATTTCTAGCTCAAGTTCGAATATGGGTCATCTGGGATCAAAAACTAGGTCACACAGCCTGAATATGGAAAAAACCTTGTTAACACTCTAGAGGTAACATTTTCAGCCGAAATATCCTGGAATTTTGTCAGAAAGGTTGTTTTGATGATTTCTAGCTCAAGTTTTAATATGGGTCATCTGGGGTCAAAAACTAGGTCACACAGCCCAAATATGGAAAAGCCTTGTTAACACTCTAGAGGTAACATTTTCAGCCCAAATATCCTGGAAATTTGTCAGAAAGGTTGTTTCGATGATTTCTAGCAACTTTGTTAAAAGCAGTTGTACTCGGGTGAGCGATAAAGGGCCATTATGGCCCTCTTGTTGCAAATTCCTACCTAGACTTTTACTTCTATTGTAAATTGTAGCGTTTAGTTTTATATTTATGTATTAGTTTGTCATTTTTGAAAAAAAATTCCAACGGCAACTGAGAGTGAGCTGCTTAAACACTGTACAAACACTCAAAATAATTGACTGTCTACCAACAAAGGAAGCCGCGAAGATTTTCTTAGAACACCTTGTAAAATTATGCATTCAACATAAATAGGACAACGTTTATTTTAATGAATGCAAGTCGGAAACAGTTTTTGAAACAAATACTTAAAACATTTCGATGCGCACTTTAAAGATATAAAAACTTTCATTATACTGTTTCTTTTTTTGCTCACCTAAATATGAAATGCCCATGATATCCGTCGTCTGTCGTAGTGCGTCCTGCGCGATACATCGTCCGTTGGCTGTCGTCAACAATTACTTCAAACTCCGAAACCACTGAGCCAGTTCCAACAAGACTTTTCATGAATGATCATTGAATGGTGGTGCTTAAACGGTTCCGCTCCATTGCACAAAATGGTCACCAGAGATAAAAAGTAAAAACATTAAAACGACATCCCTACCTTTATTACTTAGCAAATTGCAACTAGACTTCATATGATTTTTGCTTGGAATGTCCTCTACTAAAATGATTCATACAGTAACTGTTGCACTCGCACCACAAAATGGCAGAAAAAATCGCTGCAAAAGCAGAAAAAATCTTTAAATAACATTTCTAACCAGTAAGAAATTTCAACCAAATTCCACATGATTGTACTTTGAATGGTTCTCTGCCAAAGTTGCTAACACGACACCACATCGCTCCACAAAATTGCCACCATAGATAGAAATATAGATAGATAGAAAAACAGGAACAGAATCATAAAAGATTTAAAATAGAAAAACGCGATTTACTGTTCCGTCCGTTCTCAATTTCGTGACCGGTTTGTATCTTTCATTGGACAGATTTTGTTATAGCTTCACACAGTTATACAATACAACAATGTGTGCCATGCACAACAACAAGCAACCTACTCCCAAGATCAGTGTTACATACTTCTATATGCAATTTTGTTTCCGGTCAGTGTTCTAATAACTAATATTAATTGCATTCGAGATTTACTGCAGATGGAATCAATTTCAAAGAAAGAGGGAGGATGGGAGACGTGGGGACAATGTGGAATTAAAATGTGCCTTACCTAAGGACACTTCAAATATTTGGCACTTGTGTGGATCGAACCCCGGACCCTCCGAAGCTGAGGCAAACTAGTGCTTTAACATTACCCTATATCTTATCCGCAAAATCACATGCTGCGCGTTTGTTTTGTCCGTTTGCCGATTGTAATGGCTTGACTGCAATAAAGTGGAAACTTACAGAAAAAAATCTTATATTAACCAAATTTACCGATAGAAAGGGATTCTTCTAGCTTACCAGGTTAAAATGATATTATGAACTATAAAAGGTTTTAGAAATATATTTGAGAAATAAAGATAATTCTTTCCGATCAAACTAAATGTCAGTAGGTGTGAATGGTCGATAAATGTCTTATTTTGATATTATGAATTATAAAAGAAGGTTTTGAAAATATATTTGAGAAATAAATAAATATATTTTTTTCCGATCAAATGAAATGTCGGAAGGTATAAATGGTCGATACATGTCTTATTTTCGTTTTCACTGACATTATATATCGTAACCCTCTGAAGTTTAAGTTTGCGTGTACTAAATACACAGACAAACGATGGTGGCTGTTTACTACAGTTTGATTACTCTAGGGTGTGCTATTTTAAAGCAATTTATTCAGTAGTTTTATTCTGAAAGATATATGGAATGAAAAACTTATTTTACGATTATTGTTGTAGAACGGTAGATACATATTTCACTGTCATGCAGCCGAAACGTAGTAGTCATTTCAAGATGGCGGACCAGATAGGTGTCCTTTACTTCAGCTGATTTCTAATATTTAACCCAGTTTGTTAAAGTGAAATTGGGTGCACGCCAACTCGCAATAGAATAAACCTTCGCACAGATACATGTGATGAAATTATGCATGGTATGCATACAAAAACGGTACACATGATGTCCGTTTGAAAATCGAATCGAACACATTCATTGGACACATTATTTCTGTTTGAAGAATATAATCTTCTAGAGATAGGGAGTGCCCTTTTAAATAGCCAAAATAATAAAATTAATCCAACTGAAATAGTTGGAATATGATCATATTTAAAAAACAACAATTTAACCATAAACAACTGTAACAGTTTTATCTTTTATAAAACTGAAATAAAAAGAAATGGTAGAATTGCATTTTAAAGGGGTTTGTTGAAACAGAAATGAGACAATTACACATGTACATATACATGTTTTCAGTTATAGATATAATAGCAGTTTGGAAAATGATTTTCCACCAATTTCTTTTTTCAAATGTTTAAAATAGCGGAAATATATATATATATTGGATGTGTGTGAGTAACTACATCTCTCGTGGGACATAGTTTTAATAAATCATTGTAAACGCTTCCGGTGTTTCATGTGGGTTGAATTATTATAAATATAAAAGTACAGAAACATAAAATATTTTACTAAGTAACTTTAAAATATTTTGACGTTATGACATTTACCACATGAAATTAAATAAATCCTGTTGAAATAGGTTGAATATCTACTAAGGACCATAATCATAGTAAAAGCCGATTAACACCATATACAACACAGTCAATAGAAATAAAACTTTTTTCTAGTTTGATTATTAGTCAAATTTAATACTTTAAAGCTGCTTGCTCTAAGATTTTTGTGAAGTTTATCAAAAATATCATATTTTAGAAGTAATAGACAATTGAAAAGGTCCAGTATAAATTCCTGTGAAGTATATCTGTAAATTTGAAATTATACGCTGCCAATAAAGCGTAACAAAAACTTTTGAAACTCCGATATAAACTCCTACCAAGATTTTTACTTATATTTGATACTAGCCATTAGTGTAACATTTTATTATTAAAAATACATCATTGCTTATTTTTATTAACGGCAACTTTGAGTGAGCAGCTTTAATATCAAAGAATAGAGCAAACATTTACAGGGCCTTCAAACACCTTGTATATCCATGAGAGTCTTAAGGGAAATATATCTGTTATAAATTTTAATGAAATTGCCAATGTTAAAATTGCGTATTAAAGGCAGTTGTTTGAAAAAGGAAATGAGAGAGTTACACATCTACATGTTTTGAATTAAATATAGCAGTTTCGAAAGTGACTTTCCAATTTCTTTTTTTCAAATGTTTTAATTAGCGAAAATGATTATATATTCGATGTGTATAAGTAACTACATCTCTCGTGGGACCCGCTTTTAAATAATTAAAAACGCTTCAGGTGTTTCCTGTGGGTTCAATTGTTGCCTGGAAATATAAAAAAATACAGACATAAAATATTATTCTGAGAAATCTTAATGGACACTTTGTGGAAAAGCTTGCTCTTTGTAAAATGAATTGAATATGTACTTCTGAAGATTCCTGACTGATATGAGTAAAATCTTTAGGAAATCAAGATTTAAATGAAAAAAACAGGGTTTTTACTACTTTTTGTTACAGATTTTGCAAATGTGCTGAAACGAAAAATACAAAGAATGCTATCTTATACGTGTATAAACTTATAAACTGTTACCCCTTTTAAACGTGTTAACCTATACAGCGCCAGGTTCTTAGACAGATATGTGATGTTACATTGCAATGACATAGAGATTCATTACTGGGTCGTTATCTTAAGTCAAATTAGCCAAAGCCTACTGTTATTATAAATGGCTGTGCCTATAATAGTTTTTCGATACAGCACACTAAATAACTTGCTGATTTATGGAAAGCCACGACTGTCTTAAATAGACATTTTGTCTTTATACAATATATGGAACCGTTTTGCCTTCATATGATTTCAAAAGTATAGATAATAATTCCAAATTTGTCTTAGATGATATAAATACACTAGAATGTATATTGAACCGTTATGTCTTTATACGAAGCCAACCGCATAGATCATAATTCCAAATGTGTTTTATATGGAAGCATTTTATCTTTATATGATATTGAAAATTCTAACACTATTGGAAATTTCTCCTATATACACAAAGAAGGATTTGAGCGTGATAAAACTATAAAGTATATCACGCTAGGCGTCCGGAACTATTTTTGACTGCTGAAATTCCCTCCCGTGTAATTTTCATACAACATCTACGTGTGTGCATGCGCTAATACGCTTCCATTGGTATTGTTGTGAATGAATTCACGTGATGTGAAACAAATCGTAGTAAAAAGGTTCTGCACTTCCGGTATCGCCAGCAATATCAGAAACAACAAAAAGAAGACGAATCGCATTTTATTTGAGGAGTAAAAAAGAACTTTTCACGAAATGCAAAGAATGCACGGAAAACTACAAGTTTCAAGACAGCGACTTCATGAAATCACAGCAGAAAGTACCCCAACGAACATTTGTTTGTTTAGATTAACGTGTTAGAATGGAAATAGATTTTATTTTTGAGTGATATATCGGTTATTATATCACTGTGTGTCGTGTAGATGCTTCGTAATTAATCACTCAGGCCTCCGGCCTTCATGATGAGATTACTACGCATTTACACTCCCCACAGTGATATTCTAACCGGTATATCACTCAAAAGTGAAATTTATTTCCTAAACAATATATGGAACCGTTATGTCTTTATATGATTTTAAACGTATAAATTATAATTCCAAATTTATCTTATATAGAAGCATTTTGTTTTTATATTTCGTATAAAATTAAAACTTAATGACAAGTCTTAACGAAACGAATGTCCTCACTGGTCTTAGCAACAGCTGGTGACGGACTACTTTCATGACCTAGTGTGTCGGTCATAGATGTAAACAAATATTGATAAAAATGTTGACACAATGAAAACACAAACATGAGCTTTCTTTTTATAATTATTCAGTTTTCAGCATCAACAAATACCATTAACAGAATACCTAAATAGATCTAATCATGAATAGTTCTTAATTAAAAGAGAATGCTGTCTTGAACTAGCAAAATTAATTTTTTCGCTATTTTTAATCTTTCTTTCTGTGCCAAAATATACAGAAAAGAAAATGTATCTGAATTTAACTAAAATGAACTAGAGCTGGGGAGATAGTTGAATGTAAGTGCACTGTACCACCCAATGTGTTTGTTTACAATTAATTAAAGCAAATTTGGAATTATAATCTATATGTTTAAAATCATATAAAGTCATAACGGTTCCATATATTGTATTTCGATATCATATACAGACAAATGCTTCCATATAAGACACATTTGGAATTATAATGTTTTGTTTCATATAAAGACATAACGGTTCCATATATTGTATTTTCATATCAAATAAAGACAATTGCTTCCATTAAAAGACAAATTTGGAATTATAATCTATACGTTTGGTTTCATATAAAGACAGAACGGTTCAATATATTGTATTTTGATATCATATAAAGTGTCCATCTAAGACAGTCATGGCTTTCCATACTGATTACTTAAGTCATATATAAAGGATTATAACTTTAAAGGAAATTTTCCTGAGAGAATTCATTTGGTGGATAATAATCGTGTGAAATTGACTTTTCAAATTTACATTATCCATTTAATTTTACAGTAAACTGGTTCAGCATTCATGATTGAACTCGACCGACTGCACGTAGTTCAATGCTTAATAGGGTTTTAGTGTATTTATACGTACCTCTACCTTTTTAAAACGGATGGTCCACTGTCCATGTTTGTCGTAGTTTTAGTGTGCATGTAATTAGTTGGAGTTTTGCAAAACAAAAGGTTACATTTCTTAAAGATAATCATTTGCTGATTATTTGAAAAAGTTAGTTTATAAACAAAGAGACGTTTTACTTATAGGATGTAGGCAAATGTAATCCTTTTGAGAAGAAAAAACGAAGGTATTTGTAGTATAAAATCACAGAACTCCTACTGTAGTAATTTTGATGTCTAGTGTGAGTGTTGTGCATATACTGTGTTCCATGTAAATGAGAAACAAGCGTCCACTTAAAGGAAACCATTAATTTTAACTCCTAAATGAGAACTGCAATCTTTCATTTTTCTCTCATTCTGTATATAATTTGACTTAATACAATGCTAGTAATGCTCAGAAGTAGATATAACAACAGCAAATCACCAATGCTACTTGTACTTGTTTCATGTGTCTATATTATTTATTTAAGGCCTTAGCGTATTTAAATTTAAAGTTAATATGTTTCTGGGTAAAATGTAAGATAAATGATTAATGTAATTAAAACATGACAATAGGCACATTGTTATAAAATAATTACATGAATAAATTGATAAACGAATATCACATTGATAGAAACTAAGAATTAATTTAAAAGTACAAACATAAGTTTTGAATTTCAACATTTAACAAAATTGGACATGCTGTCTTTCACGCAAACTGGTTAACACAAACAAGGAATGTATATTCCCTTATTATACCCCTTTCGAAAAAGTAGGGTATATTGTTTTGCAGTTGTCGGTCCGACTGTTTACTAGGTGGTTTCCAGTCGATAACTCTAAAACGCTTAGGCCTAGCATCTTGAAATTTGATGTTGGAGATAGAATTGACCGGCAAAAGATCCCTGTGAATTTTGGGATCAGTAGGTCAAAGGTCAACGTCAAAATGACTAGGAGTAGTAAAACCGTTTCCGGATGAAAATTCGAGAATGCATGAATTATCTTGGAACTTGACGTGGCGGTTTGTCATGACCAGCAGATGACCCAATACATTTTGAGGTCAATAGGTCAAAGGTCAAGTTATGACCCAGAATAATAGAATGTTTACCGGACGATAACTCGAGACCACGTGGGCAAAGCACTTTGAAGCTTGATTTTGAAGTCAGTAGGTCTAAGTTCAAATAGAAGAACTGTTTCCGGACAATAACTCGAAAACTCTTGGGACTACTATCTTGAACATAATGTGGAGGATGAGCACGACAAGCAGATGGCCCAAATTGTTTTGAAATAAGTAAGTCAAAGGTCAATGTAACAGTGTCGCGGAATAGTACAACGGTGTTCGGACGATAACTCGGGAACGCTTGGATCTAGCAGCTGGAAACTTTACAGGGCGTTAGTCATGAACCGCAGGTGACCCCTTTTGATTTTATGGTCAAAAGGTCAAAGGTAAATGTCGCTAGAACCCTTCATATAGAAATAATTCTTGAGTCAATAGTCAGGAACAACTCTGCATACATTTGTCAAACTTGATATGTCATTACAAGTTTTAATTTCCCTTGTGTATGTTACTAGTATTTCAATCCACATCGTATGATAATCTATTGTTGAAGATATTAAGACTGAGAAAAAAGTAAGTTGCCTTTTACGTCCTCTTCTTAAAACGGTTAATAAATCATTTTTATTGTGGAAACAAAAACAGAAGAAAAACGCATGTTAAAGATGTATATTACGTTGAAACCAATCTTCTTATGGAATTCTCAATTTTTGCCAGTGTCTGCGTTATTTTCCAATCATTTTGTTTGGTTATAACGCTACTGTTTATTATACAATAACAGTCTCATGTAATGCTTTTAAAAGAGTAAAAACTTTAATGACGTTCGTAAGTAAAATAAAACGGCATTTACTCAATTGTTCCCTACTTACTTAAACGATTCAGATTTAATATAAACGCTGGTGACCTTTTATTTTTAAGAAAACACTGTAAATTTAAGTTTCAATTATATGGTTTAAATGTTATAGAGCAGCCGTACTTAGTGCTAAAGTAAAGTACTTAGAACATTCATTGAGATCATTAACTATCATCACATCTTACCATTAGTAACTGTTGTGCAAGAACCATAAACAGAAAATACAGTTGACTATCGTAATATATGTAGCATTTAAATAGTTTTATTATATTGAAGTTCTATCGAAGTTGCTCAAAGCATGCATTCCGTTCCATGCAGACATGGATCGATTAAAGTAATTTAATCGATTTTGAATCGATTAATATTTTCCATTAATCATCATTAATCGTTAATCAAGCATTTTTAGGATTAATGATTAATAATTTAATCGATTACCGGAGACAAAATGGCTGTAATGATGATTATTTTACGATTAACACATGATTACTTTATGTTTTTATGGACAAGAGCGTCAGAAAATTTATGAAAGTAATTAAATGGGAAAAATGCAACAAATTCTTTTTATCGCAGTCATTGAATAAGAGATGAAAAAATTAGCAATCTTCACATTTTTATCCAATTTCATGTACAGAGCAGTCAGACTTAGCCTGAGGGCACAGAACATTGTAATCTGGTTTATACATGTAGATAATCAGTTGATAAGGGTGTAAACTGACAATTAATTGTAGGCAAATAAAGTGATGTTAATGAAGAAAAACTTCACAGGCTTGGTACAATTCGCCTCACAAGCTACAAACGAAAATTGTTGAATGAATTGTGCGAAATTTTGAAACCCTTTGAAACTGCAACAACCCTTATTCAGAGAATTCTGTGTCTGCCAGCTTGACTGTTCCAGTAACCCTTGGAATCGAGCACAAACTTGAAAATCTTTCACTGACTTACAATAACAAAATGGTGAGTGCACTTAAATCATCTATGACAAAACGGATGTGTGACTGCAAAACAGACGACAGTTACTTACTGGCAGCAGTGCTGGACCCGCGGTATAAGATAAGATGGATCAGTGAAATGTCGGAAATGGTCAAATTAGAGGAGAAATTGGATAAAAGTGCTAGAAAAGAGTATACTCCTGATGCAAATAATGATGTCAGTTCTCCACCTATGAAAATTAAGGCTGATCATGATGGACTGTTCAGTTTCATGACCCCTGTCAAAGAGTCAAGACATGTGTCAGATAGTACTGATGTCATTAAGCATGAACTTACAGGATACCTGATGTCAGAATGTGTAGAGGTTGACCCCTTTCAGTACTGGAAAGATTATTCAGAGAATTATCCAGCACTTGCTTATTTAGCCAAAACATCCTCACAATACCTGCCACCTCAGCACCTGTAGAAAGACTTTTCAGTATTGCTGGGAATTTTTTGTGATACCACTTTTGAAAAACTGATGAAGATAAAATGTAAGAAGCATATTAAAACTACGTGTACTGTTTAAACAGTATATGAATACCGACATGTGAAGAATGACACATTTGAACTATTTTTTAAATAGAACATGGACAGTATAGAATGACTTCAGTTAAATATATAGTCATTTAAAACTGAAATAGTTTAATAAATGTACGAATATGTTGTGGAACAAGTGTTTTATCCTGTGTTTCTTCAAAAGTAATCGTTAATCATGATTACTTTAGATTTATGATTATCAATTTAATCGATTACTTGTTATTAGTCAAATAATTGATTAATAATTGATTATCCAAAATTGACTAAATTGTTGATTATTAATGAATTGTTTTCAAAGTAATCGAATCCATGTCTGGTTCCATGAAGAAATTGTGTTATTATGACAATATAAAGGAATTACTTCAATAACGATTCTTGTAGAGTTTAGATGTAGGATCGTAATCCTCCACCAAAGCTGTTAAAACCATTGCCCTGTTCTCGGAATCGGCCCCTTTCATAGGTTTAATTCATTTACGATGATCATAGAATTTATAACAAGACAAACATTCTTATCAAAAACTGCAAGACCTATTGCTTTTGTATTTGGCCTTGTGCAAGAGTCTTCTACGTGTAGTATGTTTGTCACTGGCCACTTAGGTTAGAGTTGCTCCAGCGTGCGGGACACTTTTTGAACTTGGAAATATATAAGAAAATTGTTTAGCGGTCCTCTATTAAGTTTGTTTAAATCATACCTCTGGGATTAGAATTGTCCCTGCTCATATTGAATATTATGTAAGAATAAATATACTTTTCCGAAAACACAGGGCCTAAAATTTGGATATTTATTATGTACAAAGTTGCTAGCATCTTATTCTTGTGATCAAAATTATCTCCGTCTGCAAGAAAGATTGTTTTACATGATAGAAGTTTATTAATAAAATAAAATACTTTTCGGAAATTGCAAGACCAAGAGTCTAGATGTTAAATAGTTTCTTGAAAGTTTTGACTCGTTTTCATGATTGTTTTCAAATATCGTAAGATGTAAACGACATTCAGAAATCATTCATGTTCAACACTGAATATTCATGGTTACACTCAATGGTCAAAGGTTATTAGGCTATAACAACTAACCCCTTGAAGGATTTTCTCGAAACCTGTGCCAAATGTACATCTCAGTGGGGTAAAATGTCGGGCCGGATCTCAGAAAAGGTCACAGTATAAGGTCAAAAATGATGATACCATATTTACTTGACCCAATTACCTAGTCTTAATCTTTGTTTATCATCGAATAACCGTATATCTTCCTAGGCAGAGTTAAACTGAACCAATAACCAACGGTTTCCCAAATAAACAAAACTCAGGTAACTATATCATCTTTTTATAACTGCGTTACATAATTCTTAAATTTTGATCCATCGCCTTATATCCCCAGACACCTGTGCTACTATCAAAACTTCTATCCAAAAATCATCAGCCGTCTCCCTGTATCAATCCGGTAGGGAGTTTGAGTTACATGGTAATGTTGCATCCGCTTGTTATCCCTCGCCAAACGTCAAGGGGATATAATAATAACTCGTTATTCCGTCAATGTCACCTGGTCGCTCGTCCTCTATGCTTTTTAGCTCACCTGAGCTGGCTCAGGGTGAGCTATTAGGATCGATGAATGTCCGTCGTCCGTCCACACTTAGTTCGTTAACACTCTAGTGGTCACATTTTTGCCTCAATTGTCACGAAACTTGGTCAGGATGTTTGTCCCAGTAATTACTCGGATGAGTTCGAATATGGGTCATCTCGAATGAAAAACTAGGTCACATGACCCCAAAATAGAAAAATCTTGTTAAGGCTCTAGAGGCTACTGTTTCAGTCCAAATATCCTGGCAATTTGTCAGAAAGGTTGTTTGGTTGATTTCTAGCTCAAGTTTTAATATGGGTCACCTGGGGTCAAAAACTAGGTCACACAGCCCAAATATGGAAAAAAAACTTGTTAACACTCTAGAGGTAACATTTTCAGCCCAAATATCCTGGAAATTTGTCAGAAAGGTTGTTTCGATGATTTCTAGCTCAAGTTCGAATATGGGTCATCTGGAGTCAAAAACTAGGTCACACAGCCTGAATATGGAAAAACCTTATTAACACTCTAGAGGTCACATTTTCAGCCGAAATATCCTGGAAATATGTCAGAAAGGTTGTTTCGATGATTTCTAGCCCAAGTTTGAATATGGGTCATCTGGGGTCAAAAACTAGGTCACACAGCCCAAATATGGAAAAACCATGTTAACACTCTAGAGGTAACATTTTCAGCCGAAATATCCTGGAAATTTGTCGGAAAGGTTGTTTTGATGATTTCTAGCTCAAGTTTGAATATGGGTCATCTGGGGTCAAAAACTAGGTCACAGAGCCCAAATGTGGATAAACCTTGTTAACACTCTAGAGGTTACATTTTCAGCCCAAATATCCTGGAAATTTGTCAGAAAGGTTGTTTCGATGATTTCTAGCTCAAGTTTCAATATGGGTTATCTGGGGTCAAAAACTAGGTCACACAGCCCAAATATGGAAAAACCTTGTTAATACTCTAGAGGTAACATTTTCAGCCCAAATATCCTGGAAATTTGTCAGAAAGGTTGTTTCGATGATTTCTAGTTCAAGTTCGAATATGGGTCATCTTTAGTCAAAAACTAGGTCACAGAGCCCAGATATGGAAAAACCTTGTTAACACTCTAGAGGTAACATTTTCAGCCCAAATATCCTGGAAATTTGTCAGAAAGGTTGTTTCGATGATTTCTAGCTCAAGTTCGAATATGGGTCATCTTTGGTCAAAAACTAGGTCACAGAGCCCAGATATGGAAAAACCTTGTTAACACTCTAGAGGTAACATTTTCAGCCCAAATATCCTGGAAATTTGTCAGAAAGGTTGTTTCAATGATTTCTAGCAACTTTGTTAAAAGCAGTTGTACTCGGGTGAGCGATAAAGGGCCATCATGGCCCTCTTGTTTTAACAATCGCTAGCAGGGATTCAACAATTTGAAACGTTTCGGGAAGCTTTACTATCAAGCAGAGATACGTATGTTGCAGGTCATGTTCCGCCTTGATATTTTTAACCGAATAATGACCCTCTGATTATTTCTGTATAATACTGTTGTCCGCTACTGCTGGCTGCAGTTCAAAAACACTTCACAGAAACGTCGCTATTTCTCAGCAAACGCTGTCTAGAATTCAACAAAACTTTGTTGGATTCTGATATTACCATTTTGACATGGATTCAAAGGTATTTCATAACAATTTTTATCCTATTACATATCCTTAACCATCTGTATTGTTTTCTGTGGGGGATATTGGCTTATCGCATTGATTCTTGTTTTATACAGAATTATATAAGAAAAATCTTGTCAGAAACTGAGGCTAGGAGCTTACATAGGATACAGTAGCTTTAAACAAGGTTTTTTTTCAAAATTAGCCCTGCTCGAGTTTTACGATTTGGATCTCGATGACCTTGACACTGACCTTGACCCTGTCTTGTCGTTATGGGCAGTTATACATCAGGTTAGTAATAGAGGGCCATCATGTCTTCCTTATGCCTTGCAAATTTTTATATGCCCTTATTCCAAAGTACGACAGACAAAAATATCATCCCTGATAAACGACCGTACTGCTGCTATCTTTCTTAAATCTTCAATTGATTGCAAATTACTTCGATAGCAAAATTAATTAACTAGTTCTATTACTTTGATTGATTTCGTTTCGTAAAAAGTATACAGTATGTTTGAAGTATCGACTAAGTGTATATCATTTTATGCTCTCTTTGGCGTGTGTGTGTGTTGTTTGGTGGTGTGCACTTCTGGGTGCTGTGGGGCTCGTTTTGGGGAGGCTGCGTTTTTGGTACGTAGCATTCCCTGTTTGATATTATTTTTGTTTTTTTGTTCTCATTTCATAGGTTGTGTAATTCTGAAGACGTGAAAAATACCGCTGATAGTTCCAATGCTTAGCGCTCAGTATTGAAAGGGAAACGTCCGAGTTAAGTTTACAGAAAACTTTGGCGCACTTGCTACAAACATGTCTTTATGCCAAGTTTCGAACATATTGGGTAACTGACCGTTCAAAGACGGTAATCTCGTATTTAGCCTATCTCTGGAAAGTGGGGCTCTCTGTGTTTTGTTGAGTAATTGTTGTTTTGCGCATTTAAAGGTCTTTACTTGCTACACTTGGCAAAAGCGTTTCTTTGTTATAGTAAATATTTATACTTACAATGTGGCCCGTCTACTGCAATTTCGTGCAGTATTATTATGTTTTTGTGCGTGCGTGCGTGCGTGCGTGCATCCGTGCGTGCCCGCGCGCGTGTGTGTGTGTGTGTGGTGATTGTCTGGTGTTGCATTGATTGTGTTTAAGATCACTGTACATGCATGTGTGTGTGTGGTGATTGTCTGGTGTTGCATTGATTGTGTTTAAGATCATACTTTTCATTTTAATTCAGCCACTACAAAAAGAGTATTTAAATCAGACCAAAGCAATTTGTTTTCGGCGAAGTATGAAAAATTGTTCCTCAAATATTAATAACGTTTCTGGTTAATTTCCGCAGAAGTTCACTTTAAAATATACTTACTGTGCTATTTTGATGGTTCCATGGTCATGGTTGTTATAAAGATGCTTTTCTCTTCGTCGGAAAGAATTTGAGGACGTGCAGACAGTTGATTTTGAATGAGTTAGGTCTACTATTCACCTATGGTTAGATTAATTTTAACAGTATGTAAACGACCAGCCTCATAGAATCTCTGTTTTGTTCAAGTAATAACGACATTATAGCACACCTTAGTGTGTTATCAATGTTTGGTATATTGTGATTGCTCATATTTTGGTGTACATCTCCTCTATAATCAGAGTGCAGAAAATGATCACTTTAAAATATTTGTGTCTTTGTATGACATATCTAGACTTGATCAAAATGTTCTATGTATAGCTCTTGTTGGCATGGTAACAGAAAGGAAGATTTTATAATCCCCCCTACACCTAATGTGCATTTAAGCAGATAAGTAAAAACTTTGAATATCATTTATAATTATTTTGGTTTATTTATTTCTGATTTAAAACTGACCCAACTCCAAGACTTTTGAAGAGATGTTGATTTACCAAAGGATTGTATATTATATCTATTTTTAAATATATTTTAAATCTTCTTGTAGGAAAGCAGTTGCTGCATGTTATGAATGACTTTACCAGTCTGTCAAAGTTGGCATATGTAGCATTGGCAGGAGCATTAGAAATTCGTAGAACGTTATGAAGCCATCATGGCTCTCTTGTTTACCACAGATCTTGTCCATTTTAGTATACGGTTGACGCGTTTAATAACCTCTGGCACAGAAATAAACCGTTGTACACGAAAATAGAATAAAAGGCGAATTTAAACACTATAATTTTTAATTTTAGAACCATGATAGCAGGACGTTTTTTTATCTGTTTATATTCTGGGACATAAGATGAGGAGGAGAGTAATAGGAGAATACTATATTGTGAAATAAACACATTTAATACAAATCCAGACTTTTTACTGATAACATTTAATGGCACGACATAAAACATCACAAAGTGAGTTTAAACTGATATTTCTGTTCAAAGTTACCATCGTTACGGTAATAAAAAGACAATAAACTTTATTTAATACTCCTAGAAGAATGAGTTGTCAAATCTAAGACCAAAACATGAATCTGCAAGATTGTTTTACTCCGATTTAACATAGAAAAAATCTGTGTAATCTGTCATTGTCTATCATATTCAAAAAACAAATATATATGCTTTCTGTGAAGTAAATTTTCGTTTATACTTTTAATTTAAAGACATTTATGAATATAGTGCATTTCTTACACACTTTTAAAGCAACTTCTGAGTTTTGAGCATCATTCTCGACAATCAGTCAGTATGGCCATTCCGAAGGGTATTTTTTACTGTGTACATGTATACGTTTACCGCACAAAATCTAAAACACTACAAGCATGCGTACTTTCATCTTTTATACAATCTTTGGTCTTAAACAAACACGTCTAAGAGCGTAACCTATATAGACAATCATGCACTTGATACATATTAAACAATGCAACTTTCAGACCATCATAGATGAATTTGCTAGCTAATTTTGTTTTTGGAACAAATTTGATTTGAGTAGCTTAATTTCATCAGAATATTATTTTAGTAAAAAAGAAGAAATCTTTAAACAAAATTAATAGCAAAGACTAATTATTTAAACAAATCTTAAAGCTTTTACCTAAATTAATAAACGTATTAGAGTCACTGTCACAAATGAAACGACTTTGATAATACTTTCTTTGATCAATGTCAAAATTGAGTGAAAGCTCGACAATAGTAGTTTACTCGTAATGAGCTCGAATCAGCTGCAAGTGCATTCTACACTTATCCATATCGCCAGACCTTCTGGGAGTTGTTTTCCCTTTCCTTTGGAAGCAACATCGTACCGAAAGCTGCAAGTCGTGTTTGCCGCAAACTTATTGGCTTATTCAGTCGATAAAGTGGCGACTTCTTGACCTTTTCCTGGAGAAATCTTTCTTGTAAAGGCGAATAACCAAGTGGAGGTTCTTCTCGTAAAGGCAAATAAGCCAAAGGAGGATATGTTAAATGCTTGTTTTCCAAGCCCTGACCACCGCGAAACTTTCTAAGTATGCTTTCCAGTAAATTGTGCTGAAAGGCCTGCTCCTCTTCAGTTTGTTCTAATGCTTCAATAGAGCTGGCCAAGATCACCATCAGAATAAAAGGTGCTGTAATATCCATAATCCTGAAAATAAATCAAATGATAAAGGTTATACTTATTTTCTTTCTTCATTATATATACAGTGAGATTTTGAAGCATTTTTTTCGATTTTATTTAATTTCTTTCTAACTATATTGCCCATTTAAAATAACCATAGTACATGAATGGTTTATGTGTTATTTTGCTGTGATGGCAAAATAATTGCAAAGAAATACTTTAAGTTAATATGTAGTTCCATTTCAAATAAATTAAGTTTCTATCTTTTGAAATTTGTCGATAATTAGATAGCGGACATTTTTTTGTGGTAGGAGTAAAATTTCAGAAGCTAACAAAATTGCGTAATATAAACTGCAAATAAGTTGAGACTCTTGCGATTTCGTCACACGCTATTGTATAAGCTTCACTTTACGTATAATGTAACAATTATGTAAAAGATTACATCAAAGCTACAAGGTTAGGAACAACCGGGAGCCTCTTCAATCAACTTTAGTTTATACTAATTTATTTTAGCTCGATTGTGAAGAAAGCTTGTAGCTTATCGAGTCACTATCGAGTCCGCTTCCTGGAAAAAGTACTGATGTCCTATGAGAATGTACGGTCGTGACCCCAGTGAGGCTCGAACCCGCAACCTCCGGGATGAGCGGTAGACACCAACTTTAGTCGTTTGTTTTAATACGGACACGACAGTAACGAGTTTAATGGTTGTACATGGCAACATGAGGTAACATTTAAAACACACATTGTTTTTGGAAAAAGGTAAATTAAATCAAACACATTTTGAAAGTATCGATGATGTAACACCTTTTTACTCCATTTGAAACATGCCCCTCAAACATGCTTTTAAACACAAAAAAAAATATAAAACAGCTCCTTTATTTTGCAGCTTTAGTAACGTTTTACTTTGCCAAAGTTAATGAGTGGGAAAGCCCTTTGAAGTCTACAATACAGCACACAGTTAATGAAGAAGATGTTATGATCACTTTAGCCGTATAATAAGGGAAAATGTTACAGATATAGATATTCTAGGGAGAATTCCTTGATAAATTGCAATCATGTGAAATTGACATTTCTTAATTTACTAATTTTCTTTTGAAATTTTACGGTTAATTTATTTGGATAGTATTGATCGTCAAACTATATGCATAATAAAATTATGGTCTAGGAATAAATATGTCTCAACGTGTTGGCGTATATGTCCTCAAACCTGTTATCGTACTGATATAAGCGCAAAACAAACTCATTTCTACAAAGAAGCTTCAGAAGTTTAGGGTGGAATTTTAGTAACTGACAAGGTGAAGGAACTTCGGTCCACACATGAAACTGTGTACTAGCTTGTCTTTGTTGATAACGTTATAATGCATCATAAATATCTGGAGAAATTTAGAAAAAGCAAAATGCTTTATCTTATGTCAGAAAAGCAGCTCATATCAAAAAGTTTTGACGCCTGCAGGGATTGCACTGATTGATATTCTGTCAATGTGAATGAAAACAGAATATTACATTTTGAGTCAAAAAATGTCAATATTGCTTAAAGAAGAAACAAAAATGTCTTAATTTTTAATGAAGTCTCGTGAATTAAAGACAAATATTTATTTTAAGAATTTCAACCGCACTGAAGGGACCTACAATTAAACAAGTGTTCTATCGGGAAAATCAACAAAACAATAAAGTTATTCTTAGAGAAAGAATTTTCATTGAGAAAAAGGGTGTTCAAAGATGCTGTTATGACACTAGTAAAAAATGAAAATATTTAAAGAAAGATGTCACACTTTGTGAAAATGGTACAACATATGTGCAGCTTCGATTTATTTCAAAGCCTTCACAACTGTATAAAACTGAAAAAGTATAAGACGTCAGCTTAACTTATTATTCAAAATCATATGACAAAGATATTTTTCACACTTAATGGTATTATGATAAGACTTAAACTTAAATTGTCCTGGTCACAGGAATACAACGCCACATACAGTTGTTCGCAAATATGTTTTGTATAGCAGTTTTAATAGATCTCTAGAATGACCACGAAGAAAACTAATTTGTAATTTCTCATATTAACATCACTTATTCATATGATTCATCAGTATTAGAAAAAAGTTTCTCTGTAATATTCCTTAACCCAATTCTGCACTAATTTGGCGATTTCTTTTTCCAATATTTCTGAAATTGCTTCAATTAACCCCATTTGGACATATACAATAACCATGTACATAATACTGAGTCGAAATAATACAAGAGGTTATCATTATTTTGTTATTATTATCATTATTAGTAGTAGTAGTAGAAGTAGCAGTACATTGTGTGGTCATGTAGCAGTAGCAGTAGCAGTAATAGCAAATAGTAACTTTGTTATGGTTTGACGTCGGACTAGTTTTCTATACTTTGATTAAATGTAACACGAGCACTAAACTTAACAAACAGCCTTGAGCAATTAATACGAAATAGATAACACAATTTTACCTAATAATTTTCACGAATAAACTTAAAAATGTAACAATTGTACTATCTCGTGGTGCTACTCAAACTTTGATACCAGCTACAACAAAATAGATATGTTTAAATAATTTTGCAAAGACAAACAAAAATAGTCTTAACCAGTAAGAAAGGGTATCAAACTGTTAAGACGAAACAAACATTTATTTGGTATGCCTGAATCTATGAATCAACTCGTTTGAAAAATGTAAAATTGGTTAAAAAAAACAATTACTTTGCGCATTGCTTAAGACAATCCGTTTGTATTATTAGTTTTAAAAGAGACCAAAATAGGTCAGATACGCAGTATCAATGAGACTGAAATAAACTATTAAACTGCTAAGTATCAATTTAAGTCCTTTTAATTTCTCTTGGGTGGGTTATCTGAAGGACTGGTTTCTCATTATTTGAAATCTGAGGAATGTGGTGTGTGAGAAAACATTTTAATTAGGCAAATTGTAAAAACATTTTTTTCGTTCAAAAAGGTCAACAAATGACACATTTCTTATACCATGACATTTCATACCACATACACATATATCTGCTAAACAGTGTTTGGTACGATATATTCATATGTAGTAGACATAACATTAAGTTATTTAATTTGTTTACTGCTTGGGGTGATATTTCCGGACAAGAACTATTCCCGGACACCCCCGTTTAAACGCTTTATTTTAACATATTGTTTTGATCCAGCACAAGCAATCATTCGGACCTGCTTTTTGAAAGTGAACAACACCCATTTGTTTTTGCGATATATGGCAACAAAAATGCAAAACAAACTAACTTGCACATCGTTTTTCGTAAACATGCTTGGGGAAAACGGTATAACTGCGCATGCGCATCACGCAACATTTTGAAGAGGCACTGGACGTGCACTTTAAATTGTTAGCGTTGCTATTCTTAGTCGCAGACGAACACAGAATTCAATAAAAGAACATATCAAACCTCTTAAAGTTAGGTTTACAATTTTTGCACCGAAAATGTTATGAATTATAATTAACTTTAAAAAAGACTGAATACGCTATAGGAGGTTTTAGTGTGACGTCACATCCGGGATTTTTCGTTACTAAAAATAGCCTGGCCTTTAACTGCCATATGCTGAATGTGTATCTATACAATATAGACATTATTTATCGCCAAAATAAACTAAATTCCAAAGTGTCCGGAAATGTATCCTGTACTTAGGTTAAAAACATACCATAAAATATACCCCATCGGGGCCTCATTTAGTATAACGGAAGTTGTCGCAAAGCAAAAACGTAAATATAGTCTTGTGGAGGATGGGATGAGGTATGTATGGTGAACATTTGGTCCAGTTTTGCTAAATAATAACCCGGCGGCTTTAGGTAAATTGTCATTTTCGTCCGGAAATATGACTCTAAGCAGTATATGTTGTTATATTACCCTTCAAAATTGTCACATTGATTTTCGGTAAAGAACGAAGCTTAAATTGTAGATGTTTTGAAAACATGTTCGAAATGAAATATACTGAGTTATTTCCTTTATCGACAGATATAAATGATATTCTAACACGACCAGCGAATAACCTACATACATATAGAACAAATTCTATTTGGGTTATTCTGCAATAAACCGACCTTGAACGACGCTGCGCGCGCATCGTGTTTCGGCTGTTCAATTTATCTGACATGTAGAGGATCTTACATGGCCAACTGTGGATGATTTGGTTGTCCCGACCAGAGGTATAGCGGGGGGATCCAATGAATGACACACGTCCAGTTAACTAATGTTAGGATACCATTTACACTGACTTTATTTATTGTTTTGTTGTTGTTGGTTTTTGTTTACGCAGTGACATCATTTTTCAAAAGAAACTATGACGTCATTTATCTATACTGGTTACCAATATGTTTCATAACTTGAAGCGTTATTGCGTCCCCTGAAAATTCGAACCATTTCTGAAAATGAAATTCCTGTTACAATTACTTGAAAAAAAATAAGTTTTTTCTTTCTTATGAGACTGTAGTTTACGTTCATGAAAAATCTGAACACCGCCTATACATCTTTCATGAATGAAAGTCACGTTGAAATACTCTTTACAGCGTTCGCGGGAGGAAACATCTAGGTGCGTAGCACGCAAGTGTAATTTACGTTCGATGAAAACAGTTCTCTCATTTTCTTCAAATGATGTTTCAAATAAGTCGTGTTAGAATCGAAATAATAAGTATCCAAGTTAAGTTTATGGTAGAATAACGCTCGTTTGTCGTTCTTATGCGTCATAATTCTTACGCATAAGAACTCCAAACTCGGGTTATTCTACGATAAACCAAACATGGATACATATTATTTCTTAATTATACCTTCAGAAAATAGGATAGTTGATATTCAATAGGAAAATGTAGTAGATGAAACGTTGTAATATAATTTGGCTATGGCTATGACTTTCTTAATTATCTTAATTATCTAAAGAGAATTAGTAATTGATGTATTTCTTAAAGCTGCTCGCTCTCAGATTTTGGTAAAAAAATAAAGTTCCTCAAACTCCATGTAAATAACGTATTTTAGAATATATGGTCATATAAAAAGGCTCCAGTATAAATTCATGTCGCGTATATCTGTAAATTTCAAAAAATACGCTACCAAATTCAAAAGCTTTTGAAATTCCAATATGAACATATAGTGTAGCGGTGCCGTGTAACCAACCTTTTCAATCGATTTCTGCAAACTCCTACCTAGAGTTTTGCTTATTTTTTTCATTCTAACCTTTAGTTTTATATTTATGAATAGGAATGTCAATTTATTTCAAAAATATTGTTTTAACGGTAACTGAGAGCGAGCAGCTTTAATGTTAAGATTGTCGCTTTGAACTGTAAAATCACATTAAATATTTGGTAAATTATTACAATTTTCGAATGTATGTTTAGACTTTAGCTATTTTCTTTTTATTATTAACACTTTGTCGTAATGTTTTATATACAAATCTAAAACTTTAATAATTTTTTTTGAAAAGCAGTTAATTTTCATTTTTTTAACTGATGTTATATCATAAAAAGAGGAAGGAAAACATATTACTAACATCCCCATCAAAACAAATTATTTTCTCTATAGAATATAGGTGAAGTTTAAAGTGCATCTTGAATGAATTGTTTTTCGAGGTATTGTTCTTACAGAAAATAAGGCTAATAAAAGTCTCGAAAATAAAGGCATGGTACAGACATATTGAAAACTGAGACATACATTTTGTACCAATTGGTGTTCTACGTCCTATTATCTAACTGCGTTCTGTCTCTAAAATTATGCTATTTTTACCTTAACCTAGCTTTTCAATTCAATAGCCAGATTCAGGCACAGTGTATAAATTATATACAGGTATTTTTCTTTGATAACACATACCGATGTTTGGAATGGGAATTTTGTGACATAAATGAATTTTATGATAAACACATTGATTTTTGGAATGGGAATTTTTTCTCATAAATGAACGTTATGATTAACATATTGATTTTTGGAATGGAATTTTCTCTCAGAAATGAAGTTAATGATTAACAATTTGATTTTTGGAATGGGCCGTTCCTCTAAGAAATGAACTATATACAACGAACGAGACATTTCGACATTGATTTATAATAATTATCGAAACTGAAATGTTAGAATTAGAGCGAATTAGTTGGATATTGAACTCTAAAAAGCAATCAAAATAGATTGCTAATCAAGATAATTGCGCAAATAACCTTGTGCCACGTCAGATACTTTATAACACACTTGCTAATTCAATAACGCAATAAAAGAAACATTCAATTGTGCTATTTTAGTCATGTAATACTTTTTCAAGGCGTATGATACTAAGGGGTTCAACCATCAAGCACAAAAAACTTAAAGTATAAGTGTCATGTTACCTGTTACTTTAAGTTTCGTATGTCCTGTTATTTTTGAAAACACGTTGAATAATGTTAATGGTCAGTAATAAACCATTTATTTTGAATAAAAAATACTTCCTGTCATCCTTGCAGGTCGATAATTATTACGAGATGGTCCCTTCTCCCTCGTGAGATATTTCGTCTGCCATTTACATGTATTAAGAAGAATTAATAACCCTGACATAACACATCGTACATAATTTTATCTAGACGTAATATTTAATTGCCTCACTATAGACGGGCTACTATAAAATTCTCCTTACTGCTAATCCTCTATATTGCCCATGGGATGAGGGATGCATATGGAAGGTATAGGATTTTGTGTTTAATATGTACAACGTATTTTAGTGCGAAAAGAAGATGCATTGGAGTTCTTTCCTTGGTTTTCATCTCATTTTCGTTTTCATTTCTTTTTGCTGGTATGTTTGTTGCACTGTGTTTGAATATTTAAACCTGGTTATAACGTTGCAGATTGAGATAGGAAATGTAACAATGCTATTGCATCAGATACAATGTACATAATGTTGTTAGTTTCAGTTCAATAACAGAACCGAACAGAACAGAATAACGCCACGTGTTTGATGACATGGAGAACGCATGGTCAAAATTTATGTTCAAACCTCTTTTCCTTATATTACATTATTTTAGCTAATATAAAACGATGTATTTTTCATATCAATACACAGAGTAGCTTTCCTTTGTTTTTTAACTAATATCGCCACTTTAAAAGACGGATGAAATTAACAGGGAAAGGTGCAGGTCAGATTTGTGATTCTTGTGAAGCTTTTCACATGTGGTAGAAAAAAATGTAATTTATTGTTGCCCGCTATCTCTACATTCATTTCATAATTGTGAATGTTGGCATGACGGCCTGTGGAAATTAATTTGTTATCCAACCCGGTATTTTAAGATTAATGCATGTGTAAAACGAAACAATGAAACAGTTGGCAAAATATCAAATTTTGTTTAAATTGCGAAATTAATCATAAAAGACCAACCTTCATCTTTTTACGTATATCTACAAATAATTCGATGGAAATCTTCTCTAGAAATTACTTTCTGGTTAGATTAAATTAATGAACCTCAATTTAATCACTCAGATTTTAAGAAATGCGAAATGTCACGGGCTCATTTGCTAACATATTGAATTAAGTATATACATTTGATAGAGAGAAATGGATTAATAGACTTGTACTCATTTTCTATACATCATGAAATATTCAATTGACTTTTACACTTTTATGCGCCGTACTGTGAAAGTCTCCTCTGAGCTTTAGAGGTAAAGGTGTTGGGTTTTTTATTGTTTTTAAATCATTTTAAAGTTGAAAACAAATAATAACCATAGAATAAAGCATACATAATATGTAATTATTCATATCTGTACATACCGTAGCCATAATGTTCGTTTGCAGTTGTTAAACAACGCACAGTGAATAGAATTCGCACTTTCGACTTATTAATAATTAGAATACATCGTTCAGAGGAGCGTAAGGCATGTCTTCCTGGCTGTTAATGCACTGTACTCGCGATATTAAAAACAACCACAATAAATATTCACATAATGATCAGGCAAATGCCTATCTGTGTATCAGTCTTACATCTCTTACAAAAAAAATATATATAATATATCAGTGCATGTTTATCCAAAGCCTTAGTCAAGAATATTTCTTGCATATTATCTAAATGTAGACGATGCTTTGTAAATAACACTTGAGACGTACCAACAAACAATGAAAAGTTTAATTGTTCGATACAATAGTTCTTAGCGTGTATTTCCTAACATAAATTGAGACGTTTTACTCTGTCGCCAGTCCCTTGAGACTAAATCTAATCTGCCATTGTTTCACAGAGAAACAAAAAATCTTGACGTCAGACATATGATGTAATCCAAAGCCATCTAGATGGATCTCACTTTATTTCATGTTCATTACCGCGCAAAGTTAAAGATAATAAATGTAATTTAAAATTTCGTAATGTTCCCAGCTGTAAATAGACCGCTGAGGAATCTTATTGGAATTGCAGACACATAGCGTATTGAATACATTTTCAATGATACTTTTTGTGAGCAGAGTTTCTTGCATAGGAATGTATGAATGCATTGCAGAAACATCAGAAACATTACTTTTATGACGTTTGATATATTCCCTGTACGGTAATTTACTTTTTTTCAGCTTAATGTCCAATGGTTTTGTGATATGATTATAAGCACGCTTGTTAAATTACAGTTCACTCAGTAAGAAATGACCACACATCTGTATTAAAAATATTCATGTATTTGACAATAATGCGTATAAGTGTTGTGGGATATTCATTGTATTTGCTGAAAAATTTTACCTTAATAAAACGTAGATGTAATGCAAGAAGAAAAAGCAATAGAAACACAATGAAGATACAAATGTCTAACAAACACGTTGTAGGTATTGTTTGACTTTTATTTTATCTTGTTCAAACTGAATTACCTTCAAGAATACTTTAAAAAAAAAGCATTTTACACTTATTTATATTCATTGTCAAATGAATACTAAAATAGTAATGACAAAATATATGATTCTGTATACACATAGGACTATAACAGTTTATATCTATAGAATATAGGTGAATACGGTAAAATGATTTCCTAGCAACTGTAATTCAAGCATTTGTACAGGCGGGCATCGTTGCAGGGAAGAACCAGCACTAGATTCACATCCGCCATCTTTCTCACATGGAGACGAGCATGGTCGGTTGCAAAGCTCGAGCCTATGTCCCGCAATCAATGAGCGAATAATTATATAATTTGCCTTTTATAGCATTTGTTCTTGCGTTCACTTTAATGCATTTGAAACCTTTTTTGAAAATACAAAGATATGTTTCGTTGTGTATAAAAAGTGCAATTGTATTCAGGTATGGTCGTTTTCCGGTTCATCTAACATATTAAGTTATTAACACTATAGCAGCTTAGGTCTTGCTTCAGGGATGTAACTATTTGAATAGCATAAAAGAACATTCTCTATTTGCGTATTTTTGACATCATAGGTTATAGCATGACGGAATGTTGCGTTAGTATTAGCTATTAGTGCATCAGAATGTGCGAATTACGTTTTCACTTACAATGTCTTACCATATGGTCTTTATCAAGTTGATGTTGTAAATGAATGCTTTTGAAAAGCTACAGTAACTGATGGATAATATATAATTTATATGTTCTTCTGAGTTTTTGTATAAGTGCTATCACGTTTGGGAGAAAAAAAGATAAAATTAACCTGTCGTTTCCGACTTTTTCTAACAAAACAAGTTTACAAATAGTTTGATTTAAGTTAAGACAATATCGACATGAACATGAGAAGCGAACAGTTCAAATCAAATCTAAAGAGAGAAAAGATTGACATGTCAGAAGAAAAAATGATTCAGTGTTTAAATTTCACTGGAAACATCAGTAAAGAGAAGCTATTATGTTATGTTTCCATTATTGCCTTGTCTTTTTTGTATGAGGCGATTCGCGAATATCAAAAATTCGTTGAAACGTTTATAAGACGATAAAACAATTTCGTTTGTGAGCTAAAATTTAACTAACATATTGCAAAAATGACTTGGGGGGGGGTTGGGAGGCTGCGTTTTTGGGGGAGGTGGCATTGTTTGAATTTTGTTTTTGTGCAGGAAATAAAGTTTACCGTAAAGAACAATATTAATGAAAGTTTTTTCCTACATGAAGTAAAATTGATTTTAATTATGACACAGATAAATTGAAAAATAAATAAAATTGATGCTTTAGACTATGACAACTATTTAATTGATATGCACGTAAATTTGTTTGAAACACGACAAAGATTTAAATTAATGTTTAAATATTCAAACTATTTAATTGTACACGAAATAAAAGTGATTGAAATATGGTAAAGGTTAATCGTACTTGAATTTTAAAGATAAAGGTTCAATGCACACGAAGTAAAATTTATTTTAAATATGGGTTAGATAAATCGTACGCAAAAATGAATTGATTTAATATGGTCCTGAAAATTTCTTCGAATTGTTTTAAAGCGTTATAGAATTCATCTAAATATGATAAGTAACAAGCAAGAGACAAATCAAAAAGATGTTAGATACCTTTATGATACCTTTACCTTTCTTATATAAGCAGTGCTTGAAAAAAAAAATAGTAAATGAACGACCGAATAGTCACCAGCTAGTTTACTTAAATAATGTTTCAAATAAAATAAAATGATTTAAATCATATCTTATATGTTGATAAATTACAGAAAGCATATTTCGACTAAAATTATCTTACTCTATAATAGATCAAAAATTTAGTATAAATACAAAAAAGTTAATTTTGAGAAATTACAGTATTTTAGAATATAATTCAAGTTAACAGTATTTAACGATTGAGCTTGTTTACAAAATGTTATTTACCTTCCAATAAAACATGTGTACTCAAGCCTCTAAAATATGGACAATTTTTATCTTTTATCTTGTTCATTAGTCCTTTTCAGGTTTAAAAAAATGTTACCTCTTTAATATTTTGCTGCAAATCCAGTAAATATTATCTTGTCCCCTTTCAATATTTTGTCCAGTCCAATAACGGGTAGCAATGCTTTCATGAACTATGCGCCACTGTTTTGTAGCTGTGCATTGATAGATTTTTCCAGTTTGAAGCGCAAAGCTTCCCCTTTTTCCAATAGCCAAGAGTTATAGCCGTTTAAACCTGCTCTACCTACACTGCATATAGCTCTCGCTTATATACCACCAGCGTAGGTCTTATAAACACCTTTGACATCAATTGTCGATTATAAATAGAAAAAGGAATACAATATCAACATGCGCTGAAAACGTCATAACATTGTAAAGCCATCATCTGGTTCAGATTTTCAAAATTTTTGGTGTGACATACGTACATAAATTGAAGGAATAACACAATGAAAAAGTACGATGCCAGCAAAGTGGCACCGAAATACCTTTTATTGTGCTACTTACGAAATATTATTTTCATTTACGAAGAGTTTTTCATGGAAAAAAATTAAATGAAAAATATATTACGTAGTAAAGAAAAATATAATTTAGTAATTAATGATTAATGGTGCGTGAAAACAAAGTGTATCAGTTTGCTTTTAACCAATTTAAAACGTGTCATAACGACGTCCTAGCCCTTACTTCATTTAAACGAAAGGTAATTCGTAAAAATGAAATTATATTTCATCATGTTTACAATATAATAAATTCTAACACGACCAGCGAAGAACCTACATACATGTAGAACAAAATCTGTTTGGGATATTCTGCAATTGAACGACGCTGCACGCGCATCGTGTTTTGGCTGTTCAATTTACCCGACGTATAGAGGATCTTACATGGCCTACTGTGGATGACTTGGAGCAAAGCGGGGTGATCCAATGGATGACACACGTCCAGTTAACTTGATTAATGTTACGATATCATTTACACTGACTTTATTAACTGTTTTGTTGCTATTGTCTTTGTTTACACAGTGACGTCATTAATCAAGAGAAACTGTGACGTCATTTATCTTTACCCGTTACTAATATTTTTCGTAACTTGAACCGTTATTGTGTACCCTAAAAATTCGAACAATTTCTGAAAATGAAATTCCTGTTACATTTGCTTGAAAATTATTAAAGTTTTTTCTTTCTTATGAGACTGTAGTTAAAGTTGATGAAAACTCCAAACGAGGGTTATTCTACGATAAACCAAACATGGATATATATTATTTTTTAATTATACCTTCAGATTAATTAGACATATCTAAATTAGCTAAAGATGTATCTTATATCACTCCATGGTACACCGTAGGTTTGCTTAAATCCGAAGTAACATTATTTATTCACGGATGTTTAGCCATTGTCTAAGGTTGATCGGGTTTTGCGCTTAAATAATTTGAAATAGAATTTCGGAAACTATTATTCCTGGGCCAGTTGTTTCGTCTCATTACGCAACATCTTGCATGGACTATTTCTCTGTACAGTTTCATATACTTTCTTGGCTACATTTCCCGTTCCAGCATTGAACCTTACCAATGATAGTTTAAATGTTTAAAAAAAATACTCGCTCGAACATTATTTATTGAAATTCATAAGTTCAGGTTAATTTCAAAACGAAAAGCACGGGGTTCACAGCGTTTGATTGTTCTAATTCTGGTTGTTTCATCAGAATTTCACCTGACGAAAGTGTGTGGGAGACTACTATACGTGGCTGAATTCAGTGCGTCATCACCTAAACATAATGCTTTAACTGTGAAGCGGCATTTTCCCAAACACTTAGCGAACGCTGTCATTCTATTTTACCTGAATCACATTGTGAACATACAGTTTAACAATGACAAGTTACCTTGCATCAATAACATCATAGTGACTGTCTGATTATTGTTTTTTTTTTAACAGATTAATTTGAAATTAAACGAAAACAGAAGACAGCTCGTGTACTTACTGCTTTCCTAACATACTAGAAAACAAAACGCTCAACAATCTCAGTAACCGTATTAAGTAAACTATAGGAACCTCTAGTCAAGATGAAATTACAATTGGATTGAAACGCATGTCTTTTACACTAGAAGTATATGTGTTTCAAAGGGACAAAGTGTACGGGTACATGTAAGAATGTCAATTGTATCGTAATTTTCGAACAATAGGCCGCGGCTTATATGTATGAAAAAGATAAATTTCCGTAGATGCGGCCTATGCGGCGAAGCGGCCTATACGAAATTTTGATTTTTTAAATTGGTATTTTTAGTGCACAGAGTGGGAATTTTAGGTTCTATATACGCTTTTTGAAAACAGTATACCAAATTGAATACTTCCCAACCCATTAGGTCTACATGGGTCAATTGACTACCATATAACACTGCATATCATCAGATAAGCGGGAGTGATAAATCATACCTTAACTGTAATACAAAAACGCGAGTACCGTTTTAAACGCCCGGACATATACACGAAATTCGGCGTGTCGGCCGCGGCCAATATGCCGGAGCGGCCTACACGTTCTGTTTTGTTTCTAAAATCGTTAAATATAGGAGTGCTGCAAATTAAGTGATGCGGCCTATTTTCCGTAAATTACGGTTTAGTAATTTTGTTTTTACCTTACATATACATGTACTACCTATAATATTTGCATTTCTCTTTTTGTTCATTCTTATATTGACCGTATGAATCGATCTCTTGAATATGTATGAAACTGAAGAAATCGGATATTTATAGCCTAAAATAGCAACATGAGCGTTTCTAGATCGAAACGCCTGTGATTTGATCCCCCGTTAGTGCAAGGCATTTAAAAAAAAATAGTATCTTGGGGAAAACACCTTGATTTCACATGTCTCTCTCTCTGTCTCTCTGTCTGTCTGTCTCTCTCTCTGTCTCTCTCTCTGTCTCTCTCTGTCTCTCTCTCTCTGTCTCTCTTGTCCTTCCTGTCGGTCCGCCGTCCTCTCTTCTCTCTCTCTCTCTCGCCTCTTTCCTCTCGCCTCTCTCTCTCTCTCTCTCTCTCTCTCTCTTCTCTCTCTCTCTCTCTCTCTGTCTCTCTCTCCGATTCCATATGTAGTAAGTTTTAATAGCGCTTAATCGAAGACGTAAGAAATTGTAAAATTAGACTAAGAATGTCTAGAATATAACAACTTCACCAGTACTGACTGCTCACCCACACTTAAATTCACCTGTATATTTAAGATATCGGAAAACTCTCAGATGAAAGCTATATTTCAGCTACGTGCATTATGTGTATCGGTTTAACTTAGTGAAAATAACGAAATACATAACAGAATATGTGCTTAGAGTTTTATTACTTTCTAACTTAATGACATCGTATCATATTTAATACCCTTGTGAATTCATTGAACAGAAGCAATAAGCGTTTTAATACGTTCTACAAATTTACTTATTCTCCGATACAAATCAATTTATAAAACTATGACTTGAGCTTAAAGAACAAGAAAGTATGGGGGCGATTAGTTTCAGCTATATCCCTTCGCAAAGAAATTTTCCGCCGACTTAAGATCAAGGAATTGCTGCTTTGCCTATTCCATGAGACTGCACCTCTGTGCACGCTTATTTACCAGGAACACTAAACAAATACCTAGCCGGAACACCACTTTCAGCAGCAAAAACTACATATAGTAAACACACTGTCAGTAAATAGAACGAACTCTGGATGAAGTAAAGAGAACAAAAAAATGTAATACCATTTGGCAGATGCAGTACATTATCATGTTTTACGTGCATCTTTGCGAACGCATATAAGAGCAAATAAAAATTATACATGTCTTCCCTTCCAATTGACATAAATTCGCAACTTGAATTACAAACTTTTGACAAGTGGTGATTTATAATGAAAAGAAAAACTTACAAAAGGAATGGTGTAAGTGATAGGACTATGTTAACCTCTTTGAAAGATCAAGGTAAAAAAAAATTAAAAAATGGTTTCTTACACATTTCCGTTTAGTCCTGTCCCGGAAGTTATATATTTCGTTTGTCCTTTTAATTAAATTTGGCTACCATTTTTCCACAAAGACTGTGCAGAGGATGCAACGAAACGCTGAATCACCCTTAATATTAAGCGTAAAAAGAGATCTTTCCGGCAAAAAATCTTTAAAAAGCTACATGTAGCAAATCAGTCTCATGACTATGTTTTGGTTTTATGTCATCATTTTTAAAGGTTTTCCGACTGTACTCACGAATTTCCGCAAGTAATCGGGTACCAGTCATCTCCCATTTCAGAACTTAAAGTTCATGTGAATAGAAACTACGTTATCGACAGGAAATTATACATTTAAACATTTAATTAGAATTGTGATACTGAAAATATCTCACTATTATATCATATCTGTAGGCATTGAAGAAATGAAGTGCTACATTATACGAACTTCGGCAGTAAGACATGTGCTCTAGAATTAGCATTATATCAGTTATTCTTAGACTTAAAGGTCTCTACGATTGATAACACAACTATTTATTCTGTAACCTTGTTTAACACTTATTTCATTTCGGTAGGCGTAGACTACCAGACATTTTGTTCATCAGTATCTATTGGTTATCTATGAAACGTGTGCATCATATATGAATAATATACTATAGTGTAGAATACGGCTATTGTCTTTTGTTTAATCTTTTCTTTGAATTTCTATTACATGTAAAAGTGCTTTTTTATTTTGTATCATTCTTCAGAATATCATTGTTTAAAGTAGGAGAGAAATTAATTGTGATATATTTATCAGACTGTGAATGTGAACAAATAAAACCTTCCTTATGGCATTATTGAACGGCAGAATCGAGAGCCTGTTGCGACCGATATATATGACCGGACAAGAAGTTTTTAAATTTTGAAAAGAGATAGAAGTCGCATGGTGACAGGTTTTAGGAATAAGGAGGATGTGGTAACACAGTAACTTTCTCCGACATCAAAAATGATGCTCTCTGTCAGAGGTGTGCGCTGGGGCAATGTCATGCAAAAGTCAAACAAGTTTGAAGTCTGTGACTGGACAATGTTTCTCGTAGTGCTTTTTCATCATGTTCAATACCACATTGCACCTGAATTGCTATACCTTCACCAGAGAAGAATGCGGAATACAAAACCTTTTCACTTAAGTGCGTTTGGCAACTGTTGGCCTCTTATCATGTTTGGCGGGCCCATATTTTGCGCGGTTCAAAATAGTGTACCAAGGTTTCCTCTAGATTGACAACATTTACAAATTGCTTTTCGTCATTATTTGGAAACATCTTCAGTAATTATTGACGGTTCCAATACGGACCTTATTTCGGTCTTCAGTCAATAGGTGGGGCACCTACCTAGCAGAAATCTGCCAAACTATCACGATTTATTTAGAATGAAATGAACTCTTGATAGTGACACACAAACAATGCCTGAAATAACAAAAATGTGCAATATGCCATAAATTAGATGCCGTTTCAAAAATAACATATCAGACAACTTTTCAAATAAATATCATCTTTCATACAACACATGTGATTGTTGCATTGCTTTTGAAGATGATAGTGTGAGTTTTTTTGGTTTAATGTACCAGGAACACTTTAAATACTCATAAATACGAAATGAATTTACGGGTAGATTAATGATAGAACTGTTTTCTGTTAATCTAAACCAATGTTGACCTATTTTTTTACAAATTTTTCTTCGTTGAAAAGCTTTGTCAGAAAGTGTCTCGTATTATATTGCAACATCATTGAAAAAGATACTCCGCAACGTTATGGATGTTATGATTTCGTACAAATAACGGTTAATTTCGCTGATAAGACCCCTTCGTTGATGTAAGAGCTACCGTGTACAAGTCATTTTACATTGGCATTGTCTGTTACAATGTTACAAAAGAACTGAATTCAAGAACAGTTCAACAGCTTTAAAGGAACTTTTGTTGATGTTGTTGTTGTTTTTTTGTTGGTGAAGATGTTTTTATTTCTTTTAACAAACAATTACCGAGCCATTATTCTAGTCCTTTAATGGTTGTTTCCTCGTGAATGAAATATAGATATACTACACAATAATGATTTGGCAAGGAAATAGTTCAGTCATATATTAACAAACAACAGATTAGTTTTACTATAAAATTTTGTTAGATTTTTTATATCATTTATCACTTTAGACGTATGTGTTTATTGAAATTCTAATTAATATATTCGTTGCTTACGTCATAGAATAAGGAATGTATCAACCTTGCAGACGGTCCCTTCCTTCTATAACAATTATTATTATTAAGATATTGTTCACTTCTCTCAAATAGCAAACACAGTAAATAGTCAGGGTAAGAAGAAAAAAAAAATGATTATTTCAGTAGATTTAATTGAATTGATAAACAGAAATTACTGACCATGGAAAAACTTCCGTTTTATCGGTAACCTGGGAATATTTCTGAATCAATCCTTTAATTTAGCCTTTAGCACTACAGTGTATTGATGTGCCACAAAATGATTATGAAATATGATCGAGAGAAACGATGAAAATCACAATAAAGAAGAAGCAAAAACGGTTTACAAAAAATATCGTACACCAAGGAGCATTTCATAATTGACTTACAGCAATTATATTAACAAAATAGAAATATCAATGTCAGTTGAGACAGTGCTTAAATTGAAAAATTAAGTGGTTATTTTGAATCTACTTTTCAAACATACCAAGTTACCAAAGAATGATTAAATGTAGTTTGTTAACTAAATATTAAAAGAAATCTTGTTGAAAAAGGCATGCTTTTCAGAAAAGAATCTCGTTACAAAATTATTTTGTCTAATTGATAGAAAACATATGAAAAACATATGACTGATATGTACAAACTATATTGAGCATTTCATTTAGTCTGAAAACCAGTGTAAATAATAAGTAGATATATTCAACAGTTTCGCTGTATCATAGGAGACAGACATATTCGTTCAGTTCAAATTAGCTATGTGAAATGAATCTGTCGCAAAACGTTTGAATTAACGAAAGGTATGAGGTCGAAAATAAAAGCAATTTCAATTTATCCCAATTTACAGATTTCATTGCAATTCATCTGAAAGAAGCAAACTATTGTATTCGTACTTAGAATTTTGCTATATATGTCATGAAATGTAGCTGTTACTGATATGTCGTCAGTTTTGTATGCTCGATTAACAGATTCCTTGGTTTGAAATCTTAGTTTTTATTTCAGATATTCATCAACCGCATATATAAAATTGATTGTAAAGAAGCACTCAACCGATTGGTCAAAATTTATTTTTCTGAAAGCAATAGTCTCTAATACACGATTTGTAAAAAGAAATATGATTTAAAGCAGGTTTTTAATGTCTTTGTTAATTGAATGTACTCTATTTGTTCCAGGAGCTACAGTAAACATATTTTATCTTTTCATTCGTAGACATGACAGCATGTTGCCCTAACCGTCGTCAGTCAAAATATTTACACCAAAAGTCAACTACACCAAAAGTCAACTAATTTATTTTAACATTTTTATTCATGGATTACAATTTTTTATTGGGAGATTGTGTATGCTAACAAGACTGTATATGTTAATAAAACTTCTGGATAACGTCAATAGGATTTCATCACCTGAAAACAATAATCAAGGAACACCTGTTTGGTGTAACAATATAACAATATTTCAAAATTATCCCCGGAGCCATCAGTAGTAAACAGTCTACGCAGCTAAGAAAACAGCTGCTACAGAGCCCGAAAAAGATACAAATAATTTCCAAAGAATTTAGATTTAAAGTCAGACAAAATACATGTTCCTGTAATCCCTGTATTACAAATTCACTGTCCGATTGTTTTTCCTGTACATTTTTACAGCTACCTATAATTGATTGATTCCAGGCTCCCAAAAATTACAAATAATTTGCCTTGGATAACGTTTGTAATACTGAACACAAATGAATCATAGCAGTCCTCAGACTTCTTATTTTACCGACAATAATTGACCCCTTTCAATTACCAGCACGCGTGTACAGGGGTAATTCACGAGGCATTTTTCTAGAACAAAACGGGTTTAATTATATTCTTGACTGCCTTTGAACCCAAAGAGGTTGATGAAGAGTCAAGCACAAGCGGATGTGATTTCTGTACAAAATATAGGAAGCAATTCTGTATTTCATTTTACGTTGAATTCAAGGACGACGTGCGGTACACAAAGTGGCGTGTCCAATCGTAGTTCGTGTTTTTAAGGTTCAATAATGCATTGCTCCGCGAAAGACGTATTAGAATCGAACTAATTAAATAATATTAATTAACATTTATCTATATCTTATCATTCAATAAATACAATCAGCCGACGCACTTGTGATTGAATTACAACGCATTCGAGCTATAGTTTTCTTAAAGAAAACTTGTGTTAGATTTTTTCACAGTCTTTTTAGTTAGCTTATTCTACTTCTCACAATCTTTCTTTAAATTGTATTATAATGTTGATCTATAGAAGAAAACAGTGTGTTGACATTTGAAATAGAGGGAGCTGCTCATATTATGGTGTACTCAGAACCTATTCAGTTTTGCCTAAATTCCTGGCTTGTCCTGTGACCTAAGTATTTCATTGAGAATGATTTAAATGACAATACGAATCTTCTTTAATGAAAGTAATACTATTTCATTCGGATAAAACGCAATCCTCTGTACAGGAACTAGACAAAAGTGTTATTGGAAGTACCTACTTTTTACAGTCAGTTAAACCGATTGTAGATTTGTTAAATTATTTCTAAAACTTACAGGGAGGCCGATTATCGAAAATCAGTACTAGATGTGTATTTTCCGTAAGAAAAAATGTAATCTTTCACGAATAAAACTAAGTCCTAGGTAGCAGGAAATAAATTTACTAGTAGTGAATAAAGTACTCGGCGTTTATCACTCGATTATCGGGTTATAATTAAAATTAAAAGTGTAACAGAAATATTATACAAATATTGACAAACATTCCTCAAATTTACAGTTTTATTGCTTGCATAAATGTATGTGTTCACTTTCACACTCGTACAAGGCAGCGTATTTTCTCTCAAATGAAAACACATTTGTCGAAGTTCGCTTTAAGTTTTTACAAACTATACCTATCACTGAAGGTGATGAAAATCTTGGTGTAAAACGATACCAGTTCATTGAACGGCCTGCGTGTTTAAATCTACCATAGGGAACCAATTAACAAAGCTGTTCACGCCTTAAACAGGAAAGGGGAATATATTATGAACTTTCAAGTTTCATGTGGAATGTTTGTGACTTAAAATCCCAGGATCACTTTGAATTTACTGATACAGTAACATAAATGTATTGATAGGATTTTGTTAGAACCATGTTCTATTCACTCTAAAACAAAGTTGACATACAGTGTATGCTTTCCTTTCGTATTTAAGTTGTTTCTTAAAAATAAGAGTTGCCAGAAACTCTTTTTTATGTTTTGCGATATCTGCGAAAAAAATACTGCACTATGTTTCTAATATGTTCTTATTGATTTAAAAAGCAAAGTTAGGAATGTGTTTGGAACACATAAAGGTCATTCTGCCAGTAACACATCTTTTTTGATAAAATGAGAGCTACTTGTAAATGTGATCCTGGGACTTTGAGCTAATGAAAACACGCATATTATTTTGACATTTCTGCTTACATCAGCTACAAATGTTGAAGAACCCTGGCTTTAAAAGAGATTGGTTCATTGAACGAACTGCTTTTTTTAATCACCGACAGAGATACAACTGACAGAGCTGTAAAGAAAAATTGAAACAAAGCAGATTACGATCGAACGTCACAGGTCCACGAAGGACAAAATGTCATAGTCATTTTGCATCATACTATATTGCCATTACTCGATGTTTAAAAAGACATATTACTTAAAGCACGGTTTCAATGTCTTTGTATATTTTATGTACTCTGTCTGTTCCAGCAGCTACAGTACATATCTCCATTTTATCTATTTATTCATAGACATGACAGCTGGTGTCGGAGCGAATAAATTGTTGCCTTAAGTGTCGTCAGTCAAAATAATTACTCCAGAAGTCAACCAATCGGGCATTACTATTTTGGATTTATTCTAACATTTATTCTCTATCTTTGCGTTCATAGATTATAACTTTTTATAGGATGATATGGAATGCTAAATACTGTACACGACTGTATAGGTTAATGAGACTTCAGGATAACGTCAATGGGGTTTAATTATAATAAGAAGTAAGGAACACCTGTTTCATTGTTTTACTTTATTTCTTAATACTATTTCAAAACATTTCCCTGAAGTATCAGTAATAAACTGTCTGCACAGCTTAGAAAACAGCTGCTGCAGAACCAGCAAATAAAACAAATAATTGCTAAATAATTACAATTTAAAGTCAAGAATGCAAGACAAATTAATACTATCTCTTGTGATTCCCTTTGTTTTCCTATACGTTTTTATCCTTCCAAAATAGCTAAATTGATCCACTCAATGTTCCAAAAATAACAAAGATTTGTCTTTGATGCTATTTGCAACAGCAAAACACAAAATATCAAAACTGTATGAATCATTGTAGATTTTACAGACCATAAATGAGCCCTTACAATTGCCAGCACGCGTGTACAGGGGCAATTTACAAGGCATTTTCCGAAACAGAACAGGTCTATTATCTGATGCCTTAAGATTTAAATGGAGTTGATGAAATTTCTAACGCGAGCGGATGCATTTTCCTATGTAAACATATAGGAAAAATCCTGAATGATATTTTACGATTTGTATGTGCTCCAATCGTATTTCATGTTTTGAAGTTCAGTCACTGTGATGTACTGCTACGCGTTAAATAGAGCTCATGGTAGTTATATTTTTAAAGGGGCACTCCCTACATCTAGCAGATTATATTCTCGAAACATAGATGATGTGTTTAATGATCGTAAAATGATAAATACATACAATTTCAAAGAAGAACATATGGCGAAAAATGTCTTATTTTACCATAATTAATCAATATAGTCTTTTTGTAATAAATCGCATCCATCCATTAATTGTACAACAACAACTCTACATACACAAATTATATAATGTCTTACGGTACATGATTTTATCGATAATGACTGGGAATGCATAGCTGAAACCTTTAGGTTAAGTTATAATACTTTCAAAGATTCTATTGTTTTTGTTTTGGAGGTTATTTAGTTTGGCATCAGATATAGGGTATATTCCTTTAAAGGAAATGACGTGTTAGAATCGTAAAAAAATATGTCTCTATTTTTGCTCGTTGAATAAAATACAGTCAGTACTTCAGATGCGAAATATTAAATTACGTTCTCGTAATTGTAATAAACCGGACCATCCTAATCGCACTCGCATTCGTAACTGTAAATGTACAACTTATTTCGCTTCAATTTCCAAGCATATTTGGTAGAAAGGATTGTTATCGCGATGATTAATGAGAATACTGAAATTTACACGTAGATATTGTCTTCCTTAATAATAAAATAAGGAGAAACACTTGTGGTGTGGGCGGCTCTTTATGTGAGTGACTTTTTCAGACGTCTGTATGTATCAACCCTTCCAAAAACATAAACACAATGTATAAGAAATTTTGTAGCTGTGACTTGAAAGATGTAACAACAAGGTTAATGTAATCATGAATTGTGTCGAACGTTTATAACATTTTAAAATAAACCACCAGATATCTTGAATAAATATAACACATGTGAAGTAATTAAAACATATTATCTAACATACAACGATAGGGAAGTTATAGTACAAATAATGGTGAATTTCGCCGGTAAGACATCTTACATTTTAATATATGTATAAGAGCAACAAGTAATTTTACGTCCACAGTGCCATTGGAACTTTAAAGTATATTAAAGCTGCTCGCTCTCAGACTTTGGTAAAAAAAATAGTTCTTTAAACTGTATGAAAATAGCATATTTTAGAACATATAGTCAAATAAAAAGATTCCAGTATAAATTCCTGTCACGTATATCTGTAAATTTGAAATAATACGTTACCAAATAATAAAGCGTTGCAAACGCGTTTGAAATTCCAATATAAACATATAGTGTAGCCGTGCCGTAAAACCAGCATTTTCAATCGATTTTTGCAAATTCCTAGTACCTAAATTTTTACTTCTATTGTTGATTCTAGCCTTTAGTTTTATATCTATATATCAGTATGTCATTTTTGAAAATTTCATTTTTTTCAACGGCAGCTGAGAGCAAGCAGCTTTAAGTTTTCATTATAGAGTCGAGGAAACAGACTCTTATTTAAATCTTATTTTAGTGGCTGTTGCAATGTAACAAATTTTCAACAACAGTATGTGTTTATTGAAATTCAAATTTAGATTGTTCTTTCCTTGAAATAAGGAGAAACACTCGTGTTGTGGGTGATTTTTTATGTCATTGACTATTTCAAACGTCAGTATGATTGAAATAAGTTACAAATATAAAATATTTTACACGTTTGAGTTTATTGAAATTCAAATTTAGATTTTTCCTTCCTTAAGTAATAAAAAGGAGTAACAATTGTGCTGTGGGTGATTTTTTATGTGAGTGACTATTTCAGACGTCGGTATGTATCGATTTCACAGAGGATCCACTCCTTCCAATATAACTTTTTCGTACTTTGAATTTTTTAAAAGTAGTGCGTGACTTTCGTTATCCCGATTTACATATTACTTGATTTAAAATTTAAACTTTTGTAGGGTTCTTCGAACTGTCTGAAATTAATATATTTTAGAACATATCATAAGATAATAAGCATAAACTCCTATAAAGTAGATCTCTATTTTTGAAAGTATACGCTACCAAATTAAAAAGTGTCGCAAACGGTCTTGAACTTCATTTTGGAGAAATTTAAATTGTTCACGGGAAACTGCGAACGAGCAGCTTTAACATGCGCAGATGAAAACTTGATTGTTAGAGAGGACACTAGATAAGGTTTCATCAACAGGAAAGCCAGTATTTGATTCCCGACAGCAATGCTAAAGACGTTACCACAGTAGCGAGTCAAAATTCAAAGTTGAAATGTCCACAAGATCAGGAAAAGTTGCCTTAGATTTAGAGACTTATTGCTTTAATGTCTTCACCTTCACACGCATACAAAGAAACAAAATGTTCTCTTAGATCAAACCCCATTTGTTTTAGTTCCGTTGAAAACATTACAAATGATATCACACGTATTCCGAAAGCTGTTGTGAATAATTATCAGCAATTGTTTACTCGTATATTCTCGAGAGAATACATTTTATCTAACGGCAGTTCAAATGTATGACACCAAACATAATTTAATGACGCGATGTAAAAATACTGTCGTCTATATTTCATATCAATGCATCATATTTTGAGCGTGTCATTCCCTTAGTTCGCGTTTATACCAAGGAGAAGGAAGATAAAAAAAAAAAAAAAAAAATATAAAAAAATATAATTTTTTTTTTTTTTTTTTTTTTTTTTTTTTTTTTTTTTTTTTTTTTTTTTTTTTTTTTTTTTTTTTTTTTTTTTTTTTTTTTTTGGGGGTTGGGGGGGGGGGGGGGGGGGGGGGGGGGGGGGGGGGGGGGGGGGGGGGGGGGGGGGGGGGGGGGGGGGGGGGGATTGGGGGGATTTTGGTTTTTTTTTGTTAAAATATATATTGTTTTTTAGTAATAATGGGTAATGGTGGTGGGTGGGGGGGAAGAGG